>JAOPUL010003242.1:14833480-14848707 GCA_027564515.1 Octopus rubescens | reverse complement strand
TCACAATATTGGGTACTGTGCGACACCTTCATAATAATAATAATAATAATAATAATAATAATAATAATAATAATAATTATAATAATAATAATAATAAAAGGAGTACTAGTAATAATCAAGGAACTGAAAATTATTTGAGAATGATCCCTGGCTTACCATCAAGAGCAAGAAGTGCAAAAAATTGTCTTAACTGGTACGTCACACGTTTTGAGAAGATCATTGTCGATGTGAGAACTATTACTACAAATGTATTTTATTTTATTTTATTTTGTCATTCTTTAATATGTTTAATTGCCTACCAATTTATACAAAGCGTTTCTTTGTCCAAGGTGTTGGGAAAACTCTCAGCAAGAAACGGAATCAAAATTGAAAGATAAAGAAAAACTCATAGTAATAATAATAATGATTTCTTGTATTTGCCACCAGGGCGACGGATGAACGCGACAATACAAAGACAGACCTAAATTGTGGGGGTTTACATATAATATAATGATAAAAAAAAGGAAATGGCGTATACACGGTATACAACAAACAAAGGAAGGGAGTATACATAGTATACAATAGTATTAAAAATAAAACAAAATGCTGATAGTGATGTGGTCCTCCTGGTACAGGATGAGATCTAGGGATAATCGAGGAACCCCACTGTCCAAGATCTCCCTGAATACCAAAGGCAAGTGCCCTCTCCAATTCCTTTTCTCGGACTCACAAGTCTACATTCAGAGCGGTACCATCAACTCTTGCCATTTTCGCAACTTTCACCCACCATTCAATAAATTCACTTCAGGATAGCACCTCCCTCTCTATCCTCACTTTCCTTTTCAAGTGAAACTTGAAAACGTCGATGGAGACTCTACCAGAGAAGAATTTATCTGTTCTCATGCCTTTCAACCTCGTCCACCAAACAAGCTTTTTCGTCACAGACACCAGGCAAAGGAAAAGAGCCTTACCTTCCCGTGGGGCATTCATTACTATAGAGTCGGCCAATAGTCGGATCCATCCCGCACGCGATAGCAGCTGTCCAACTTAATCCCACATGTCAGCAATGCCCGGACAATCAACGAATGCGCGCAGAACGGTTTTGTCGCTCTGCACGTACCTCGGAGAGGCCTGTCTGATAGCACATCCGTGCCTGTAGACTTTATCTCGAACCGGTAGCACATCCAGGTAGCACCGCCTGCAGCACCCCCTGTAGCACTCCCCGGTAACACTGCCAGGCGAAGTTGATCTGAAAATTATCCATGATAGCTCCTGACCGGAAAACCCTCCGTAACAGACTAACCAGTTCGTTTTCATCGCTGCCCAGAGTCTCCCCGAGAACGTCGTTGCACTTTCCCTCCACTAATCCACTATAAATTGCTAAAGCGGAAGATCCGCCGATCCCATTGCCCGGTCGGTAGATGGTTTTTGAACGCAGACGAAATTCTATGTGTCAGGTGCCCAGTCTCGTCTTTCAGCAGCTGCGTCAAGGAGACGAGCTGTAGAATGACGTGCATCACAAGCGGAACCATCCAGAAATCATTGTTGGTTGCACAATCTACGCATTAATGCGTCTCTACGCATTACAAGCCACGGCATTCTGAATCCACCACTCAGAGAGTGCTGGCAGCAAACTGATCGCCTGGCCACTGTAACGCGTCTTTTCAACACGAAATAAATAGGAGACGCTCCAACCTGGTCATGCAGTAAGGCACGACTGTCATACGATAAATGATAACGAAGGTGATGTAGGTATTCCTCGCCCTGCCCGCCCTTTCAGGGTGAGCTTCCTGCCAGCCCATATCCGGGTAAGGTTTGCCACCCAGTTTGTCACCTCGCCACAGTTCTTATCTACGTGGAGGTCGGGACCATACCAAACCCCGATCAGTTTAACTGGTCTGTCGGTCCAGCGTCCGATGACGCCGTCCGCCGCCATCGATCTACCTCCCCAAGTTCCTAACCGCAAGCTCACCGACATGTCAGCGTTAGTTTGGTCCCAGCAACCGACTCTTATTTCTTTAGAATGCTGTCAACCGTCTCCAATTCGGAGGCGTCCGGCACCATAACTGTGACGTCGTCCGCGTACGCCGCCACTGCCCTCCCGTGTCCCTGTTCGAGATGGATCCCCTTTAATTGTTCTAAATTCCACAGAAGTGACTCAACAACCTGTACGTACAGAAGAGGTGACAGTGGGCAGTCCTGATGGATCGAGCGAGCGATGTCTAATGGTTATGATAGGTGGCCGTTTATTTGACCACCGAGCAGGTACCGCTGTACATTGAAGCGATCCAGCACCTGAAAAAGGGTCCGACCGCTTCCAAGTAGCGAAACCGACCGCTTCCAAGTAGCGATGGTGGACCCTATAAAATGACTTGGATTGATCAAAATTGAGCAGAGCCCCATTGAAGCCAGCTTTAGTGCCAGTCCTCTCTATGCTGTATCGCATAAGGCAGGGATTATCTTGGATAGAACTATTCGGGATTGTACACGCTTGCACCTCACAGAGAAGACTACTGACGACAAGCGCCAACCTTTTCGCTAACACATTGGCCAAACTCTTTAACTCTGTGTTTAGCAGAGTTATGGGCCGAAAATTCCCTAGCACGTCCCCATTGCCGGCGTCATTTCTCAGCAGCATTACCACACTCCGGCTAACATCATTAGAAATTCTCCTGTTCTGCTGCCAGTTACGGTAGACGTCCGCCAAGAGGAGTCAAACAATTTTGGCATACACTCATAGAATTCATGGGCAGACCATCCAAACAGGCGATTTGCGACTTGTGCAATCGTTTATCGCCTCCCGTATTTCTGCGGCAATTATCGGCTTTTCGCAGAACTTCGCGATCGCTGGTGAGAGCGTGACAGGTCTTTCAGGTACGAACTAAAGTCTGCTACCGTTGTCGACTCATCGCCCTCCCCAAACAGCCGCGCGAAGTGCTGCTTGAAAGACGCATGCATCTGCTTGGAACCGAGTAGCACGCGCCCAGCACAATCCGTCAATAACCTGATTGTGGTTTTATTGGCACGTTGCGTTTCCATCATCCAGGACCCTCAGACCGTTTTAGGTCGTTCGTGATTGAGCACACGGGCCCTAGCTCTGACAACGGAGCCTTCGTGTTTCACCTCGAAGAAATGATCAGGGGCCATTATCGCCGCTAGCACATTGGTCGCGCGATGCCTTCAGTAATAGCCTCTTCTAGTTTGCTAACTAACTCTCCCTCTAATCTATTTCTTTCTATAGCTAACTCTATGCTAATGCCTATCAATTCTATTCTAATCACCCTCTTCAGGGCGATTCACCATTGGTTGTTGAGAATTTCCCCCGTCAACTGCTGCTTAAGTAGTTCACATATCCGGCCCCTGTAATCTTTTTCGTGTCGGAAAGGACGCGTTCAACTTCCTGTAGCCAGGTCCATGTCTGCGGGTCCTATTTAAACCGACTGTGCAGATGAGTAATTTATGGTCTGTGTAGCAGACCAATTTGAATTCTGGACAACCTACGCTATCCCTATCCGCTGACCTAACAAATACTCTATTTAAATACGATCTAGATGACCCATTGTGGTTTCTTCATGTCCACACTGGCACATCAGTGCAATCCAGTACATACATGTCAGAGGGTTGGAAATTTTCTGAGCGGGTATTCGAAGTTGTGTACCCCCTTCTTCTATGAACTAACCCTCACAGTCCTTCCGTGGGTCCAAAATACTATTCCAGTCCCCCACTAATACTAAAGTGCTAGACGGTCCCAGGAATTTTCTAGACGTCTGAAGAAATCTGCCCTTCCAGCCCCTGTCGGGTTATAAACAGCCACCAGTCTAAAGGCTCCACCTTCGCTGCCGTTCACCTCTAGGTCCACCAATCTGCCGCCCGGGACAAGGAAGATTGCTCTTACTTCGAGATCTAAATATTTTCGGAATAGCACTGCTACCCTGCCGCCAGCACCCGACAGACCACGTGATGAGAATACCTCATAGTCGTTGAAAATGGGAGCTAGCGCTTAATTATTTTGCCAACGAACACTTTTTGACAACCCATCGGAGTAGATACAGAACCACAGCAATCATATTAATATCTCTTTTAAATTTAATATTTATAAAAGACATGTATACACGTACACACAAAATAACAAGGACTACATTTTCTCCAACTACGTTTTCCCAAAAACCAACAAAAAAATAACACAAACAAAAATACAAGATCAGCAGTGACGGCAATTCCTTCGTCCCACAATCAACAGTCATTTACATTTCTCATTTGATCTGAAAGCCACAGTCCACCCATCATTATCATCACCTTCTTGCTCTACTACTCTACAAGAAGGTCAGCGACAGTAAACTGTAACGGCGACAGCAGCAGCAGCCTTTGCAACAGAATGAACACCAACAGCGACCCCTCAAAACACTGGTTATATTTCCGTTCTTCCGTGCCCAACTTAGTTTAACATAAGGCTATGCAAAGGCGACCTTTGAAACAAAACGATGATTTTACCACAAACAATATTTCTCGCTCCCCTGACGCACCTCTGTATCTCCCTCTTTCTCTTTCTCTTTCGCTCTTTCCCTTTCTTTCTTAAACTCTCACTTTTCTTCAACTATTTTATTCTTATTTACTTTCCACTCTTTCATTGTTTTGTTTTCTCCCTTGTCTTGTTCTTTGATTTGATTCAATATATTAATGTGTACCTGTATCTTTTAAATAAGGCAATCTGTGATCCGCTGAGGATTACAAGTGGTCAATGGATTATCTGAGAACTCATTCGGCATGTTGGAAAGAGCAGACAATTGTCCTTCAAACTGCACCTACGGATAATGTAATACTGTATGCGGCTGTCCATGTGAACAGCTTAGAGTATTGGTACCACTCCTGTCCTTCATACGATGGTGTAACACCTGCGTATGTAGGAGTCCTGCGGCAAGTTACACAGGGATAACCTGGAGTCCCCAAGTCTGGCAGGCAGCAAAGTTAGTGTTGGTGTTGTATTTGGGGAGACCCTTTACATGAAAATTTCAAAAAAATACACTTGGGGCGCAAACACTATAAAATCATTGTCATTCCTTGCAATGATGATAAATAATACCAATTAAAATAACGGCGTGAACGGGCAGACTACTCCAGATGTCCAACACACCAGATCTTCTTAACCGGTACTTCAGAAGGTAATGGACCAGACTCCACCTGTTCGTGGTCATTTAACTGGACAAAAAGTGCAACGTGATCCGAAAAGCAAGTGATCTGTAGATGAAAACAAAAAGGCAATTAAGTAACATGAACAAGTCTTGCGAGACAAGAGCGCTGGCAAATGAAAAGCTGTGGTTAAAAGAACATTAGCACATTGGAACGAGCTGTGTATGTTCCACATTACGGCTAATGTATCAGAGAAGAAAGATTCGGAATAGAGGCTTTCTTAACGAGGCTCGAATTCAGATAATCAGGAAAAACCTCCGTTGTAAATATAAACTAGAGGTGGATCATATAGGTGAAAATCAGCGTCTGAAAAGGCAAGGAGTGGATCCATGCCGTGAGATCCGAACAACATCACCTTGAAGCTCCAAGGCAGGTTCATGTATACATAACAACAGAAGATGTAGTTACACCGGTATCAGAAATGCCAAACTGGAGAGCGACGGAGGCAGATGGAATTCAGGGATACTGGCGCAAGTAGGTTAGGTCAAATCACAAACGAATTGGTATGCAATTAGACAATTTCCTATAGATTGATGTAGTTCCGGCTGGATTGTATAGTGGAAGACAACATTGTTGATGAAATATTGGTCAAAGGGCAATGAGGTTAGCAAATACTGACCTATTGCTTGTCTTAACCTATTATGGAAAGTGTTGACAGGCATACTCGCAGAGAAAATATATACGATACTTGCGGAAAACGGATGCCGCAAACGATCCAAGGGCAACAAGGACAACCTTATGATAGACAAGGTCGTAATGAAGAACTGCAAATGATACCAAAACGCTTGTGCATGACTTGGATAGATTTTAAAAAGTTTTACGTCATGTTACCACACTCGTGGATTCTGGAAACATATGACATGTGTGGAGTAGCTGAGAACGTTCGTGCATTGATCAAGAACAGCTTGCCTAGTTGGAAAACACGTCTTTCCTGAAACAACCAGCAGTTATCCGAGGTAACGATCAAAAGAGGTATTTATTTTCCAGGGAGATTCGTGTTCAACTCTGTTATGTGTTATAGACTTGATTCCACTCTCCGTAGTTCTGCGCAAATTCATCGAGCGCTCTAGCGGAGGAAGAATGGACCTCATCCCAATTAGCTCCTGTTCATGGACAATTTAAAACTATTCGCAAAAGCAGAGCCTGAAATAAAAGGCTCGTCGCAACTGTACAGATGTACAGCAGGGATATAGGAATGGAGTTCGGGATGTTAAAATGTTCGTTGCTCACTTTGAGATGGGGGAAAAGAGCCGAATGTAGGGGCATAGAACTGCCAAACGGAAAGCGAATGGGAGACCCGGATGACGTTCGGTACGACTACCTTGGGATCCTGGAGATGGACAATATCTTACACAGATTAAAGAAAGACAGGGTCACCACTACATATGTGAAGCGCCTCAAATGTCTCATGCAGTCAAAACTCAATGCAAGGAACCATGTGACTGCCATCAAAATATTGGCTGTTGCTGTATTCCGCTATAGTGCACCCTTTCGGAAATGGACACGAGCAAAGATTGACCAACTCGATCACACCACACCAAAGACGATGACAATGCTTGCTGGTCTCCACCGTAAGGCGAACGTACACAGGCTGTACAGGAAGAAGTGTAAAAGTGGATGTGGCCTGATTAGCGTGCGGGAGGACAGCGACAGTGAAGGAAGAAGCATGATAGAGTATTTGGTAAACAATGAACAAGACCTGCTACAGAATGCTGCTGATGCAGAAGGAGTTACCCACAATGCGGTTGATAGTACTAATGGATTCTGTTCACGGATAGTCTTTGAAGGAGAATTAACAGTACTCTGCATGGAATTACGTGGTCACTTCCACAGTGAAACTGATAATTTAAAAGACCAAGAAGCATCATGGTGGTGGCTCAGCAAATGTGACCTGAAAGAGACGACTGATATCACTGCTCAGGACCAGGCACTGAATACCAACTCAATGAAAAGAGATATTTACCACACAAGTACAACAAATCTTTGTAGAATGTGTGGTAAAAGGTCGAAAGCGTGACTCACATTTTCACAGAAATAGTACAAGCAGAGACACGACAAGGTAGCTCATAACCTGCTCTGGCTACTATGACGGAAGTACGGTTATGAGGTAACAGGCGCTTGGTACCAACATACACCGGGAAAATATAATGAGCGAAAACGGGAAGGCAATGATCCACTGTGACTTTGACTTCCATAAAGACAAGTTGCTAGAGCACCGAAGACTAGGTATATTAACCTTTTGGAGTGACAAACAAAAGTGCCTAATAATCGACGGGACAGTGCTGGGAGGTCAAAATATCTCGACTAATATGGAGAACTGAAAATTGAGATCACCAAGATGTGTCAGCTGCAAGAGTGAAACATAAGGATTGTTCCTGTTGTTATCGGAGCATTGGATTCAATACCACCGCACCTGAAGAAGCATCTGGACACATTAGAAATACCCTACAATCTTGGTGTATTGCAAGAATTGGCGTAACAGCACGCATACTGCGTAAATTGCTGTCTGTCTGAGGTCCTTGTTGTGACTTGACAGACAGTATAAACCCCCGGGTACAATATCATTTACAGCAATTTCAGGGGAGGGATAAGTCGATCATATTCGACCCCAGTGTTAAACTGGTACTTATTTCATAGACTCCGTAAGGACGAAAAGTAAAGTCAACCCCGGCGCTAAATATTTTGCCCGGCGTTCTAACGATTCTGCTCGCTCGCCAATAATAATGATAATAATAATTATGATCACGATCATGATAATGATCGTGTTGATGATGATGATGATGATGATATTGATGATGATGATGATGATGATGATGATGATGATGATGATGATGATGATGTGTAGGAGGAGGAGTAAAAGGAAATTTGTTATGTAGTGGTGGTGGTGGTGGTGGCTGTTGAACCGTGACCGAGGAAGACCATCCCTGAACGTTGCTCTTGCAAAATGCCAGCAATGCCCATACATCAGATTGTATTAGCAGCAGTCGGCGTTTACCTTGATTGACATCCACGGCTACCCTGCTCGCCACCGTGCGCTGCTACTTGACCGAGCGTCAGATAATTGTCCCACCGGCGATTGCAAACCCTAAAATATTGGGTCCAATTAGGCTTGCTCAGCACCTAAACATACCCTCTGCATCCTGCTGACATGATGCAGAGACAAGCCAGGACAAAATTTCCAATGGCAATTTGAGTTGCAGAGTCAGGAATTTAGGAGCACCATGTTCTCAAGCGCAAGCAAAGGACACCCAAAATGTTCAATGCCGTTTCTTGCATATCTGGTTTTATCTGAGAGTGACCTTCTTCTAGAGACATACTTTAACAAAAGCTGAGGGCCGCCTCATTTCCATTGGTTTTCCATCACTCCGGACACCAACCCATAATTTCTGAGGACCCCTGCTATTGACGTAAATCCTACACTAGGTTCATCAGTCCTATTGACAGATCTTGCTTTTAGTCCTGTTGGACATCTAACAACCCTCTTCACCAGGCAAGCCTAGTGATGGTGCCAGTTTAGTCGCCGACGACCCCACTACCTATACATGTATGTGTGTGTATGTGTGTGCGTGTATGTGTGTGTGCGTGCGTGTGTGTGTATCTTTATGTGTGTGTGTGTATGTGTGTGTGTGCGTACGTATGTGTGTATCTGTGTGTCTGTGTGTGTGTGTATGTGTGTGTGCGTGTGCCTGTGTGTGTGTGCCTGTGTGGGTGTGTATGTGTGCGTTGTGTGTATCTGTGTGTGTGTGTTGTGTGTGTGTGTGTGTTTGTGTATGTGTGTGTGTGGGGGGTATGTGTGTGTGTGTGGGTGTATGTGTGTGTAGCGTTACGTGGTCTTGCAGTCATAGCGTTGTAAACGAAATATATTTCTTGTTGTTTAATTCCTTAACGAGACGTAATTTCTCCTGCATATCTCCATTTAAAGTTAAGTCAATTTTTAGTTTAGATTATTTGCAATTGCATATTTTAAATAGAACTAGTTTTAAAACCGGTTTCACATTTTGGCACAAGACCAGTAATGTTCGGGGAGGAATTAAGTCGATTACATCGACTGCTGTTCACAACAGGTACTTATTTCATTGATCCCGAAAGTATGAAGGGCAAATTCGACTTTGGCGGTATTTGAACTCAGAAAGTAAAGACGGACAAAATGCCGTTATGCATTTTGGTCCGGCGAGCTAAAAATTCTGCCAGCTCACGGACTCGTCTTGATAGTATTATACTGGTTTCAAATGTTGGCACATGGCCAGCACTTTCGTGGGATGAAGTAAGTCGATTATAACGATCAGCTAGAGCGTATTTCATCGACCCAGAAAGGATGAAAGGTGACCTCAGCGGAATTTGAACTCAGATCTTAAAGTGGGACGAATTGTCGTATAACATTTTCTCCGACGTGATGACGATTCTGCCAGCTTGCCGCCCTAAAGTCGACCTCGGCGGAATTTGAACATAGATCGTAATGACGGACAAAATGTCACTAAGCATTCTGTCCGGCGTGCTAAAGATTCTGAAAGTTCACCGTCAGATGTCGATTTATTATATTGATTTATAATTTTGGCACAAGGCCAGCATGTTCGTTTGAGAAGGATAGTCGATTAGATGGACCCACGTGTTCAACTGGTACTTGTTTTATCGAACCTGAAAGGGCGAAAGGTAAAGTCAACCTCAGCGGAATAGACAACCTCGGCAGAATTTTCATTACTATTATATTACCACGTACCTTTTATTACCACGTACCTTTTATTACCACGTACGTTTTAAATGCTAATGACAAACTGCTTGTTAGTAGACGTTACAATGTTCAAATTCAAATTATATACAAATACCAACATCATATTGTTTTTCGTTTTGCAACTTACTAAATAGTTATGTAATACGAAATTCAACAAGTCGCTTCAATGTTTGACTTTCGTTATTTTTTCTTGCGTATTTCGCAACAGTTATTTCTTATCATTTGTAGCTATGAAAGGACATAACAGTAAAAGTTCATAGCATTTGAGTTGATTCATTAATTCAATTCTAAACATGAATAATTTGTGAATTACACTACAAGAAATGTGACGAAAAATATTGATTTTATAGTAGTATTTAATATTTATCATACATGTCTTGTGCAGTGTAGGACAAGAGATAAGCTGCAACAAGCAAAACAGTGTCTTAGAAACAGCTAAGCTCCGTTTTCAAGATATTTCGCTTGATTAAATTGGTTAATGCCACATGGGGTAAGATATGAACGCCATTAAATCCACGCACCATGTAAACGATTTTCATGCCCGGATAACAGAAACAAAAGTAGTTTTCGCTTTCATGACTGCAAGTAAATCTATGGACATCTTCGACAGAATTGCATTAAGCCACGCAACGAAGAGTCCATGTTCTTCATCATGTCTCATATGAAAACCACAGAGGTGTACATATGTGTACCTCTTATTTTGTATGTATAGTGTACGTAGTTATTTTCAAACGTAGTTACTTACACGAATATCTATAGACAAACATGTATACATGCATATATACATATACACACCTATTTCTACTATTTATTATTAGCATGTTTTCCAGAAGGTTGAAATTGTTTTCTAGGAAAGGAGCAACAGACATGCTATTAGAGTTTGGAGAACAACATTGGTAAATATTACTTCTCGAACTTTATGAAAATCTTGCATATTTTTACTCTTCAGTTTGGAGATTGTTGCAGTATTTTTTGTCAGTGGATTTCTTCCTTTACTTGAGACTCAGAGCTTCTCCGAATTAAGGGTGAGACATTTACACACACACACACACACGCACATACATACACACACACACGCACACACACACACACGCACAAACACAGGGTACAGTAGAATACATTTGCCCATGATGCCACGCAATGGGACTTAACCCGGAACGATATATGTTACGTATATGTTATTGTTTTTATATATACGAGTCTAATCTGTCATAACACATTAAAGTCGTATAACAATATTCACATGTGCAGCCCACCGGCAAATACACAAGTTAAGTATAAGTTTTTGTTGATTTTATATATATGGTGTTGATTATATATATATATATATATCTTTTATATTTTATATTTACTTGTTTCAGTCATCAGACTGCGGCCATGCTGGGACACCGCCTTCAATTGTTAGCCGAAAGAATCGACCCCAGTACTTATTTTTCAAGCCTGGTACTTATTCTATCGATCTCTTTTGCCGAACCGCAAGTTACGGGGACGTAAACTAACCAACACCGGTCGTCAAGCGGTGGTGGGGGACAAACACAAACACAAGGACACACACATAGATTTATATATATATATATATATATATATATATACGACGGGCTTCTTTCAGTTTCAGTCTACCAAATCCACAGGCTTTGGTCAGCCCGAGGCTATAGTAGAAGACACTTGCCCAAGATGCCACACGGTAGGATTGAACCCGGAACCATGTGGTTGGGAAGCAAGCTTCTTACCACACAGCCAAGAGATAAGAGTAGTATGAATGTTAATCTCTAGTTGGCACTAGAGATTAACATATTGTATTATAATTTTCTACTTTGTGGATACTTTATCAAATATTTAATCCATCTATTGTTTAAAGTTTTCACTCCTACCCCATCCCTCTGTCTTTATATAACTTTATCAATCCAGTTTCCCATATATTGTAAACTCCATGTTCTTTAACATTTATTGTATACATTTGATGTATTTCTGTGAGTTTGTGTGGCTATTAAGGAACTAACTAGCTCCTTAGTTTAATGGTAAAACAGTCCGTCAAATCCGTGAAAGATGTTGGTTCGATTCCAGTTGGGGTTGGTTGGCATTTTTTCCATCTTCCTAGAGTTTCGCTTGCTTTCATTGCTGTTTTACAGCTTACCTATATTGGAGAACTAAATATTATTATTATCATTATTATTATTATTAATAATAATAATAATTTATGAAGATTGATGTAACTCTTCACAAAGATAAATAAGCAATAGGGAGAGCGCAATACTTCAATAGTATATCTGTCTTCCTCAGGTTCAAAATGAAAAATGACAAAAATGCAAAAATACAGAAATCCAAAAATTCAAAATATGAACTAGAATGTTCTGTGTTCCTTTTTAGATAAAATGATGCCATCAATTTTTGCTTTTTCCTAACTGGTAACAAGGAAAAATCAAAAAACGAAGAAAGAAAGTAGAAACCAGGAAAGAACACTTGGTCAAAAAGTTTTGTGTAAATGTGATGAAATTTGCCTGTCATTTTGTTCATTTCTCCAGGGTGTGACGTTAGTAATTCACAAATATATATGTATCCTCATGTGTTTTGAGGACTGAAAGTGCAGTAGAGTCAGGATATTTTCTAAGATGTAAAATATTCTGCAAGTTCTCTTGAACTACTGTTATTGTACCTGACATCAAAGCTATGCCCATTGAATTTTTAATTTAATTGTTCTGTTGTGCAACCAACCTAAATCAAGTTATGTTTGGTGCTTACCACTGCATACACTAAAGTGGAATCCTTACACATCCCACCTCCTGTATAAATCATAACATTTCTGTTATAATTTGTGATGAAATTGACTTGACTCATGTTCTTGCACAATGAACTGGGCTTACCTCTCTTGTGGCTGCTGTTTTTTGAGGTGCAGTGTTCAGAAACTCCAAAGGTAGTTTTATTGGGATTAGAGGTTGTGGTTAATAGCTCTCTTATAATTTTGTTGCATCTAAAGGCTACAATAGGTGGATGAGAGAATATTTGTTTGAAGTGAGGATATTTTTCTGAAATATGATGCTAACTTTCATGTAACACTTTTGAAATGCCAGCGAAATGTCCATGCCAGTTAATCACTAAAAAAATTCAATCACAAATTTTACTTTGGCTGCTAAAATTATTGTGAAAGTTTGAAACATTGGTGATTCTTGCATGAAGTCAAACACTATAATTCTTTTATATAGTCTTTATGTCAAAGAGCATCTTACCTTAAAATAAACTGAAAAAAATTTTTAGACCTATTATAGTTCCCAGAAGAAAAAAGAAATGTAGTTGGAAGAATTTTGTAAAACTAAACAGCATTTCTTTATCTCGGGAGCTAATCCAAGAGAGAGAGCAAAGATAGAAATTATATACCACAGCTTATTAAAGGACAGAAGTTGACTAAATCTACCCTTGTAACAATAATACAAGCTTTTAAAAACATACTGGATGAAATCCTCCCAACAGAAAAAGACAATAGCTATGGCATTATCTGCTGTACTTTTAAAACTGAAGATATACCCAAAGCACAGGCTGAAATTACCAGACATACCTCTGACTATATGCATTTGTGTCTCACTATGTGGGTCAAAGAAATACAAGAGTGACAATAAGTAAAATGTAGATCTGTGGCTAGTCAACATTTTTGTATCACAGTATACACAAGTGTTTTCAATCAGGTCTAATGAAAGGTGACATTATCAGAGAGCATCGAAATCAATCTACAAGTTTTAATGACCCCCTGAAAACCACAAAGCCATACTTGAACTGTGTCTTTTGAAGGCATTGAAAGAAATGGCATAAGATCAATGATATAGAGCAATGAAAGCAAAAAGGTTAGTTGTTACATTTGACTGCCCTGAAGAAATGGAAAAACTAAGCAATAAATAAATTAATTAAATTAAAATAATGGAAATCAACTGAAACAGAAAACAGAACAACAAACTCCAGTTTCTAGAGCATCATCAGCCAAAACTCTGGGGATGTTAAGAGGAATCCCTTCATGTATAGTATTAGAAATAGATGAACAAACAACTTGTCTCTGAACAGTGGCAAATAGTAGTACTACTCCATCACCATGTGATGAAAAAGAAATAATAACTGACAATGAAGATCTACGTACTGTCAAGGAAAACATGAGAATTTCTCCAAGATGATAAAGATATTCCACCTCAGAAAAATAGTGAAGAAAATGAAGAGTAAGAAGAAGAAATAAGAGTCACAGTCCTTTGAAAATCAAACAAACAATTAATAGAAAAAATTGCTCATCTGTGGTGCCATAGATTTTCCAAAGAAGTTAGAATGACAAAAAAGTAGTTAGTTTCAGTATATAAGCAACATGCAAAGATATGTTATTCATAAAAATAAACTGAGACATTACAACAAACTTAAAACAACACACCTTGGAGATGTCAAAGTTTTTCAACACCAAACATCTTAAAAGAAATGCTTACTAGTGTACATGGTTGCACTCATAATCAACAAGAGAAATGGTTAATGGCTAGGGTTATGGAGTACCCCAAAACCAACCAAGCTAGTTATCTTTCATGTTATATTTTTTTCTCATAATATCTTGTTTTAATTATTAAGTGTTTTATCATATTAATTTTTAATTTTCCCCTTACAAATATATGCACTTTTAAAATCTGAATTTGTCCATTCCTATATTGTCTCACACCACTTTCATAATCCACACTTTTTCTTACTTTGTGACACCCTGTTAAAAGTTTTGTATTTTCTACATCTTTCAAGCTTCTGTGGCAAATAAAGAAGAGATTATTATTCTTATTATTTGTAAAAAAGTAGCAAGCTGGTAGAATCGTTAGCGTGCCGGGAAAAATGCTTAGTGGCATTTCTTCCAACTTTATGTTCAAAGTTCAAATGCCGCCAGAGTTGACTTTGCCTTTCATCCTTCCGGGGTCTATAAAATAAGTACCAGTTGAGTACCGGGGTCGAGTAAATCAATTATCCCCATCCCCAAAAACGTTCAGGCCTTTGTGCCCAGTATAGAAAGGATTATAATTATTTGTAAAAATAATTAGAACACCAGGGAAAATGCTTTGTGATATTTGTTATAGTTCTTTACTTTCTGAGATCAAATCCAGCTGAGGTCATTTTGCCTTGTATCCTTTAAGGGTTAATAAAATAAAGTACTAGTCTAGTACCAGGGTCAATAGTATCAAATAACTTAGCCCCATAAGTTTCAGACCTTGTGCCTATACTAAAAAGAATTATTATTATTATTAATAGATGCAGCATGACTGTGTGGTAAGAAGCTTGCTTCCTAACCACATGGTTCTGGGTTCAATCCCACTGCGTGGCATCTTGGGCAAGT
>JAOPUL010003242.1:13840030-13852303 GCA_027564515.1 Octopus rubescens | reverse complement strand
GTGAGTACCAGTTACGAACTGGGGTCAATGTAATCGACTACTCCCCTCCCCCAAAATTTCGGGCCTTCGTGCCCAGTATAGAAATCATTATGAATCAATATTCAGCCATTTCATCCACTTAACTGTCAGATTGAATGATTTAGTAAGAGTACTGTTAACACACAAACACACACACTCACACACATAATGTAAATCAAAATGAGCACAATATAAACCAATGGTTCTCAACCGGAATCCATATGACCCCTGGAGGACCGAATAAGATTTTGTGGGGTCCAGGAAAGCAAAATATAGTAAATTGGGTCCAATATATTATTATAAGGGTCAATGGAAGACATTTTGCTTCAGATGTATTCATTGCAAGAAACAGCTAGGTTTCTTTCACTGTCACGTTAAAGAGCTCAACCAACACACAAGTTAATGTGTGATAAACAAAATGGGAATTTTGAAAGAAGTATCTATAAAACTGGTTTTTAAACATCAAATGGCTATAGGGGTCCATCAGAATAAAATAGTAATCAAAGGGGTCCATAGGTAAAAACTGGTCGAGGACCACTGATATAAGCAAAAGAGCAATATTATCATTGAATACCTAGTCTTTTAAGAGTCTTTGTCATAGCGGCATACATGTCTTTCTGTCCATCTTCCTCCATTGCACCTGGCCTGTTGTTATGACCCAGGTAGCAACTGATGATGTACCCTAAAGTCAAAATGCATGAATGCTGCAGCTGCACATTCTGCAAATACAAAATATATTACATTATTAGCAAATATAATAATAATAATTGTTTCTGTTATTGGCCACAAGGGCTAAAATAAAGGTACATGAAATGACAATCAACAAACATACAAGACAACACAATACGATGTAAACAGTAAATATGTAAAAATTTAACAAAGATATAAAATATATATAAAAATATATAAACAAAAATATATTCTCCCAATAGAGGGAGGCGCTTGGAGGTCCTCATGGAAAAACCCACAAAAGCCACGGGTGCCTACAATAATCCTTTCTATACTGGACACGAAGACCTGAAATTTTGGGGGAGGGAAGTAGTCGATTTCATCAACCCCAGTTCGTAACTGATACTCACTTTATCGACCCCAGAAGGATGAGGCAAAGTCGACCCCGGCGGCATTTGAACTCAGAACGTAAAGTTGGAAGAAATGCCTCTAAGCATTTTTCCTGGCGTACTAACAATTCTACCAGCTCGCCGCCCTCATGGGTGCCTATAATAATAATAATCATTTGAACATCCGTTTTTTTCCATGCTTGCATGGGTTAGGATGAAATATGTGGAGGCAGATTTTCTACAGCCAGATACTCCTCTTGTCACCAATCCTCATGTTCCCAAGTAAGGTAATGTTTCCTCATGACCAAACATATCATGGAAGATTGGAAACGGCAGACACCATTTGCATGATAGCAACACTTGCTTACAACCATTATGTGATGTAATGGCAAGGAGACAGTAACACACACACATATATATATATATGGTTCATATGCGCAGAGAAAACAAAAGACAGAGACAGATGAGAGAACAACAAGCAGGTTTGATGCTCGGAAAAAATGGAATCATCATCATCATTTAGCATCCGTTACCATGCTGGCATGTGTTAGACGATTTGACTGGTGACTGGCAAGCCGGGGAGCTGTACCAGACTCCAGTCCGATTTGGCTTGGTTTCTACAGCTGGATGCCCTTCATAACACCAACCACTCCAGAGTGTACCAGGTGCCTTTAACGTGTCACCGGCACCAGTGTTTTTAATGTGTCACTGGCATGGCTGTTTTTAACATGTCACCGGCACGGGTGTTTTTAACATGTCACCAGTATGAATGTATATATGTATGCATGTACACACACACAATGGGCTTCTTTTGGTTTCTGTCTACCAAATCCACTCACAAGGCTTTGGTAAGCCTGGGGCTGTAGTTGAAGACACTTGCTCAAGGCACCATGTAGTAGGACTAAACCTGAAATTATGTGGTTGGCAAGCAACCTTCCAACCACACCAGCCACGCTTATTCGTATAATAATAATAATAATAGTAAAACATCTTGAATGAAAGATTAAGTAACCGTTGTTGAAGTTTACTATATCAATCAGTTTCTACTTTGATATAATAAATTTAAATGGTGATATAACTTGTAGCAAATTTTTGCCTTGTATATCTTCAATCATCTTTACTTTTGTTATCTTCATCATCATCATCCTTTAACGTCCGTTTTCCATGCTGGCATGGGTCAGACATTAAGCTAAACAATTTTTTTTTTTGTGTACTCCTTCCCCAAAATACATTGCTCAAAAAAATCCTTTCCCTTTCTTATATTCTTACTTCTCACTAGTCATCAACTCAACCAGTTGTCACCTTTACCTGTCTACGAGGACCTAATATATATCCATAGGTACTGTCTCACTCCTTCTGACTAACAAATTCTTTTTTTTAATGTAGACATTAATCAATGAGAATAGAGACAGGAGAAAATTTGATGATTAATTTTGATGAAAATATTACTCATTTCGATTTATTTCCATCGACAAATAATTGAATTTCACTCAATTCTTATTTTAATAAGATATGAGAGATAGTATGGTTGTGTCATTGAGAAATTTGCTTCCCAACCATGTGGTCTTGTGTTTAGTCCTACTACATCACACCTTGGGCAAGTGTTTACTATAGACCTGGAACAACCAGAGTCTTGTGAGTGGATTTGGTAGATGGAAACTGAAAGAAACCTATTGTATATGTATATGTGTGTGTGTTTGTGTACCCTTATCTAGACATCATGTGATAGTTGTAAATGAGCATCATGATCATATAGGTGAGGTTGTTTATTCCCAGTCTTCCATGAAAAACATGTCTAGCCCTGAGAAAATATTACCTTGCATGGAAACAGGTAAGGGTCGGCAACAGGTAGAGCATCTGGCTGTAGAAAATCTGCCTCAACAAATTCTGTCTGACCCATGCAAGTATGGTAAAGTGGATGTTAAATGATGATTATACTAATGATGACGAGATACCACAGGAAAAAAAGAACAATTACACTGTAACAATTTTTTTTCCATTTTTTGTCTTTGGTCAGTAAGTGTTATTTCCTATTCGTTTCTATCTAGAAATCAAGGGAAATGACTACTATTCCCTTCAAACTTTGCTTTTGTGACCTGGACATCAATGTTTTGAAACTGAACTATATTCCATTACATTTCAGACAGATTCAGCACTGAGTTGCTGAAGCAGAAATATCGTCAAAGCAAATATTCTGCTCAATACAACAGATTTGCTTGTCAGTTGCTTGACCATGACCACTAGAGCATGCCCCTTAGTGGCTGACAATATGTGCATCTCCGATCATCAGCAGGAGTAGTGAGGGAGCATCATAGCCATGTGTTCAGAGGGATTCTTTGGGGTTTGAATAAATGTAACATAAGCAAAGTTTGAAGGAAATATTAGCCACTTTTCATACTTTCTAGGGGTAAGCAAATAGGAAATAACAGTTGCTACCCAAGGACAAAAATCATGTTGCACAGTGTTATTCAATGTGTCCTTCCTGTTTTAAGACAATACAGTGTGATTTGATTAAATGTGGCTGCTATTTATTTGTAGCATGTAGCAGCTCTTTCCTTGTTTTATGTAACTATTTCTCTTTATTTTTTCTTTCTTTGGAGGAGGAGAAGGGTTTTGTGAGAGGGTGAGCTTGGAACAATGAAATTGTGATTTTAGTTGTTTGATTCAACAGTTTGTAAGATACAGAGTTAAATGTTAACCTCTTCACCACAGCTTATAAATAGTAGTGAGGGTACATTACCTGCCTGAGCATTACTGTTGAGGAAGCTGATATTCCACCCATCTTTGGGCAGAACTATGAAGGTTACCATGTGGATTTCCTCTGCTCTGGATGAACAAGGGTGGAAGGGAGAGGAGCAGAGAGAAAATTAATCAGTGCTCAGCACATGCTAATGTGAATATATGAATCTCTCCACATTTTAAACATACAAAAAAGGAGTCCTCAAAATATATATACCTTGCTGAAGATCTGTCCTCCTATGCACCAACAAATAAGGCATTCTTATTTGTACATAGAGGTGAAGACTGAGTGTGAATTCATTGGACTCTGCTGCATATATCACAACAGCTTATTTCACTGCACATACACATGTGATCCTATCAAAGAAGTGCTATCTAACTGTGACGACATATTGATGAGAAGCACTGTACTGGTGTACTGAGGTGGGGTTCTATTTGGACATGTTACACCCAAGTGTAAGAAAGAAAGCGACCATTGGTGTGTGACATAGCAGAGCAAGTTTTGAGTAAATTTAGTTTTACAGGAATTATACTAGGTCACTGAGAAGAGTGGAAGAGGCAGATATTTACAATAGTTCCCAACAGCTTTGAGATGTTAAAAATATGGGTAACAGACTGGCTGCTGGTAAAGTTAGAGAGGTTGCTCATTTTGTCTTGGGGTGAAGACATATCAGAAAGATTTTCCATAAACTTACATCAATTCCATTTACTTATTATTATTTTTTAACCTTTTTGTAACCATATTTCTGTTGAAACACACCGTTAACATAAAATTTTGATTGAAATTTTTAATTTAGATCATTTTAAAACAAGGAGTTTGTATCATAGAACCAGGAGTGGTATTGGGTGGGTTGGTATCAAAAGGATTAATGGTTAATGTCCATCATCTTTCTAAGGGCCTCTATGACTGGAGGAAGGAAAATATCTTCAGACTGGACCAAGATGGGACCAATTCTTTTATGCTGAACATTAATACAATAACCTTTCCTGATAGTTCTAAAGGGCTGATGAATTATCTAAGGGGGAATAAAATAGGTTAAAACAGTAGAAGCTCAAACAAAGCAAACATTTATAGTACATAATTTGAAAAGGAATGCTTGTAATAGAGAGGATTCTGCTAAAGGCACTCAGCAATCAAGTGGTGGTGATAGTATAAAGGGCAAAGGATTCAGACTATGAGAGAGGGAGGGGAAGGGAGAGAGAGTGTGTGTGTTTGGTTAGCCAAATCAATAGCTCTACTGTAAATATTGAACATATATCGGTCACCAGCTTGTGTGCGTGCGTGTTGGTATTTGTTAGTTTATTGTTTAGAATTATAGTTTCTGGAAAGCTACTTGTCTTTATTTTATAGTCAAATTAGTCATAATAATAGACATAATTTGTCAGACATAAAAATGATGATGATGATGATGGTAATAAGACTGAAGACAATAATGGTAATACTGATTTCTAAATTTGGCCCAAGAGATTTGAACTCAGTATTGTAAAAGCACAAAATTAAATACTGCTAAACATTATATCTGATACACTAGTGATTATGCCCTCCACCGGTGGTGGTGGTGGTGGTGGTGATATGTTTAATAATGACTAATTCATCGATATACCAACCGATTGATTGGCTTATATATTAACTGATTGGTTGGTCGATATATTGATTGATTTATTGACTGGTTGATTAATTGACATATTAACTGATTAATTGATATACGACGACTAATTGATTTTGGACTGACTGATTGATTGATCGATCGATCGATATACTGACTGATTGATATATTGACTATTTGAACGATATATTGACTCACTCACTGAATGAATGGCTGACTGATTGATAAATTGCTACAGTAAATAATAAGCCAGATTATAACAACAACCAAAAGACCCACCAACACCAAGATAAAATCAACTGCCAAAATGAAGACAGTCTTCTGATTGAAACCCCAGATTAAGTGGCATCTATCTCACTTGAGACTGTAATATATTTTCTTAAACTCAATCATTCTATCAATCTTAGTTCTTATCTAAGTTTGATATTAATAATTCAGTCTCATACTTGTTATTATCAATTTCTATGGCTAAGTTGGCTAAGAATGATGAAGTTTTACTTTTCTGCATAAAGAGACATAAATTGGCATAACAATTTAACCCTTTAGCATTTAAACCGGCCATATCCGGCCAAAATATTCTACCTGTTTTTATGTTCAAACTGGTCAGATGTGGCCTCTCACACCTACACCACAATGTCATTGTAAAAATAAACAATCACATCATTGGAATCTTGCAGCTACAAGATAATACATGGTTAATTCAAAACAATGTGAATAAATAAGCATTATATTTGGCAGAATAATCTGAATGCTAAAGGGTTAAAGCAGTATACAAGAATCCCTCAACTTACATTGATTCAAATTATGTCTTTTTCAACTTCAGTCAATATATCTGAATTTATGTTGGTCCCAGTGAACATATTTAAAAGCAGAAAATTTTTTTTTTTTTTACATATCTAAAAGCCAATACAAAAATCAAATAAAATATAAGTAAAAATATGTACAAACCATTTATTAAAAATCTGATATAAGCTAATAAATTTTTTTTAAATGATTTTTCGTGTTATGTTGTATTTCAATTACAATAACGTACACACACACACACACACACACACACACACACACACACACACAAAGCATGCTTCTGCACAAATTCTGTCTACCACTCATAAGATATGGGTCAACCTGACTCTACAATAAGATACTTTTTTAACCACAAAAATAATCAAGCAATCAGTGAATGTAAACAAAAATCAAATGTCTCTTGAACCTTGACCAGGAGGTGGCAGAAATGCTGTCTTTCAAGATCAGCTCTCAGCACAGTTGTCATGGTGTTTAACCCTTCTGTTACCACCTGTTCAAATACACTGCATTTATTTCAATTAATTTTGAAACTAATGAAGAATTTAGTAAAATATCTTAGTCATTAATTAAGCTGGTGTTTGGAACATAAATTAACATGAAATTTGAATTTAGTTCACTTTAAAACAGGAACTTTGTATCAAGGAAGCAAAGGTAGTCTCATGTGTATCAGAAGAGTTAAGTGGGCAAAAATAAAAACTCTTTCCAAGATAGCACAACAGTGTCTTAGGAAACAATTTCTGACAGTTAAATTGATATGAGTAGAGATAAGTGTACAACTTAAATATATAAGAAAAAGGCATGATGGTGATGATAAGGAGGAGGAGAGAGGAGATTTTTGTTTTAAATCTGGGTTATATGCCAGTGGAAATGAGTAGTCTTGATGTCTATACATGTCAATGATGCAATACTTTACATATACTGCTTCACATTAAACATGAATTAAACAACAGTAACAATTATTTACAAAAACAACAATAACGATTAAATAATAATGATTTCTTTTTAACTAGTTACAGGGCCAATTTTGTTAGTGTGTAACCATTGACAAATGAATCAATTCGACTCGCTCACTAATACATAATTAATTGATCCCAGTTGAATTTAAACACAAAACAGTGATGTGCCAAACATTGGCTATTTTAGTACAATCATTTCAACTTATTGCTGCATTCAGTAGCCTCTCAATATAGAAACCTAAATGATCATAAGAATACTAACACAAGATTATGGAGCCTTTTCAAATTATATTTTTGGTGTGTGTGTGTGTGTGTGTGTGTGTGTGTGTGTGTGTGTAGGGGGAACATGGGATGTCCCATCACAATGTCTATCTTCAAAAGCAAAAGCAAAACAATAAAATAAACTTTGAAAAAATAGCAACTGTCCATCTCTCCATCCATCTTCTCCACCCACTATTCCTAGGAGGGTCATGGGGAGTAAAGTCCTCAGGCACCCCCTCCATTAGGATTCTATCAGAAGCAACTGTCATTAGACTTTCCGGCTGGATTCCCAAGCAAACATGAGCAACTGAGACTATGGATATTATCCAGCCATCTCGTTCTTGGTCTACCGGTTGGCTCAGTTGGGAGAAACCATATTGCAATTATTCCTAATCACATGTCTGTAGTACTGGAGCTGTGACCTCTCAATACAGATAAGTATAGGCTCAACCCGGAGAAACTCCCTGATCCCCAGCTACACACCCTGCCAAGTAATGTCCGGTGCCACGTAAAAGCGCTCGTGCTGGTTGCATGTTAAAAGCACTCAGTACACACTATAAAGTGGTTGGCATTAGGAAGGGCATCCAGCCGTAGAAACCAAGCCTAATCAGACTGAAACCTGGTGTAGCTATCCGGCTTGCCAGCTCTGGTCAAACCGTCCAACCCATGCCGGCTCGAAAACGGCCATTGAAGGATGATGATGAAGATGATGAGCTTCTTTCAGTTTCCGTTTACCAGATCTACTGACAAGGCTTTGCTTGGCCTAGAGCTAGAGTAGAAATCAGTTGTCCAGGTGCCATGCAGTGGGACTGAACCTGAGATCATGTAGTTAGGAAGCAATCTTCTTACCACACAGCTATGCCTGTACCTGATATATGGTGCCGAGAGTCCTGTGCTGGTGGCAAATTAAAGCACCCAGCACACACTGTGAAGTGGTTGGCATTAGGAAGGGCATCCAGCTGTAGAAACCAAGCCAAATCAGACTGGAACCAGATGCAGCTCTCCAGCTTGCCAGCTCTGGTCAAAATGACCAACCCATGCCAGCATGGAAAACGGATGTTAAAGGATGATGAGGATGATGATATATATATATAATGCTACTTTATCTTGGCATAATCATGCTAAATGATTTCTTGGAGAAGGATGTGAAATAGCTATTGTGTTGACATGCTTTTTCCAAACCTGTCAGCAATGTAAGCACAGTGAAAAAGTTTTGAATGAAGAACCACATTACAGATTTGGCACACCAAGAACTAACTGCCACTCTAGAGACCTCCCTGATGTTTTCTTAATTATTGCAATATTAGTAATCCTTATTTCAATTGAATACAAGTTTGAGATTTAATAAATTCCCTGAAACCAAATGTATGTTATATACTCAATCTTAGATTGCCGACACAAAATTAATTAGATATGTCAGTAGGTATTTTTTTTATTATAAGCTTTTTGGTATGTCATGCAAATAGTTGAAAACTTATTAAACATTTTAATTATTTGTGTTTTTATAATTCATTATCATCATCATCATTTAGCGTCCATTTTCCATGCTGACATGGGTTAGACAGTTTGACCAGAGACTTGCAAGCTGGGGAGCTGCACCAGACACAAATCTGTTTTGGCATGGTTTCTTAGGCTGGATGCTCTTCCTAACATCAATCACTCCAGAGAGTGTACCGGATGCCTTTAACATGTCTCTGGCATGAATGATTTTAACGTGTCGCCGGCATGAATGTTTTTAATGTATCACTGAAATGAGTGTTTTTAACGTGTCACTGGCACGAGTGTTTTTAATGTGTTACTGGCACTGGCCACAATTTCGGATGTACTAAGCTTGTCAAGTCTTCTCCAGCACAGTAGAACATCAACAGTCTCAGTCACTTGTTATTGCCTCCATGAGACTCAACATCCGAAGATCATGTTTCACCAACTCATCCCATGTCTTCCTGGGTCTTTGTCTTCCATGGGTTCCTTCCACAGTTAGAGACTGGCACTTCTTCACGCAACAGTCCTCCTTCATACGCATTACAGGGCTATACCAGCGCAGTCTTCTCTCTTGCACACTACATCTGATGCCTCTTATACCCAATTTTTCTCTTAGAGCACTCACACTCAGCAGTACAGGCATAATAACATTGCACATTCAATGGAGCATACTAGCTTCATTTCTTTCGAGCCTCCGCAATATACTCTGCAGTCACAGCTCATGTTTCACTGCCATGTAGCATGGCTGTTTGCACACAGGCATCATACAGTCTGCCTTTCACTCTGAGGGAGAGGGCATGCTAACAGAGATATATTCCATGATTGTATAACGTGCCTTATGTATGTGTGAAATATTTGTTTATTTTTGAACAAGTCTGTAAGATTTATCTATAAAAATCTTTAAATATGCTGAAAGACAAGAAAAGCTAGGATGGTATTTACTAGTTTTCATAAATCTAAATAATTCTTCCAACCAATGTCAAATGTCAATGAACAAACGGTCACTGACATTTTTTTTTACACGGAGATAAATAAATAAATGCTTTGTACACAGTTGGAATTTCTGACTGCTGTTATTTCGTCTAACTTACGTCAATGATATCAATAACGTAGCTACCTCTAAACATCCAAATGTATTCGTAACGTATAGAGTGGGGGGAGAAATTAAAAGCAGTTTAGTGTATACGAAACAAATGAAAACTCCATCATGCATACATTCGAACCAACAATAACGTTAAAAAACAACTATAAGCCTATAGAACTATTCACTCTATAACATTTTTTTTCTTTGAAATATTCATATGCTGTTAGTAAAAGTATTATGTCACACCGTGCTAAAATCATTTATACACTGCCAAAACCCCTGTCGATATCTAAAATGATGTTTGTTGGACTGAGGCAGAGATAATTGTTTTAGTCATAGAGAGAGCACTGCAAATGTAACATGATACAAAGTCTAAACGCATGAGTCGAGATAGCTGATGTTTCTCAGAATGATACAGTCAGCTTTATGAATATTAAAAAAAATAACTGTTCCAGAATATAAATGGAAGATAAAAGAATGAAAATCAGTATGATGGTATTTGTTTTGACATTGGTATTTTTGGCTTTGTTGTCGGTTGTGTACAGAAATCTTCATAGTACTGGTGGTGAAAACAAAAGTTTATCGTTATTTGTGTGAGGATACAACGAATGAAACTCTTACTGCTTTGAAGAATCAAAGTTTAAAAAAATACCGGAAATAAAAACAGAATGTAAATATTTACATAAAACAAAATACGCGGCGCATTTATATACGCAGGAAGTATCAACATGTGAAAAAACATTACGTACAACAATAACAGGAACAAAATCAATCGTGAGCCAAACAAAAAGGAAAGAATAGTTTTTACAAGCTCATCTTTAAAAACTATTTGACTGCCTCTAAGCATTTGATCTAATCCAAAAAAGATAAAGTAAATACTGATTTTTTTTTTTCACAAATTCTCTGAGGCTTCTTCGGTTTCAGTCATTGAAAACTAAGTTACAAAGAATGTATTTCAACTTTTCAAAGCGCACACAACACAGTGAATCCGACAAGGAGAACAATTTAGTAAAGTTTTGCATAAAAATTGTGATACGAATCTGATTCTTTAATGTGTATAGTTCATGCTGCATTGGCTATGTCATTTTTATTTTTAGTTTTTCCTTCTTAGGATAGTTTTGATTTCATTCTTTGTATCTTTCTGTGAATTGAAGAGACATATATATAAACGAAACGGTTTGGAAAATTGAATCTATGTTATTTTATAAACACTTATGAAGATCATTTATCACACTAGTTCCATTAATCTGTGTTTTTAGCGTTTAATGTTTGTTAGCTGACAAAATATTTCAGATGATCACACATTTAAACTAGTAAATACTATAACTGAATACTAGGATCTAAAGTATCAACAACTGCAACAAAACCTACTACAGCATTATTGCAAAAAGCTATAAGAAATGTATAAGTAACACAAACTAAAATGATTGACAAATAAGGACAGTATTATTCTGAAATGAAGCTTAAATGTAGCCATCATGGAATCCCTGTAGAATTTTTCCATTAAAAAAATCTGTTTTTATATAGTATTTAGTACTTTTTAGGAGGAAATGGTGCATTATTTAATCGACACTCAGACAGAAAAGTAATTGATTTTTGAGTCACAGAAACCATTGTCGTACGGGGTTACATCGAAGAAAGTCATTCATGTAGACCATATATCTTTGCTCGTTAGAATTGAAAGTCAAAACTGTACCATAAAGTAACATTCAACAATTATAACAATGGAACTTTTAGGTACTTACACCGATTAATCCCTTCTACCGATAGACTGAAACAAGAAAGCAGACTTGATTTGTTAATTTTCTCGAGCATGTGCATATCCTGCGAAATAATGCGAGGACGGACTGATTAGATTATATTATTAGAGGGTGAATAGTTTGAGAATAAGGAATTAAATGCAACCAATTTTGTTTCGAGAATTGGGCGACAGACATTTCACTCCAGAATTGATAATCCCTTTTTTTAGAAATTCCCTTGCCTCTTCGCCAAGAGAAAAAAATACATTAATCTATAGAATAGTGACTAACTACAGATGACAGTACTTAAAAGAGACTTCATCTCAGATAATTTTAATTTATGATGTTTAAAACAATTGTACTCGGAAATATTCGAGAATTGTATTTATGAAATCAGAATTAAAAATCAAAACATATATGCGTGGCTGTGTGGTAAGAAGCTTGCTTCCCAACCACATGGGTCTGGGTTCAATCCCACTGCGTGGCATCTTGGGCAAGTGTCTTCTACTATAGCCTCGGGCCGAC
>JAOPUL010003242.1:13787972-13798387 GCA_027564515.1 Octopus rubescens | reverse complement strand
TAGATAGATAGATAGATAGATAGATAGATAGATAGATAGATAGATAGATAGATAGATAGATAGATAGATAAAAAAAAACAGATAGACATAGATATACAGACAGACAGATAGATTAGATAGATACATATATCTATATATTTTTATATATATATAGACATAGCTAGACAGACAAATAGATAAATAGATATATCGTAATGTGTTGCACCAAACTTAAGCCGAGTGGTTAGATAGGTGAGGGAGTGGGAGAATGAATGAGGAAATAAGCTGCCAGTGGTTAGGTCAAGGTGGGAAAAGGTTTCTGCAAAGGTACGATAACACAAAGCAGGTGTGCGAGATGATGGATATTAAAATCTTCTAACATCGGCATTGAGAAACATCTTTGACGGTTCATAAAAAAGATATTATTTGAGCTACCTGTAAGTGCTGCGATTGCACATTGTCATTCTACCAACCCTCTACACTGCTCCACCACCATACCAGCAAGCAATTAATACAAAAAATATAAGCAAAACAACTCCATTCCTGAGGACCAAAAGACCATAGACTGATTGAGTGGGCAGCCACACTGTGCCAGCCTGCATCTCCCTACAGGTGGTTGCAAGCTGGGCAGAGGGACTAAATAAGCAGTTATCATGGGACTGCATAGATGCTTACACACACGCATAAAAAACCTACACATATGCACAACTAAGCAAACACACACACACACACACACCTGCACATACGAACATAGATTCTTACACATAGACACACATACACAAACATATATGTCTATACATGCACTCATACATGCCTAGAGCAGATATACAAACACAAAATTATGCTTAGACAGACACATGTAAACCACCACCACCCCAATACACACAAACATACCTGCTTGCGTGCACACACACACACACACACACACACACACACACACACACACACATTCAAGCAGAATAGAATAAAGAAAGGAAGGTGGCACTTCAGCTTCATTCTGTTGTTTCGACACAGAATTCTTCAGTTTCTTCCTTTTTACTTTTGAAATGTGTTGCAGCTCTCACCGCCACTACCACCAATGACAACACCCTACAACCAGCACTACACTAGACACAAAATGCCAGTTTATTGTATTTACACTAGTGCTAACTCATTACTAAGACAGTAACTACAAGCAGCACTTCATCTGCCTGTTTGTCTCCACACATCTCTGTAGGCAACTCTCTCTCCCTTTCTCACACACGTACATGTCTTTCTCTTCCTCTCACCATATATCTCAGTAAATATATATATTTCATTCTATTTGTATGCTTGTCCGTCTCTCTTTCCATACATCTCTGTATGCAACTCTTGTACTCTCTCCTTAACCTTCTCCACACATATCCCTATCTGCAAGTTTCTCAATGTCTCTCTCTATACATATATGCATGTATCTCTCTCTCTCTCTCAATCTTTCTGTTTCTTGCACTTTCTTATCTTCTCAACGTGTCATCCAGATGAACACCACCAACTGGGCCTCGGCTGACTTTAACAGAGTCTGTTCTGTTGTAAACATTTGGGCCAGATGTCTCGTCTGAGAATAACTTCTACCTCCAGCCCGGTCACAGAAACCTTGAAAAGACCCATGGACATTGCTCTTCCTTCTCTAAAACATTATTTTTTTTTAAAAAAAAGTCTTTCACTCTTCCTCTCTCTGTTTTCTTTCTTTCACCAATTTCCTCTTCCTTTGCATCCATCTGTTTATGTATGCTCCTCCCCATCTCTCTCTCTCTCTCTCTCTCTGCATGCATGTCTTGCACTCTATATGAATCAAATCACTTTTTTACCTGTGTGTGTGTATATATATATATACACACATATATATACATATATATATATATATCTCACTCTGCATATGTCCGTCTGTGTTATCCTCTGCGTAAATCTGTCTCTCCCTTTTTCATCTCTCCCCAACTGCCAAATCTCTCTCTTTCTCTCTCTCTCGCCCTCTCCCCAACTCAACATGTGACCATGTGACCCTCCCCTTCACATTTCTTCTCTCTTCCTCCGAACACATTCCCCCTCTTGTTTGAGACTCCTTCTTTTGCTGCACAAATCTCTCCCTCTGAAACCACACACACACATGTATGTATATATATATATATATATATATATATATATCCTCCCCCACTCTTTTTCTATTCTACCTCCACCTCCCTGCTAAAACATCAGATTGCACAGTAGTTTACTGCGATGATGCTATGAAGTAATGGTGCAGTGGATACTTATGCACCTTCCGTCTGGAGTTGAGCCAAACATCAATTGATTTATATACACACTCTCTCTCTCTCTCACACACACACACACACACACACATACACACACACGCACACATGGCCAGGGCTACTTTCACACTCTTCTTTCCTTCCACTTCATCAATTTACCTGCATCCATCTTTCCTTTTGCTACAGTTAGTTTTAGTTCGGCTCCTTTTTTTTTTCAAACTACACACATACATGCAAATGCTGAAAGATATGCAGGTATATATATATAGAGATCACTTACAAACATACACATTCAGACATATACTCATTCAGTCACATATATATATCTACACATATACATGCGCACACACACAGAAACGCATGCTTCCACAAACCAATGAGGAGTTTCTACATAGTTACTCCACCTGCTAGAAATAGCAGCCAAATCTCCCTAATATCACATCTTACTATTTTAAAAGAATGGGAGGGCATTTATTTGATAATGCAATTTTTAAAATATGTGTACAAAAAAAAGGAGATGATCATAGCTGAAATGCCTGAGAAGTCTGCTTGATCAGAGCTAGCCTAGGGCTCAACAGCAATAGCATGCATATTCACAGAGGTACTCACAAACATACACTCGCTCATGTACCCTCACTCACAAAGCATGCACCATACATGCCTGCATGTATATTCACACAGACACACAAGTATACACACAGGCATGCAAATATATACATATATGTATGTATGCACACACAACAACATATATGTATACACTGTAGATCACACTCACCCACAGCCATGCATACATATACTCAACACATAAGTGTCTGTGTGCATGCACATGTGTGAAAGTGTGTGGCCTCGTAGTTAGAGTATTAAGCTCACAACCATGAGGTCATCAGATTGATTCCTGGGCCAAGTGGTGGGCTGCATCCTTGAGCAAGGAACATAATTTCACATTGCCCCAGTCTAGTCAGCTGAAAATGAATACAAGCTGACTGCTAGAGCAACCTTCTCTATCCATCTATCATATTTTCAATGCTCCACTGTTTCAAGGGCAAGAGGGTGTCTGTGTTTGTCTGCGACTAGATAGATATTTGAAACGATTAACTTTTCGCTAATTGTTTTATCGGGTCATACCCACTTGCAAGTGACAGTTAAGCTTTTACACACACACACACACACACACACTGCATTGACTTACATTTACAGTATTTATAAGCTTTCAGAAGGCCTCCAGGAGTTATGGAAGAAAGGGGGAGGGGGGGTTGATCCTCGGATCAACAACCTTGCCTAAATACTTGCAACAAAGCAAATTCTGCTTAACCCTTTAGCATTTGGATTACTCTGTCAAATGTAATGCTTATTTATTCACAATGTTTTGAATTATGCATTATCTCGTAGCTTCAAGATTTCGATGATGTGATTGCTTATTTTTAGAATGACATTGTAGGGTAGGTATGAGAGGCCAGATCTAGTCAGTTTGAACATAAAACAGGTAGAATATTTTGGCCAGATATGACCGGATTAAATGCTTAAAGAGTTAAAAAAAAAGGACACATTGTATAATTTAGTTCAGAACATACTATCAGAAAATAAAGTATGATGGTCATGGAATGAACACTCTGCTCATAAGTGGACTTGGTTAGAGCTGACCTGGGTACAAAACAACAACTCAAAGTTTTGACAACTATTAGATTAATAATAAAGCATCAAGGGTGTTAAATTGAGTAATGGATTAAGACTATCATCTCCAAAACCAAGAGTGATTATTCCAACAGGCTTCCATGCAGTTTCCATCACCAACAAAGCTTTTGTTGACCCAAGACTATTGTAGAATACATGCATTAAACTAGTGCACAGTGGGAGTGAATTGAAATCATGTAATTGCAGAGCAAACTTGAACAAACCATGATGCAGCACTCAGATGTATTCATATCTCAGACATACACATATAGGCGCAGGCATGGTTGTGTGGTAAGAAGTTTGCTTCCCAGCCACATGGCTCCAGGTTCAGTCCCACTGCGTGGCACCTTTTGTAAGTGTCGTCTACTATAGCCTTGGGCCAACCAAAGCCTTGCGAGTGGATTTGGTAGACGGAAACTGAAATAAGCCCGTCATGTGTATGTGTGTGTGCACGTGTATGTCCCACCACCGCTTGACAACCAGTGTTGGTGTGTTTACGTCCCTGTAACTTAGTGGTTCGGCAAAAGAGAACCGATAGAATAAGTAACAGGCTTTAAAAAAATAAGTACTGAAGCCCCAGCATTGCCACAATCTAATGACTGAAACAAGTGTAAATATAAACCACCATCACTGCCACCAACACCTGACGTAACTACTCTTATTATCACAAGTCAGGTTTACAATGGACCTTCTATATGGCCAGACACACTATCTAAAATCAGCAGCTGAATGTCCCATCTTAAAAAAGAACACATTGGATAATGTAGTCTTAGTTACACTATGTCAGCTTGCCACATCATCATCATCTTCATTTAGCGTCCATTTTCCATGCTGGCATGGGTTAGACGTTTTGACCGGAGACTGACAAGCCAGGGAGCTGTACCAAAAACCAGTCCGTTTTGGCATGGTTTCTACAGTTGGATGCCCTTCCTAACACCAACCACTCCAGAGAGTGTACAGGGTGCCTTTAACATGTCACCAGCATGAGTGTTTTTAACATGTCACCAGCGCGAGTGCCTTCAACGTGTCACCGGCACGAGTGTTTTTAACGTGTCACCAGCATGAGTGTTTTTAACGTGTCACCGGCACGAGTGTTTTTAACGTGTCACCACATTAATATTAACAATAATAATAGATTATATAAAGGTGAGTCAGATTGCACTCATTCCAACAGCATTCTCTGATACATTATTCTTTAACTGGATTCAACCACAAGACTCTGGCCATGCTAGGGCAACACCTTTAACAGTTTGTAGTCAATCATATCAGCCGCAGGATTTATTTCATCAATCTATACTTATCAAATCATTAACTTACAATTTTACATGAGTAAATACACATATATTCACACACAGAAGCATGTGCACACACATGCACACAGACATGCATGCGCATGCACATTCAACATGTTTCTCTACATTTACCATACCAAATTGCACTCACAATAATGTATTGGCCAACCCAAGGTTATAGTAAAAAGCCACTTACCCAAGGTGCCTCATGGTGGGGTTGAACCCAAAACCACATGGTTATGAAGCAAACCTCTTAACCACATGGCTATGCCTTTGCACCTATTGCCAAAATAACAAAATGTGGCAACATTTTGCAGCATAAAATCGGGTCCACTTGTCTATCTAAGGTAATGCTGCCCAATTTGTGTTGCAATTTTGTTCATGATCAGAATCATGTTTTAGCACTAATTTTTCACATCTGTACATTAAAATTAATCAATCATTACCCATTTGAACTGTGTGCACACAGACACACACACACACACACACACACTCTCTCTCTCTCTCTCTCTCCCCCTATCTCTCTCTCTCTTGAATCTGAAAACATTTTCTCTCACGGTTATAATATATTTAAATTTTGATTTTTAAAAAAGTATATTTATAGTGTGTTGTCTCATTTTCAGTGAAACAAAAGCATGTTGCCATCCTTAGAAGGTTAGAAAGAAACTGAAGCAAAAAACAAAAAAAAACATGTTGTTTAATAGGATATGAAAACAGGGTGTTTCAGGAAACAGTTAACAGATATCTAATAGACCAGACGACAAAACATTTCATGTTGCAATTAACAGGATGGAAGTTTAATTGGATGTCAGTTGAGCAGGAAATTTCATGGGATATTTATTATGACTTAAGGAATGAATTTAACAGTGTTTTAATGGTGGCATTTAACAAGGTTGATTAATAGGTGTTTAATGGTGGAATTTAACAAGGTTGATTAATGGGTGTTTAACCCTTTAGCATTCAGATTAATCTGTCAAATGTAATGCTTATTTGTTCATGTTATTTTGAATTAATCAGGTTCAAGAGGGGTGTCCACAATATTTGCTTGTAACTTTGTTAATTTTTTACATACAGAATTGAAATTTTATCAGTAGGTGCTTAAATACCAATGGTTTACAGTTCTGTAATTTTAGCTGATTTTTTTGATATAATTTAACTTTTATGGGCAGGTAAAATAATTTAACAGGTGTAAATGTAAATATTGAGATATTTTTGAATGCCTCGTTTTCGACATATTGCTGGATATATACAGATCACCATACCTTACATTGGGACTCCAGTAGTTTCACAATCTAGGAAGCTGCTTGATACCTAACATAATGTTTATAGTAAAAAATGCTCGCATTTCTGCAGTATCAGTTGGCTGCCATAATGCTTCCAGGAATACAGATCTTTCGTTGGGCATATCGGGTAGTTTCCCCTGCGACAGTTTTGAAAAGTCTTTCCAATAAAAATAAAAATAAATAGTCCAATGGTTGAACATCAGGTGGTAAGGTGTGTTGTGGACCAGTCTTTTCTGTGAAATCTGGAACTGTGGTTGACTTCGTAATTTTTGACCACGTCTTTTGACCACCATCTTTTGAATAACATTTTCATCTCTTTCACTTTCAAAATCTCCCTCGTCCAACGAAAATTCATTAATATCAATATCAGATTCATTCGAAGATAAATCCATGTTTTCTTTTACATCTTGTATATCATAAAGTGTAAAACCATCAAAGTCGGAGTTGCTACTTACTGACGCCATATCAATAAATGTTGACATACATGATATACTAGAAACGTTGAAAAACCATTATTTCACATTATTTATACTTGAAAAAAGGTGGGAAAGGCTTTATCTTGCATTATCTCTAAGTTACAGGAATTCAATAACGTGATTTGTTTATTTTTTTAGCGATTCCGTAGAGAAGCCGATAAATACTGGTTTTGGCCAGTTTGAACAAATAAAGGGGAAATAATCCCGGCTGGTTTGGGCCAGATTGAACACTAAAGGGTTAAAATCCTTCAACATCAATTGACTTTTCATCTCTCTTTGATGAAGGGGCTACTCAAAATGCTAGACTTTTTTGTCACAGCATAAAATTTTGCTAAATTATTATACTGAACAAAGAAAAACAATATTATTATCCTACCTGAAGGTGGAACAGGCATAGTTCCTTGGTTTGTGGTTGGTAACTTCATTTTAGGATTATTTTTCAAAATTTGAGACATGACAACATATTATAGACAATCTGAAAAAGGAAACCAAGTTCAATAAATAACACAGGCGAACAAAAAATTTTTTTTTTCTCTGTTGTCAAAAAATTAGGACCTGAATTAGGGTTGTTTTTTTTTTGACACAGAATCTGAAAATGACATCCATTTATTACCATCACATCAAAATTTTTAAGATACAGAATCCATAGAATTTCATTGTTTTTTCAATAAAATAGTTTATGATGTACAAGGAATAACATACAAACATACATAAAAATTGTTTTTTCTTCAGAACCAGAATGTTTTCTTAAAATTCTACTGAAAAACTAGTAAAAATCTTAAAATTTCTACAGACAAATTACATCATTGTTTCTGAACCTCAGGAAGATCACAAGCCATGTTCCTGCAATAGACCACCATCATATGCAAGTCCCATCTGCCATGATACCTTTGTTCCATTGATTTTATGTCCTGATGGAAATGTTCTCCCTGCTTGTCATTCGTGTCTTCAAACTTTTCAGGGAGTTTATCAAGGTGATTGAGCTTTATGCTCATATTTGCTCCCAACTTCTGAAAGTTCTCCAGCATGTTGTTAACTATTACCCAGAAAGTCATTTACAACTGTTACAAATGAATTCTATGCTGCTGCTTCAATGCAATTCATTGAATTTACAAAGTTCCCATCTTTCATCAATTTTCTGGTTTGAGGCCAATCAAATACTCCAGATTTTATCTTTTCGCTGCTCAGACTGTGAAATGTGCTGTAGATATAGTGAAAGCCTGGTCCATCTCTAACCAGATCTTTAACAAACTGCTTCATAATGCTAAGTTTGGATGAACTAAAAGGCTCTTCAACATTAAAAGACCCTGGAACAAATGTTCACTGCGGCCATTTTTTGATCACCCAATATTTTTCCCTGCCTCTGCTGTCCCACATACATAAAAAGCTGGATATTTGGTGAATTCATTTTGTTGCCTCAGGAGAAAATTGACCATTTTTGGATTCAGTATATCAAAAAACATCTTCAAATCAGGCAAAAACATCCTGACAACAAAATACCTATTGGGTTTTGTATTTAATAGATACTATTTAGGAGAGGTTGGTGTTAGGAAGGGCATCCAGCCGTAGAAACCAAGCCAAACCAGACTGGAACATGGTGTAGTCCCCCGGCTTGCCAACTCCTAGTCAAACTGGAAAATGGACATTAAAGGATGATGAAGTAGCATCTTATAAACTAAATGACCATGTTTTGAAGTTCAACATAAGTAGACCAATGTGATATCAAGACCTTAGTACTAAAGACAGCAGCTCTATTTATAAAATTAGTTTCATAATTTGGATGAATACAAATCTTATTCATATCTCCACCTTTGACAAGTACATAAGTTTATTAGAATAATTCACAAACCAAATTACAATGTAGCGAGTCAACCTATAGGAGCCAGACGCGCATTAACGTGCAATTGTAGTTCCACTGCTATTTAAACTGCATCTGGTTTTCAGTTAGTTGATGGAAACGAAAAAGTAAACATCATGTAAAATGAACTCGTACTATAACCAACTACATCTGCTAAGTCCTGTCTACCAGCTCAACCTTTACTAACGGCCAACTCAGCAACTCAACTCGCTACACTCAATATCCTCTCTCAGTTAACACGTCAGCTTTCATGTACACACATTCACAAAATAAACATTTCAATATTAAGGCCTTCTGATATTATATTTCTACACACACTCACACTCATCTATAATAACCACATAAAAACCTATTTCTAAAACTTACAATGTCATGAGAACATCTTTAGTTAGTTCATAATATTGTCAAATCTTGATGGATTTCAGAAAATCATACTAAAGTATCAACTTGTCAGTCAGTTGCCATTTGCTCTTTAATTAATAGTCAAAAATAAAAAGAGAAATTGGTAGACAACTAGTAGCAGTAAATATATAAACACTACCATTATAATCTGTTTGTATCCACTTTCTGTGCTAGTGTGGGTTGAACAGGTTATCACAGTCCAAGTCCTTTGAAGTTTCTCCCCCCTCATAGATGGGGTAGAGGATCACATCTCACTTGTACATTCCTACATTATAAGTGATCAACAACTAATATGTCAGTTATGAACTTTCGATTCCTCTATTAAACTGTATATGAGATAACGGTATGGTAATCAAATTATTTTAGGATTGTATTCCAGAAGAAAAAAAAGAAAAAGTATTTATAAAATATGCAAAATATAATTTCTGCAAATGAATGTGCTTCCTAACATCAACCGCTTTACAGGGTATACTAGTTGCATTTAATCATAGCACCAGCACCAGAGAGGTTGTCATGTCTTTGACAAGATCAAAGGACCCTCTCAACCTTGTTTTATATTTATATATAGTTATAAAAGATGCTATAATGAAATAGAAAATAGAACAAATCAAAGTTTCCAATGAAAGTCTATGAAGATTACTCTAACTTCATTAGCTATCAGATGCAGTGGCCTCATAGTTGAGTAGTTGAATAACACCTTATAGCTTCATTGGAACCTCAAATATGAAGTGCAATTTATTTGGGAAAGAATTACATTTGTGAATTACATCCTGATCTTTTATCTCTTACTTGTTTCAGTCATTAGACTGTGGCCATGCAAAGACATGTCTTGAAAGGTTTAGTTGAATAAATCGACCTCAGTACTTATTTTTTTTAAAGCCTGGTACTTATTCTATTGGATTCTTTTACCAAGCTGCGAAGTGTAAACACACTAACACCACTTGTCAAGAGGTGATGTGGGACAAACACAAACACACAGACAGGTACATATATATACACAACAAACTTAGGTGAAAACATGGCTATATAGTGTGACTGTGTTGTAAGAAGCTTGCTTCCCAGCCACATGGTTCCGGATTCAGTCCCACTGTATGGCACCTTGGGCAAGTGCCTTCAACTATAACCTCGAGCTGACCAAAGCCTTGTGAGTGGATTTGGTAGACAGAAACTGAAAGAAGCCCGTCGTATAT
>JAOPUL010003242.1:13604614-13626971 GCA_027564515.1 Octopus rubescens | reverse complement strand
AGTGTTTGTCTAGGGGTCTGTCTATTTTTATATACGTATATTTGTGTGTGTGATTGAGTTTGTGTTTGTTTGTGTTTGTTTGTGTTTGTTTGTGTGTGTGTGTGTGTGTGTGTGTGTGTGTGTGTGTGTGTGTGTGTGTGTGGTTCAATTGATCTCAGCGAAATTTGAACTCAGAACGTAAAGATGGATGAAATGCTGCTAAGCATTTTGCTTGGCATGCTAACGATTCTGCCTGCTTGCCACCTTAATAATAATAATAATAGTTTCTAATTTAGACACAAGGTCATCAGTTTTGAGGGCAGTAAGTTTGTCAATAATCATTCACCCATGGCAGTGGGTGAATATATTCTTAAGGCCAACTTTTAGTTACTCACGAGCACATCTAGGCTTCATCACTAATTCAGTTCTCAACCAAATTGAATGCAGTTTTTTTAGCAATGATGGTCCAGTCTTCAGCTATATTTTGAGATAAGATAATTGAAATTTAGTTCATAAAAAGATATAGGGTCAAAATATGTGAAGTCAAAAATAGGAGAGTAAGTCAAAAAATTGATATTGAATCAAAATATCTGTTATTTTAAAAGAAAAGTATATATTAATTGAGTTTAAAAGAATGTGCCCATTGAGAAGAATCTTTTGGTGAAAACCTTGTTAAAAGATATTAGCTAGGAAAAAAGTTGTGTCACTTTAACTGATGAAAAAAATGGTAAGTAACCCTCCAAACTGACTCTGAATCAAAATATCTTAGCTATTGTTAAAGAAGTAGTTGTGTTCAAATGAAAGAGCTCTATGAAATGAACTTTATGGGGAAAACCTTGCCCAAAAATATTAGCTACAAAAAAATGTGGTGATGAAAAAAAAAAGGTAATCATTTTAACAAATTAAAATATTATTGTCATTTTAAGATATTTAGTGTTGTAAAAGACAGTATCTGTTGTCATGGGTTGCTTAGCTTAATGGCACAGAGCACTTAACCAGTTTGAGAGGTGCTGGTTCAATTCTCTGTAAAGCCTTGCTAGCCACTCCCCCCTCTCCTGGGTTCTAAAGGTATTTAGCCAATCTTATAAGCTGTTTTCACTACTCTTCTGCATTCTTTGTAAAATACCAACTCACTCAGCCCTTCGAAGTCATTCTTAAAGTTAAATTTTAGTCACTCACAACCTCTTCATAGGCTTCATCACTAATTCAGTTTGAACCAAATTGAGTGCAGTTTTTTTTAGCAGCAATGATGGTCCAGTCTTTAGCTATGTTTTGAGATAAAATAATTGAAATTTAGTTCATTAAAAAAAGTTAGGTCAAAATATGTGAGGCCAAAAATAGGAGAGCAAGTCGAAAAACTGATTTTGTATCAAAATATCTCAGTTGTTTTAAAAGAAAAGTATAGATTAATTGGGTTTAAATGAATGTGCTCATTGAGAAGAATCTTTTGATGAAAATTTCGTTAACAGGTATTAGCTAAGAAACAAATAGTTTGACTTTAAGTGACAAAAAAAAATTGTAAATAACCCCCAAAATTGACTTTGAATCAAAATATTTCATCTATTGTTAAAGAAAACTATTCAATAATTGTGCTCAAAGGAAAGAGCTCTATGTAGACAAATGGTGAAAACTCGTCAAAAAATATTGGTGTGGCTTTAACCAATGAAAATAAAAAGGCGATTATTTTAATAAATCAAAATATGTTTCTCATTTTAAGATATTTAGCGTTATAAAAGATGGTATCAGATGTTATGGGTCGCTTAGCTTAAGAGTACAGAGCACTTAACCAGAGTTGGAGAGGTGCAGGGTTCGATTCTCTGTTTTCTAAAGGTATTTAGCCAACCTTCTAAGCTGTTTCCACAGCTATTCTGCATTTGAGAATTACTTCAACTCTGAGAAGAATTTTGTGGTGAAAATTTTGTCCAAAAATATTAGCTACAAAAAAGTTGTGTGGCTTTAAGTGATGAAAAAAAAAGGTGATAATTTTAAGAAATTAAAATATTTTTGTCTTTTTAAGAGATCAATATTATTATTTGAATTCAAATATTCAAGACGAATATTTTGAAGAAACCCTGTCTAAAAATATTAAATATTAAAAAATGCTATATTTTGTGATTTCATATTAATTTTTATTATTCTGTTTATGTATTAAAATATGTACATATTAAAAATATATTACAATTTAAAAAATCACTCATTAAAAAAACTAATTATTAATTATTTAGTTAGAATATAACATTATTTTATAATAAAAATCGTTTAAAAACATATTTATTTGTAATTTATTTGTAACACATGGTGCTATTAATCCTTTGTTATTTTTTAGGTGCAAACAAAATTTCTAAGTTTGAACAAAATCTGTATTAAAAAAATATTTACAATAGTATCATTTTTTCAATTATAAAGATAAATATAATTAATTATAATAATAGAAGCATTGTCTGGAAAAAAAAAGTGGACTAGAATGAAAAATGTGGGTGCAGAATCATAGAATATTCTTAAGTATTGAACCTGAAAAAGTACAGAACAAGCAGTAATTAAGCCTGGACAAGAAGAAAAACTTAAAATATTGCTGCTGAAGTTAGAATTTGATAAATAAATTTCTTAAATTGTTCATCAAATAATGCTTGCACTGTTTTGGTTTTTTTTTTGCTTTTCATTGCGAATTTAAGTTAATACTTTTGGTTTAAAAATTTCTTTGCATTAAGCTAAAACATTTCTGTCTTATTTTTAGTATTATATATTTCTTAAATTTTATTTTCTTAACAAACTCATTATCCAAAAATTTTAAAACACAGATATTGTGTTATAAGATTAAACTCATGTAGAATTACTCAAAAGAGTAAAATATAGTAAAAAAAATATTTTTCAAGAAAGAAAAGAATTAATTTCTTTAAAGTTTGCATTATCAGATAACAAAGTATTTTCTATTTACAGTTAGAAAAATATTAAAAAAAAATTAAAGCTAATGAACAAATTGAGTGCAAAATGTAGAAATGACTCTAGCTTTTTTTTTTTTAAACTTAGGGGTTATAATTTAAATATTGCTTAAATTGCTATTATGTGATTTTTTAAAATATATAAATTTGTAATATCATATTTTTAATGTGTAAACTTAGAGGCAATTAGTCTTTTCACTAAAATTGAAAATAAATAGCTTCTTAAGTATTTTAATTTAAACTTTTAAGTAAAAATTAAAAAAAAAATATGAGGGAGAATGGAGTGGGGAACAGTGGTGGAGAGTATGGATGGGTTGTGGAGAAAGGAGGGGACCATCGACATGGATTTTACTTAGCTGAGCAGATCTTCTCAAGCACAGCATATGGATGTGTATTACTGTTTCCTTGCCTTGACTTCATGTGATAATTGTAAATGAATGTTACTGTCATGCAAGCTGTGACCTTTGCTTGGAAATAGGTAAGGGTTGGCAATGGGTAGAGCATCTAGCTGCAGAAAATCCACCTCCACAAATTTCATCTGATCCATGCAAGCTTGGAAAAAGTTGACATTAAACAATGATGATGCTAATGTTGATTCTGTTTTGTTTTTAAGTGAGTACACGCAGATGATAGTTATATTATTTTTTATACAGATTTTTTTGGAAATGCTTTTTATTCTTTGGAATAATTCATTGTCTATGTACTCCAGTGAAATTTCTAAAATGTTTAACTCTAGATCAGCTTTGATGAAGCTAACCTATGATTAAAGACATTCCAGTTACCAGGGATTGCATTGTGCTCTATATCCCTTCCATTTTTAAGGGTAAAGAGTGATTTGAAGGAATTTTGGTTGCTATTTCTTGAAGCTTATCAATCATTTAGACTTCATTGTTGGCTCAGAATATTTGAAATATTTTACTACATTGTGCTTCTTCTGTTATTACTTTAAAATAGAAATTAATTGGATCCCAGGCCCGGTCAAATATATGTCAGGAGTGCCAGAAGCAATGTCATCTAGTGTGTGTGAACTACAGTATACTAAAATTGCAAGAAAGTTGGGAGGGGAAGACTTGGTATAAGAGGAATCAGATGTAGTTTGAGAGAGAAAACTACACTGGTACTGGCGTGTGACATGTATGGAAGATGACAAGATGGGTAAAGAAGTTCCAGACGATCCAAAGTGGAAAGACCCAGTAGAAAAGGAAAAGCAAGGAAGACCTGGAATGAAGTGGTAAAAGCTGGTTTCAGGAAGCTAAACTTCATGAAGATGTCAAAAAAAAAAAAAAGAACCACAAAAATGGTGTGATGTTAAGAGGGAGAAACCCCCCCCTCCCCTCCAACATATGCAAGCATGGAAAAATGGATAAAAATTGATGGCAATTGGTAACAATGTCAATGATGTTGGGGATGGTGGGAATGGTGGTGGCAGCAGCAATAGTTGAAAGATTTTTTTTTTGCCTAATTGCTTGTAGCTTTAAAGATTGTGAATTTTGTCATAACATAAAAGAGAGAATTCTTTGCATAAAGACAGGAATTTGCATATTCAATGTCTTGTTTTTAAAAGTATTAATTTTAAGTACTTGGAAAAATTTTAGTTTCGGATAAGTATACTTGAATTGTATAACAGTTTTTTTCTGCTGGTGGCTTAAGAAAGAGAGAATAACACAAGTCTAGCCACCACTACTTCTGGCCATATATATCCAGTAGCAACTTGTTTCCATATGAGCATAGTGTGTCTGTGTTTGTTAACTTGTTTGATAATTCTCTTATCATATATCTGTGGGTGGTGTGTATCCTAGTAAATTTTTCTACATTATGTTCATGTGAAATATGTTACTTGCTTGACAGAAAACTTGGCTTTTTTTTTCTCTTCTATTCCCCTGTGCCACCTCTAACTTCCCCATTATAAATATTTCTTTTTTCTTGCAACTTTTTCTGTCATTTTATTTTGCATGTATGATTTTGCTGATGTTAAACACTATTTATATTTTCCATGCTTCCATAACTTTTCCTCGATTCCATTTGAGATTGACAGCCTGTGAACATAGATAAGAGCATTGAAATTTGTACAATCCTCATAATTAGCATAACCACAAGTCTTTTTCTATGTTTGCATCGCTTAACATGACAAGTTGTTTCCATCTAATCCAATTTTCAGGATAGTTATGTGCTAAATATGTTGCTCTAACTCTGTTTGATGTCAACATTGTTGTCAACTGTTGCATTTCTTTTCCTCAATTTCCATCATCCTCTTCATATTGCAGCTACATTTTGTATGTTTTTCAGTAGAGGATGAGACTGACAACTGTTACATCTGAAGGAGATTGGAGTGGGGATTACTTGTTTGAACTCTCAGTTAATTACTGAACATGTTGAAAGAGCAAACAATTAATTAAATAGTTGTTAGTGTTAATATATTTAATGCAGAGAATATTAGAAAACTAACTTGATATAATTAGGCTATGAGGTAAAAACAATATTAGTCAATGACAACTATTATTTGAACCTTTTTATTGCCAAAATCTCATGAAAAACAGTACCTATGTGCTTCAATTGATGCTAAAAACAATAAAAAAATTTGAAAGAATTAAAAAAAAACCTTTTCATTATCAAATTGCTTTTTTAAATCCTCTTTGTGCTGTTGTCGCCCACGAGTTTTCCCCCTGCAGCTGCAGGTGCATTATGTCGCCTTGAGAGGGCTGCATAAAATAAACACTTTGCAAAGTTTATTCCCGGTACTTTAAGCTGGAAAGAGCTTTCGATTGAGAATGAGGCTAAATTTCCGTTTTGAGACGCCATTTTCATTGTTTATTTACTCGCCACGAGGTACACAACTTTTTAAATCAATCACATTTTTTTGGATTTTTTACTAAACGAAAATGTATTTGAAACTTTTCTGGAAGAAGTCTTGTTTGAATCTGACTCAGATGATGATTTTGAAGGATTTACTCAGGCAGATATTGATTGTGAAATGATTCGAGGTGATGATTAGGACTGAGACTGTGCTTACGGAGTTATTGTAAACGATGTTCCGAGTGGATACTATTATCCATGGCTGGCTGATTTAAGGAAAGTACTGGCTCCGAGGAGGTACATTTATGATGGGCAACATTTTTGTCTATTCCTTAATGCATTACATAAAAATGTTATTCATCCATTCCTTTATTAGTATAGTCTGTACACACGATACAACGAAAGTTATAACAATTTTAAAACAGTAGGTGCTCATGTTTTTTGCTCCCTCAAAAAGAATTCAGTGGCAGGGGAGAGAATTCTCAAGGCAATTCAGTGTGCTAAAGATTAAACACAAAATTTCTTATATAAAGTTATGGTGGAATGTTTTAATTTAAATGTTTAAGTTAATTAATCTGTTCAATTAAATTAATAATTAATTTAATTTAGGAGTTCTTTATAATAAGAGGTTATGTATCATAGATTATTTCAGAGACAGTCTTAAATGGGTTGGAATCAAAACCTGGCTAGTACAGGTGACCAAATCTATCAAATCTTTCTCATATCACACCTTACCATTAAAGAAAAAAAGATGGAGAAGGGCATATTGGATAATGTGGTCATACATGGAAGGTTAATGAGACAATTTATATTAATCTGTGTATATTTTCTGCCTTGTGGTATAAAGTCTTACTTTATACAGTTACTTAACTTTTCTTCCAATTTAAGTATATATGCAATATAAAAAGTATACAATATATTTCCATTAATTGTAATTTATATATATTTTGGTACACACATGCATATACAGACACTTGTTCACTTACACTCAAAACCCATACAATAAATGAAATCACTTATTAGAAGGAAATATATGCTTTAACCCTTTAGCATTCAGATTATTCTTTCAAATGCAATGCTTCTTCATTCACATTATTTTCACTTAATCATGCATTATCTCAAAGCTTCAAGATTATGATGATGTGATTTTATATTTTTAGAATAACATTGTAGGGTGTGTGTGAGAGGCCAGATCTGGCCTAAAACAGGTACAATATTTGGACTGGATATGGCCAGTTTAAATGCTAACAGGTTAATGGATTTTATGTAATTCTTTGGTCATAAATATGTAAATGAATAGCTATGCAAACTGCTATATCATCATTATCAGCAGCAGCAACAACAGCCTATTTTCCCATCCTGCATGAGTTGAATAGGTGTCTTGCCTCATGTTATGGCCCTTTGTCATCTCCTTCATGAAGTTCAGCATCCTCAGATCAACCTTTACCATCTCTTCCAATGTCTTCTTCAGTCCTTCTACATGTATCACTTGGCACTTATTTACAGAACTCTCATCCTCCCTACAGGCTACATGTCTGTATCAGTAGTCTTAGTTCATGATATTGCTGTGCCAGTCAATGGGCAGGGCATATTTCACTACTACCTGATTGACTTTCTGAGTGACTGGTACATTTTCAGCATTCCCATGATTATTTCTGATGTATTAGCTGTTTTCCTTGTCTGCATATCCATAATTGCTGTTGTCAGCCTTATAACAGTTAACTTCAATGGCTGGGCTTTTTTTTTGGTTTATTTTGATAGTTCCTTTCTCTCCCATGTATACTTCTCATTCAACATTCTCTTGCAGTAGCATTTCTGTGTCTCCTTCCTGACCAGCATCATTGAGTGCTGGGGTGTTGCTATCATTATTATACATGCTTTTTACTTAGTGATATTCTGATTCATAGTGGCATACTGCTTTGAAACTTACAATCAAATGTTCAAACTAAAAAAGATTGTATACTTTTGTGCCTGTATATGTACATCTGTGTGTTTGTGCACTCGTTCTCTGTGTGATTTCAGATATATTTTAGCTGTTGTGTAGTGCCAGGTTAGTTCTGATCCAGCAGACCAGTAATCAAATGCACCCTAGTCAAAAACGATCTCTTCTCTTTGTATATCAAGGACTACATTGCCCTTCAGGATGGTAGGGTGTGCTTTGAAGGAGATTTGGCTACTATTTCTTATTGGTTAAGACATTATTGGGACTTTCTTGTTCTTCTTTAGTTATGTATTGGGTTTTTTTTTTTTATTAATTTTCTAAAACATTATTTTTGTAATGGACCATTTTAAACTACTTGATAGAGTGATTGTTTTTTAAGTTCCTTGTATTACCATTCTACTAAATTGATATTTCATATTAAAAAAAATATCTATTGCCCATTTGTGCTTTATACCTATCTTTTATTTTGGGACATTCTCCTATCAAAATGGCACTTATTTCAGTTATCATGTAATTAATGATTGAAATGATGAAAATATTTTACTTATATTTATGGCTAGAAAATATGATGATAATCTATTATCTTTTTCTATTTGTAACTGTACTTGATAAATCTGTTTGTAATGTTTTTGAAGTGCAATATTTATGGTAATTAAATCATACATATGTCTGAATGTATATTTGAATTTATTCCTAACAATCTCTGTTGTTCTACCTTTCTTCCATTACAACCAATGATTTATTGTTTTTTTATTCTTTAAAAAATTATTCCCTATTTCATAATCTCATTAATTTGTATGTGTATGTTTGCACATATGATGTTTATAATATACATTATAGTTAGGGTTTCAAATGGAGTTTCTTGTCAGTGGAACCCTAAGTACTCTTTTCTCAATTTGTTACCACATACCCACACACTAGGCCAATATAAAATGGTGTGTCAAGTTGCATCCATTTATGTCAAAAAGTAATGTAGCCATTTCATCATCATCATCTGTTAACATCTGTTTTTCATGCTGGCATGGGTTGGATGGTTTGGCCAGAGCTGGTTGCACCAGGTTCCAGTCTTATTTGGCTTGGTTTCTATGGCTGGATGCCCTTCCTAATGCCGACCATTTTACAGTGTATGCTGGGTGCTTTAATGTGCCATGGGCACCGAACTCTCAGTGCTAGTAATTTTTACGTGGCACCGACACTGGATTCTTGACGCGGCCGCTTCTTGCAACAGGGCTCTCGACGCGACCACTTCTTGCCACATGAACTCTTGGCGTGGCTGCTTCTTGCAACAGGACTCTTGACACAGCTGCATCTTGCAGTAGGAACTCTCAGCGCGGTCGCTACTTGCAGCATGACACTCGACGCGGCTGCAACTTGCAACAGGACTCTCAATGCGGCTGCTTCCTTCAACAGGACTCTCATTGCGGCCACATCTTACAACAGGGACTCGACATGGGAACTCCTTGCACAGGAACTCGACTGCAACAGGGCTCTCAACGCGGTCACTTCTTGCTGCAGGACTCGATGGCTACTTTTGCAGCAGGACTTGGTGCGATAAATCTGAAATAAGTCCTGGGGTTGATATTTCCAACCAAAATCTTTCAAGGCATTGATTATTGCAGTCTGAGGACTAAAACGAGTAAATGAGCACTATGGTAAGGGATAAATAACACACATGTATGTGTCTATTTATCTATCTGTCTATCTATCTATCTATCTATCTCTCTCTCTCTCTCTATATATATATATATATATATATAATATATGTATTTAGGGTAAATCCCAGTTGCATCCTCATTAAGCACCTCTGCTTAAACCATTATTCCAATCAATAAGTGTCCCTTATTACAATAGAATGTAAATCCAAACACATATTAAATTTGAAGATTATGGAGATATTTTGCAGATTTGTTGAATGAACAGAACAGGAAAATGGAAGATTTTGACATTATTTATTCTCCATTACACGTTTCATTTCCCAATAGGAATCACAAATGATTCCATTTTCCATGCTGGCATGGGTTGGACGGTTCAACCAGAGCTGGCAAGCTGTGGGGCTGCACCAGGTTCCAGTCTGATTTGGCTTGGTTTCTATGGCTGGATGCCCTTCCTAACGCCAACCACCTTATAGTGTGCGCTGGGTGCTTTTAACATGCCACAGGCGTATGATTAACAAATATTTTTACCAGCAGCATAGCGACAGGTAATGACCTAATATACACATAAAGACGTCATCATCACCTTTATGTCTGCTTTTTCTATGGGCTGGATTAGATGTGGTGAGGCAGTGTTCTACACTTAGATACGCTTCCGATTATTGCCAACCCTTACTTGTTTTCAAGAAAGGTATTTTATTTCCATGGCTACACACACAGGCTTCTGCACAGTCCTACCAAATCCTGAGGATATTGCATAAGATACTTGCCAAAACTTCACTAAGACAAGTTATTCTTGTATAACAATGCTGAACAGAAATGAGAACTTATGAGCAGTGTGTGTGGGGTGGGACATGAGACAGGCTCCTGCATCACTCCTTAGTCAGAATCTGAAGCAGGAACAGATTTAGAGACCAATATAGTGACAAATGTCTCAATCATCGAATTATTATTGAATATGTTTACCCTTCACCCAATAGAAATAGCAGCCAATTCTTCCCAAACATGCTTAACCATTTAAAGATATTTAAAAAAAAAAAAGGAAGAGCACATTTAATAAATGTAGTCATAGGTGGCCTGTCTGAAAAAAAGAAGACAGGATAATGATTGTGGTTGGAATGTCTTTATTTGATCAATAGTTGTGTTCAAATCAGGGCTAAACAACGACAAGTTATTAATCTTCTCCACCCTCCCCAACTTTTTGTGTCTAACAGAAGACTGCAGTTCTGTCAGGTACAAGCAGCACAGGACCCAAATCTAGCAGTAGTTTGGAAGGGATCAAACCAGTTGTAAAAAAACAGAATTTGGTGAGGAGCAACAATTTTGTCAGTTCCGGTAGTGATGGTCATGGAGAGAGATCTGTTAAGGACAGTGAAACGGGGTGAGATGATGCCAATAGTACACAATGAAAATATGAGTTGTGGAAGAAAAAAGTGAACTGGAGGAGGATGAAAACAAAAGAAGTCAAGGAGGAGAATATGTTTTTATTATTACTGAGTTAATAAAAAGAGACAAATAGAGCTGGTCTTCTGATTAATGTGAATTCAATACCTCATATAAATGTATATATACACACAAATGTATACATACAAACATATTACATATGTATATATACATACAGATGTATACATATACATGCAATATATATATATATATGTGTGTGTGATTGAGATCTAACAAAGGACAACTGGGAGTTTCTGTGATACAACCAGCTGTAAGCCACAAAAAAGATTTGTGGGTGGGACAAGTTTCAACCTGACAGAAGGTAACATGGTGACACTGCAGATACTGCCACAAAAGCTAAAAGACTGGCCTAGAAAGAGAAGCTAGATGTCAAATAAAGATAGCAAAGAGAGAAGGTGAAAGTAAGAAGTTTGCCATAACAGAATCAGGAGCATGGGGTATTATTATTGCAAAGGGTGTCAGTATGAATGAAGATGTCATTGGGAGAAAAGTGTGTACGGAAAGAAAATGGCACACTTATCATGACTGACACGAAGAAGAAAGGGGCATGATGAGGTCACTGAATGAACAGAATAAGAGAGATAGAGGATTTACGCCAAGTAAACCCAACAGAGGAAACTGCTGTTAATGTTGACAGCAGTATGATCAAAAGTGCAATTGAAGGCAGTGAAAGCAGTTGTACCATCAGTGGTAGTTGCTGAGATATTGAAAATATTCAGTGAAGTAGGACACATGCTAGTTACTTGCACAGTCAATCAGGTAGTACAAGGACAACTAGACATACCTAATGACTGGTGTAACACTATCTTCAAACAAGGGCAAAGGAAATGATGCAGAAAGAAATAACTACAGAGTCATCAGATTGATGGACCTAGTTAACAAAAGTAACAGAAAGGATTACAGTACAAGTGATAAGAAAGACAAGTCGCTTAGATGAGATGCAGTTCAGAGTACCATGCTCTGTAGTCGGGTCATTGCTAAGAAAACTAGGTGCAGGCAAGTGGCTGATGTGAACCATGTACAGAGATGCTGCCAACGGAATGAAAGTTAGTAATGAGTTCAGAGAAAGATTTTGCAGATAGGCGTTCATCAAGGCTTGGTTCTTAGCTCCCTACTGTTTATAATTGTTGTCCAGGCTAATTCAGAGAACTTTAGACTGTCTATCCATGGGAACTTCTGAATGATCTAGTTCTCATAGCTGAATCAGATGAAAATTAGGAAAGATATTCCAAACATGGAACCAAGAATCTAGAGGGAGTCAAAATAAACTTTGCAAAGACAAAAGTTCTAGTTAGCAAATCAAGCGTGGTCACCTCTCTAATGGGAAGTGGCTATGCTCAATATGCAGAAAAGAAGTTAAGTAGTAACTCTGCACTGAGTACCAAATGTAAACATTCAGAGTACAACAGACGCAGTGGGATCACAGGTAGGCTGACAGAGAACAATATACTCCATGTATAGAAAATGCATAAGAGTAGTTAATGTTAAGGTCACCTATGAAATGGATTCCTTTAAATTCTTGAAAGGCTCCATAGTAGAAACTGATAGCTTCCATTAACCTAGGTGACATAATTAGCAGTAGAGGAGTTTGTTCCAAAAGCATAGTAGTCAGAATAAGAACGGGGTTAAACCAGTTCAGGGAGCTACTGACTTTGCATGCAACAAAGGGATTCACTCACCTGGGAAAAGAGTTGACTATATAAGGCTACTGACAAAGTGTGAGGTTTAGTGTTAGCAAAACATGGGCACTGAATATGGAAGGTGTGAAAAGAAATGAAACAAGTATGGATGTGCAATGTTATATGCAGGAACAGAACATAAATGAGCTATCAGAAGGAGTATAAGAGGATTCAGATGTAGAGTACAAGAAAGGAGACAGCATTGTAATGGGCATTTGATGCACATGGAGGGTGCTAGTTGAGTAAATAAAAAAAAGTACAAGCAATCCAAGCGGAAGAAGCCAGTGAAAAAAAGAGGAAAAAAAACCAAGGAAGACATGGACAGAAGCAGTGAAAGCTGATCTCAGGAGGCTGAACCTTATAAAGATGCCAAACAACTGCAACACATGGTGAGATGGTATACTGGAGAAGACCCACCCAACCCATGCAAGCATAGAAAAACAGATATAGAATGATAACGTTACTGCTAACATCAGTGCACATAAATATGAACAAATATTTTATATAGTCCTTATTAAGTAGACAACCTATATGGAAAAGTTGAATTATAATGTCTGTGTGATGTCCACACCTGTTATTGAAAGCAAAATGTGTGTGTGTGTGTGTGTGCACATATTATACATGTGTGTGTGTGTGTGTGTACATATACGTGTGTGTGTGTGTGTGTATGTATGTATACAGAGAGGAAGGGAATGGAAAGATGATAGTTTAGTAGAAAGAGAAAAAGAATCATTATAAATTCTTGATGTTGAAACTGGTTCTTTGGTCCCTCATGTGAGAAATTTCTTCTTTGTTCTTTGGCTTATTTTGTCTTACCAAAACAAAATTGAAAGGAAAGCAAGAAATAATTAGTGCTAACTAATAGATTGACATAAGCTTCACCAATATTGGCTTACTAGCAGTGTAGTTTAGTTTTAAGTTAAATTAGATAAAGTTAGTTTAGATTCAGGCTAGTTAGTAGTGTTTGTGAGCAGTCTGAAAAATAATATCTGCTTTCTCTACTAACACATAGACCACAACCAAAGAGACCACAAAGATGATGATACCCAGTAACAAAATGAGAGTCTGTAATAGAAAGAAGAAAATAAAAATTAATGGTTAATAAAAAAAAACAACAATAATAAAGATTAAGAAAAAATACATATAACATAATTTATGAAGATAATCGATGTCAGAAGATATTAATTACAACTGAAATAATATTAATTTTTGAGAAGTTGGAACAGTCATAATGTCTTTTCTAAGAAACCACCATCGCTGTTGTTGTCTGCATTGTTTCCTACCTTGGTCAAAATTAAATCAACATATTTGAGAATGAATGAAGTAATACATAAAATTTATGTAGAATTGTGCCAGTGACCAGGCTGCTAAATGCGATGAAACTTTTTGACATTTCATAATAGAGAATACTATTAAGAAATAAACAAGAAGTGAATGATATAACAGTTTTTCTGTGTTCATAAATGTCTTAAATGAATGTTCTCTGATGTGATTGTGTTAGTATGTAGGATCATCTAAAATCTTATTCTTGCATGGAAATAAAAAAAAAACAATAAAAATAAAGGAATGACCAAATAGTGAACAATACTGATGACCTGCAGCTGGAAAACACCCATACTTCACACTCAGAGCACATAAGCAAATTTGAAAATTAACTCTTCTGGTTCACACATACCTCTTTTTCTCGTTTCAGTCATTAGACTGCGGCCATGCTTGGGGCACCGCCTTGAAGATCTTTTAGTCGATTGAATCGACCCCAATACTTAATTTTTTTTTAAGCCTGCTACTAATTCTATTGGTCTCTTAAGCCAAACTGCTAAGTAACGGGGATGTAAACACACCAATACCGGTTATCAAGCGATGGTGTGGGACAAAGACACACACACACATATATATATATATATATATATACACAAGGCTTTGGTCTATCTGAGGCCACAGACAAACAGTTTCCACTTTTTGCCTCTTCTACCAATATTACAGCAGGTTCTGATCTTCTTAACTAGCTAGCTGCACACCCTCTCCGTCCAGGCCCACCAAATCTCTGTATCTCATCTCTTAAACCTCCACATTAAGCATTTTCCCCCAGACCTGAAAACCTTTGAAATCCATTACAAATCCCAACTATGCTTTTCCTACAGAGATCAACCTACAAATGTTTAAACTGAGCTTTATTCGTATCAATCTCACCTGTCTGTGAGGACCTACAAAGACCATGAACACATATATACATATATCTTCTTTTACAGTTACATTTAACATCTCTTTGATCATGTACACTATGTTTACATTCAAATTAATGTCACTAAAAGAAAATAATGTTTTCTTTCTCTTTTCAAACAAAGAAAATAAAGTATTAGTTGTGCCTTTCAACTGAAACAAAGTGTTTGTTTCTGCAATGGTTACATTGAGTTTATGGTAGTGAATTTTGAGGAGTTAGTGGTCAAGTCTGAACAAGCTTGAGTTCATGTACCTAATTTAAATTCCTGCTTGTAATAGTCTCACATCACACAGTCTTTGAATTACAAACCTACTCCACTTTGTTTTATTTTTATTTTACAGTAATATTTATTGATGTTACGGAAAGGGGAACAGAGAGAGAGAGAGAGAGAGAGAGAGAGAGAAAGAGAAAAGAAGTGGAGAAGGAGGATAAATACATTGTGAAAAACTTTCAAAACAATACACAGAAACACGAAATACAGTGCAAAGATGTCCAACACACACACACACACACACAAATTTTCATTTTCTTGAATAAAAGACATTTCTGAAGAAGACTATTTTTAAGTAACTTGATTTACAAAATGTACATAAATTTCTTTTGTCCAAGTGCAACAGCCTTAGATTTTATATGGCTAAGAAAATGAGATGTGATGTACAGGCCTTTTCTTGAGGCTCATTAGGCAGCATAAGTTATGATGTTAACCACGATGCTAATGAACAGTCCATTGTCATGTGGTTTTCTCAGCTCTCTGTGAAAGACTAACACTTGATTTCAAGTATGAGACATGGAGCCAAGTTAATAACCTTTGGGGCTCAAGGAAACTGGTGGTGATTTGTGCCGGCTTGAACTAGTTTGATAATTATTTTGATGACAACTATGTTGAAATATTGGGTATTGTTTAACCCCAGGTTTGCTTTGACAGAGCAGGCCTAGGATTAAAGGTGTTCCAGCTGCGAGCAATCAATCGTTTTTCAGACATAGTGTATCTAGGATTATATTATCCAATGTGTCTTACGTTTTTAACATAGTAAGGTTGTGATTTGGAGGATACTTTGTTCTTCTTTCCAGCATGTTAAGCAACCTCATAAGGAGTCCTCTTATTACATTACTGATTTGATCCTAATCTTCTACCAATATTACAGAATATATATATTCTACCAATATATATGACTTATGAGCAAAGTGCTCCAGATATGACCATCCATTTCTTTTTCAGTCCAAGTGTATATAGGATTGTATTATCTAATGTCTTTCCTTTTTCCAAAAACAGTAGGAAGTAATGTGTGACTTAAAGGATATTTGTCTGCTATTTCTAATAGATTGAGTGACCACGTAGAAGCTCCCTTGTTGGCTCATATTGGGTGTATATGTACAGTATGTGTTCATGTTATAGAGTAGTGCTAAGCTCCTGTGGTAACATGAGTGTGCGTACACATATACATACACATACATATATACACATACATACACACACACACATTACATATATACATATATTATATATATAAAGACAAAAATAAGAAAATGCTTTGAGAACTTTATCAGAGTAAAGAGGAAAGAAAGCATTTACATTTTTATCTAAATAAGCTACCAGTTTCATTTACTTTAAATAGATGATTTAGTCATGCTAAAATAAAAGAGAAAATAAACTGAAATAAATTAATCTTCCAGTTCTGGAAGTTCACATTTTTTAAATAAAAATCATATGGTGCTGTGTTTCATTTCCTTCCGACTGTTGCTGGATACTAGTTAGCAGTGGAGTTGCTGGCTATTTTTACTGCTAACTACCTACCTAACAACAATAAGAAAGAAATGAAATACAACACTGAACTTCCAGAACTGATATTCGTCTTCATCATCACCATCATTTAACATCCAGCAAGCTGCAGAACTGCATTGAGCTCCATCGTATAATTTGACACAGTTTCTATGGCTGGATGCTCTTCCTAACAATTAATTTAATTTAGTTTATTTCAATTTGTTTTTCCTTTTATTTCAGCATGACTAAATCATTTTTTTTAAAGCAATTGAAACCAGTAGATTATTTAAATAAAAATGTAAATACTTTCTTACATCTTTCTATGATAAAGTTCTTTTTTTTATTTTAATATAAATTTACTTGTGTGAAAGCTCTTAACCTTTTAAAAATTATATATGAACAACATATCCTATCCACATACATTTGACAATAAATTAGACAAATAAAGCAGCACAGCAACAATAGCAGCATCAACATCAATATTAAGAACAGGATCACTGACAATGCTAAGGTGGATGTGCACAGAGTTAAGTTGAAGAATACATGCCTATGCAATTATGAGTAGAAGAGAACAAGCCTATTTGGGAAATTGCAGGTTATTTAGCCATCATGAGCAGGGAAAGCTGATGTGGTAGGGAAGATGACTTCTGCCCGGCTGTTTAGGAAATAGACGATCACCATTGACAGGCACAGGATAAGCAGACCCAAAAACAGTGTTACTGCCTGGAAGAAAAACATAAGCCAACAAAAATAATGAAAAAATAACAATAATGATGATGATAATAATAATAATAATAATAATAATAATAATAGTAATAATGACAATGCAAGCAGATTTTTTTTTTACTTCTTTTGACAATATATTAAAAATAAGTGTCTTTTTTTTCCTAATAAAATCAAAAATAGAAAAGATGAAACAAAACAGGATTTGGTGGTTCAAGCTCATATGTCATGAGTGTATAAATGACACGCGCGCACACACATTCCATCATCACCATCATTTAACATCCACTTTTCCATGCTTGCATGGGTCAGACGAAATTTGTTGAGGCAGATTTTCTATGGCCAGATGTCCTTCCTGTCACCAACTTTTACCTTGTTTCCAGGCGAAGTAATATTTCCCCTATGACCAGACATGATTTTTCATGGAAGATTGGAAATGAACAACATTGCCTGCATGGTGATGAGGATACTTGTTTACAACCATCACATGATGTCGAGACAAAAATACATACAAACACATATACATATATACAAATACACACACATATATATATATGGGCATTTGTTTTTTTTTTTGTTTTTTTAATCTCAAATTGGTGGTTAAAGGACACAAGATTAGATTCCAAGGATATCATTTAATCGCCTTTTGTTTGCCTGTACTTACATTGCATTCACATTGAATGGAATGATGCAGTCAACCTTACGGTAGAGTGTACAAAGCCTTTAAGGTTTTGGCATGTAGTTTAAAGGATATCTATCTATTTCTAGCAAATCAAGTGACCACGTAGAAGTCCCCACGTTGGCTCATGTTGCGTGTATATGTGCCATATAATTTAGTGCTATTTACCTTACATATGAAAAAGATATCTTAGATTCTACACTTCAAACAAAAGAAGTGTGTTGCACACTTACATAAACAAAAGTATTGTGGGTGTGTGCCCGTGTCCTGAGTATGACTTTAACCCTTTCATGTTCAGATTACTCAGTCAAATGTAATGCTTATTTATTCACATTGATATGAATTAGTCATGCATTACCTTGTAGCTTTGAGATTTCAATGATGTGATTGTTTATTTTTAGAATGTCTGTGAAGGGTAGGAGTGAGAGGCTTGGTATGGCCAGTTTGAATGTAAAACATACTGGATATGGCCAGTTTAAATGCTAAAGAGTTAAACGGGATCTCATAGTCGGGCTATGTTTCAGGAGTTTGCAGAGTTGCGAGGTGTGTGAAACCACCTCTTAGCCATTATTGCTCCTGCATCTGCTCTGACTTTGAGTAGTACCACCTGTCAGGGTCCCAACTATAGGTTAATTAACATATTAGGGTTTGCCTACCTATGCATGTGAAGACTGGATTCAATGGATTCTGCAGAAGAAACCATCGTGATTCAATAGAAAGGAAGGCAGTTACAGCGATGCATTGTGGAGTGCAAAAGAGCAAGATGTGGCAAATGAGACATCTTGGTCATCCACTGCATCCATCTCCATCCCCAATCATCTTGACCTGGTCTTGTCACTGGATTGAAGATGGTCATGGACGAGAGAGAGTGAGGTTCATGGTATGCAGCTCTTCTTCAAATCAAATCAAGTTTATTGGCAAGAGAAGAGTAAAATATGCTTAAGCCATGTAAACAAAGTCACCACACAAATCAACAGTTAAGGATGACTAGATAGTTCTTGCTGCTCCAAGTGTGTGCGTGTGTGTGTGCGTGCGTGCGTGTGTGTGGATAATTCATGGCATTATTTATTTTTGTCACAGAATTAGTAAAAAAAAAGACACTGTAGATCAACATTATACAATACATGAATGAAAATATAAATCAATACCATAAAGCAGAAGAAAGGAACATTTAAGAGCTGACAATACTCCCTTTGTGCATCATCAAGCTGTATCCTCCTTCTATCTTTTTCACTACTACTAGTATGGCAACTGCTTTTCTGAATAATCTGACTGTATTATATAGGTGCAGGTGTGGTTGTGTGGTAAGAAATTTGCTTCCCAACCACATGGTTCCGGGTTCAGTCCCACTGCATGGCAGCATGGGCAAGTGTCTTCTACTATAGCCCTATGCAAACCAAAGCCTTGTGTGTGGATTTGGTAGACAGAAATTGAAAGAAGCCTATTGTGTGTGTGTGTACATATATGTAAATGTGTGAGTATATGTGTGTTTGTTTCTCTTTATCTTGATGTGGCGCGATAGTTATAAATGAGTGTCATTGTTATACAAGCAGTGTCATTCATTTCCAATATTCTGCAAGCATGGAAAAGTGGACGTTGAATAATGATGATGATGATGATTACTAATTCTCACATAAACCTATTTAATCTACTAGTCTCACCAATTACAATGTAATTTCAAACTCCATTATGTCTTAATAAATAGTCCTATAAATCTTTCTACCTTTCTTCTCCTACACAATGTCCTCTACCTACTTCTATAAAGGATCAATGGCTTGACCATATTAAATCAAGCTAGAACAAACTATGATACTAAACGAGCATTCTCAACAATAACATGTGACCAAAATTGACCAATGAAAACTAAGAAGGATCGTGATAATATTCTGTAGCTTTAACATATTCACTATTAGCCACCTCCACAAATGCATAAAGGAGGGAAACTCAGAACAGCAATGGAGGGAATTATCAACTTCGAATGAATAAACATATATATATACTTTGGATGTTGAGCCTCACAGAGGCGATGACAAGTGACCGAGACTTTTGGCAATTTGCTGTGCTTGAGAAGACACGTCAAGGTAAGTGAAATCATAGTCATGGCCAGTGCTGGTGGCACATAACAGGACACCCAGTACACACTGTGGAGTGGTTGGCATTAGGAAGGGCATTCAGCCATAGAAACCAAGCAAAAACAGACTGGAGCCTGGTGCAACTCTCCGGCTTACCAGTGCCAGTCAAACTGTCCAACCCATGCCAGTATTGAAAACGGATGCTAAATGATGATACTCAGCTACATTTATCAAGTATCTCTTGTCCTGTTTCTATACCCAAATGAATACAGATGAACAAATGTACTTAAATAAATATACCTATATGGTTTTACTGTGTATCTTGATTATTACGTGTCCTGGTTTTTAGAACAGAACTATCATATCCCTGCACGTTGTAAGAAGCAACTCAAAGATTGGCAGCAGAAAGGCATCAAGCCATAAAATACAACCACACAAAATCTTGTCACGGCCTTTTTCATGCCAGCATGGAAAAGCAAGCATAAAACGCAACACATATACATATGTACACACACACACACACTATCATCATCATCATTTAACATCCGTTTTTCCATGCAGGCATGGGTTAGACGGTTTGACCGGAAACTGGCAAACTGGGGAGCTGCACCAGACTCCAGTCTATTTTTTGGCTTGGTTTCTACAGCTGGATGCCCTTCATAACGCCAACCACTCCAGAGAGTGTACCACTGGCACATACATACATATATACGATGGGCTTCTTTCAGTTTCCGTCTACCAAATCCACTCACAAGTCCCGAGGTTATAGTAGAAGACACTTGCCCAAGGTACCACGCAGTGGGACTGAACCCGGAACCATGGGGTTGGGAAGCATGCTTCTTACCACACAGCCACGTCTGCGGCCTTTCTTTATATAAATTATTAATATATATATATATCCACGCAATCTCTATCAATTTTATATATATATATATATACATACATACACACTATTCTCATATATACACACAGGCTTGCGCACCCCCGTTCAGCCAGGTCACTGTTATCTCCCATTCACTCGGCCTCTTTCTTCCAGTCAATTCATCATGTTAAGCCGTAAATTCCGACACATTTTTTCCCTCTCGTCCCTTTCTATTGAAGAGCGTAGGCTCAAAACGTCAAAGACTTTTCCATTCTTCCCAAGCGTCAAATTAATACACCTGCTTGTTGTTCCCTCACCTGTCTTTGTCTTTTATTTTCTGTACATTTGAATCATATATATATATAGAGAGAGAGAGAGAGAGAGAGTGTGTGTGTGCGAGAGAGAAAGACACAATGATGCAAATAAACAGATAAAATTTCTTGGGTTTGATAAGCAGAATACATGTATACATGTAAAAAGAGAAAATTCTTCAAGGCGGTGCCCCAGCATGGCCGTAGTCTAATGACTGAAAGAAGTAAAAAAAAAATGTATACATTCTAAAGAGAAGACAAAAACTAAATTTTCAGATGGTTAACATTAAAGTATAAATATATACACATTTATATATTGGTAGAGCAAACTTACTCAGATTACATTAGACTCAAAAACTTAACGGGGAGGTGTTACAAGTCCGATAGCTGTTTCTGGGGGCTTGGAGATCCTTCATAATGTTAGATGTCATCAAAACAATTTGTAACAAATTACTTCCATTACTCGTTGCATTGCTGGAAGGGAGTTGTCTCCCTTTACTAAGTAAATGACACAGGCAATTTACACTAACATATGACTTGCTCCTGCAATATTTCCACCCATTATACTTCACTTATAAGGAATTGGCCAACCTGAGGCTATAGTAAAAATAGATCCTTATGGTGCCACACAGTTTCCTCAAACTTAGAACTACATGGTTGTTAAGCAAACTTCTCCCCAATAGAGTTATGCCTGCACCGTGCAATATAGGGTTTGCTGCAGCCCGCTGGAGAAATGAGCCCCGCGAAATGGAGTGGCTACTGCAGCGAGTGTCGCTGGCCATTCTCTGTGGCAACGCCACCACAGTCATTACTGCCCCCACCCTTTTCCCCTACATTTCTTCTTTCTTTCACAATTAATGAAGTATAAAATTAGTTGGGGATTTAGATTTCTTTGTGTCTTTCATCTTCTTCACCCTGTAATCTTCCCCTACTCTATTTTTTTGTGTTCAGCCTATGCATGTCTCTCTCATCAATTGCTCTTGCAACCAATAAAGAAACTATTATATATTACATTCTAAGTTCAAATATTACTGGGATTGACTTTGTCTTTCATTCCATCTGAAATCCATAATAATTATACTCGAAGTTGACTGAACCAATTATGGCCCACCCACCCACCTCTACCATAAATATGCAGTCTTGTGCTTAATATAAAACATCACCAAGGCAGCAAGCTGGCAGAATCATTAGCACGCCAGGCAAAATGCTTAGCAGCATTTAGTCCATCTCTACGTTCTGAGTTCAAATTCCATCGGGGTCGACTTTGCCTTTCATCCTT
>JAOPUL010003242.1:13578866-13590371 GCA_027564515.1 Octopus rubescens | reverse complement strand
ACAGACTTGTTCTGTTGCCCTTAACAGATTGTCACATAGGAACTTCCAGTTGCTCTATGTCATAGGTCTATCCCTTCTTCTTTCCCATTGAGGGCTTCATTTAGAACAATCCTAAACCTCTGCCCATTTGATGGGTCCTTGAGCTTCCACGCCCTCCTTTTCCATATCAGCTTGCGTTTCTGAATCTTTCTGGCCCTAAGTCTGAAGTCACTAGTTTATGTAGCATTATACATTCTTCCCCTGGGGAGGATTTTGCATTTACTAGCATACCCCTGTCCTTGTGCCTGGTAAGGATATAATCGATCTGACTGGTGTGGCCCCCAGATTGATAAGTGTTCGAATGGTTGTCTGGTTTCCTGCAGACCAGTAGGCCATGAGCATCAAAGAACTCCAGCAACCTTGTTTCCTCCCTATTTCTGGAGCCAAAGCTGTACCCTCCATGTACCCCCTGGAAACCATCAGGGTGTCTTCCAACATGCCTGTTGAAGTCCCCCGCCATGATGAGCACATCATTGTCTGTCATCGTCGAGGTAGTCCTCAGAAGGGATTCATAGAAGTCGTCCTTCTGGGTATCTGCAAGTCCAGTGTGCGGAGCATATGCAGAGATAACTGACACTGTTACATCAAACAACGCCATTCTTAGCTTAATAATCCTAACCCTAACCCTGACTACCTCAATCACCTTATCCACATGTATATATATTATATACACAGGCATGAATGTGCAGTAAGAAGTTTGCTTCCCAGCTACATGCCTGCACCTTGTATGTGTACCTGTAGATGTACTGGTGTGTGTGAGGGAGGGGGGATTACGATCAGCTGGACCATGCTGGAGCACCCCATCCCCCTCAGTTCAACAGATTGTAACAACCCCACTATTTATTTTATTGATCTCTATTGAATTGCTAAGTTATGTTTTAGGTGTAAAGGGAGCTAACTAGATAGAGTAGACGTAAGCATAAACACACACACACACACACACACACCTTTACACACGTACACACACATGCACATGTGTCTTTCATTGTATATGCATATCATTACAAGTTTGTGTGTGTGTGTGTGTGTGTGTGTGTGTGTGTGTGTGTGTGTGCGCGCACACTTGTTTTTTTTTGTTTTTTGTTTTTTGTATCTGGCTCTACACACGCACATACACACACACACACATGCACACAAGTGTAAAACTTACCCACCCCTAAACACACACACACACACTCACACACACACAAGCATTGTAAGGAGATGAGTTGGCTGTAAGTAAAGGATATGGTCGTGTGGTGTTTGTCTTCTAATGTTGCCTGATCACAGAATTCTTGATGATGTGTGAGGGTGAGAAACCAGTCCTCACTGGGTCGTGACTAGACAGGATCAAATTATTGTCACATACCAACTGTTCTGGTGTTTGTGTTGTTGTTGTTGTTGTGCACAGGTGTATCATGTTTCTATCGAAATACTGAAAGCAGGTGACATACCTGTATCAAATTTTACCTGACAATTCCCCCACTCCCACATCTACCATCATAACAAAGAGCCATCTCATCAATAAGATATGTTGAAAATCACAAAAAAAAATTGCTTTATTTTTACTATTATTATTATTATTATTATTATTATTATTAAAGAAGGCGGCGAGCTGGCAGAGTCGTTAGCATGCTGGGCAAAATGCTTAGCGGCATTTAGTCCGTCTACTATGTTCTGAGTTCAAATGCCACCGGGGTCAACTTTGCCTTTCATCCTTCCGGGGTCGATAAAATGAGTACCAGTTACGGACTGGGGTCGATTAAATCGACTACTCCCCTCCCCCAAAATTTTGGGCCTTCGTTCCCAGTATCGAAAGGATTATTATCATTATTATTAGTAGTAGTAGTTTAAGGCGGCGAGCTGGCAAAATCGTTACCGCGCCGGGAGAAATGCTTAGCGGCAATTTTTTTGACTTTACGTTAAAATAAAGAACCAGTGGAGTACTGAGAACAAGGATATTAACTATTCCTCCTCTCATCAAAATAGCTGGCCTGGTGCCTAAATCAGAAACAGCAACAACTGCACCGCCATCACTGCCACCACCATCATCATCATCATCACTAATCCTGTACAATTGCTTTTCTGTTTGACTGCAGGGTTTGCTTGTTTTCATATCAATGCAACTGAGCTGTTGTTCCATCTACATTGGAGTCCTATCACAATAACCCAGGTTCTGATGGCCTTTTCCTACTACAGGGAGGCCGGTGATGGGAGGTGGAACTTTAACTCAGAAATGCAAACAGCCAATGCAAGGCATCTTGTCCAATGGTCTAACATTTTTGCCAATTAGCTATGTTGAAGTGGCGCTTTATTTATCAACCCAGAAAGAATTGCGTAACTTGAACCCAGAGCAAAGAAACCTGAAAAATACAACAAGGTATTCATTCTAACCAATGGTTTAATAACTCTGTCAATTTGTGGCCTTTTTAAGAATCCTCTATTAATTAGTGTTAATTATGTTGGGTTTTATCATCGCCATTAAAGTTGTAGACTTGTGTAAACATAACCAATTGATCATTTGGGGTAAAAATGGGGTAATTTGTTCTCATGGCGTGAGAAGGACACATTGTGAACAGGCGCTGTTGACCATCTTGGCTAATTGGATTAAACGAATAAAAAATAATTTAAACATTAAAAAAAGGGTGCAGATATGGTTGAGGTTAAGATCATTTTGCACCCACATTGTTCCAGGTTCAATTCCACTGCATGGCACCTAAGGAAAGTGTCTTTTACCATACATAGCCTTGGATTGACCAATGGCTTATGAGTGGAATTTGGAAACTTATCCGTGTATGTGTGTGATTTGTGCATGTCTTTTGCTGAAGTATATCAGTGAAAGATATAAACAGCAAAAAAAAAAAAAAAAAAACGGTGATTTTAAATAAAAATACCCTTCTGGTATTTGTTCTGCACCATGTTGCATAGACGATTCCTTGCCAGTCATACTGTCAGAAATACAATGAACCTATTGGAAACTTGTAATCAATGATGCTATTGTTCACAAAATAAGGGATAAAAACTAAACAAATAAATAAAAATAGTTAACTTTTGCCATTAACAATCTACACTGAAAATGCCCACATTTCAAAGTTTAAATTCCTAAATGTTTTATAAACATCAAAGAAAAGTTGTTTTCAAGTTACAAGATTCAACAGTTTTATCTAATCCAATGTGGACTTCTTCTATGATTTTGTCATGGTTCGAAATGGGAAGAAAAAGTAAAAGAAAGAAAAAAAAAAGAAACTGACAGAGAGAGAGAAACAGAAGAGAAGAGAAGAGAAACAGAAGAGAAGGGATGAAAGAAAAAGAGAGATACAAAGGAGAAAAAGGAAAGGAAGAAGCAAGAGAAAGAAGAGAGAAGAGCAACAATATGTGAGTGGTGAGTATGTGAGTGATGAATATGTGAGTGATGAATGTGTGAGTATGTGAGTGATGGATGTGTGAATATGTGAATGAGTGAATGTATAAGAGAGATAAATATTGACAGTGGGAGAAGCAATAGTAACATGATAACAATTAACCCTATACATAGAGAGATTAATGATTTATGTAAGAGATATTACCATCTATGATAAAAGCTGGCGATATGGCGTCAGTGAGGTATGTGGGAGCGATTACACACAGGCCTTGTTGATCTCTACCCTGCATCCAATTAGCTTTCACAACCTGTATACAAAGAAAAACAACAACAAAGTTTTGTTAACACAAAAGAGGAAACAGATTTCAATGTCATAAGATTCTCTTAAAGATTTCAAAAATAATTTAAATTGGCAAATCGACAATATCAGCTTCAGCAATTATTTACAAGATTGAAATGACAAAATAAACCTTTTTAATTAGGGTATCGGCCACAAAAAGAAGAAAAAACAAAAAACAAAAAAGGAAAAAGAAAAAAAAACATGGCTTTGGATCTTTATTGTAGAACGAGTGTAGATGCAAGAGGACACAAGATAACTAAGTTGATGTTGCATAACAAAAGTTGCATGGTTAATCAGACTAGAAATATGTTAAATTTAGTCAGCTAAGATCAACATTGGCAAGTACCAACAGTCACCCTCTGAAAAACTTGCAGTTCTTCAGGCTGCCATATTTCAAATGGCTATCTCAAAAACTGCAAGTCATTCACACAGGGAAACTGTAGGTAGTTGACAATAATATTAATTTCACTTGACCAAATTAAGTACTTTACAGTATTGAGTACTTAAGGTTCCATTTGTTATTACTCCCATGTATGTAAATACACAAGACTAGCACATACCGTGCTGGTGCTGTGCATAGTAGTGGGGTGGTTAAGTGGAAACTTCTGCTATGTGCAAGAATGTCTTGGCATCATTAATTGATTGCACATTTCCTCTAAGGTGTGGAAAATAGACCTTAAGGACCAACCCACCAAACACTAGAAACTCAGGGTTGTAACTACCAATGATCTGGTGAGAGGTGGATGTGTGTTGCATTCAAGAGGAGCCTCAGCCAAACTCTTCACAAACAAAGAAAACTGGTACAAATTCTTCTGGCTAGATAACAATTTTGGTTAAGTGGTGTACACTTACTGGTGGCAGAAAAATGAACAGATAACATAATTGAAGTATTGAGAATATGCAACAGAATAATTAAGCTTAGACAAGTTATAGCTTATGCATCACAATTGAGACTGTCTGATGAACATAAATACTGTTTTTATGAGACATTCCAAACAACCTCAATAATAAATGAAAGGAACATCATTTTCTTGGCTGGTGACTTCTTGGCTGGAGATATTGGTTAACACCATAATGTACATAGTGGTTATGGTTACAGTGCTAAAAGTGCAGGATCAGGGCTTCTGGAGTTCAGTGACACAAATGAACTATCTGCAACAGAAACTTCAAGAAACCAACCAGCTACTTGATCACCTTCCAATCAGGTGAACAGGCAAGCTAGATAAGCAGATGGTTATAAATATGCAGTTCTTCTCCAGTGAAGAATGTACCATCCAACATAGTTTACTGATGAGTGGCAGAATAAAAGCTAGACACACTGAGAGACAAAAGACATTCTGAAGAAAGAAAGTGTGGAAACTGAAACATCCTTCTGCTAAATACATGTTAAGTGTTATATTAAACAACATGTCTGATGAGAAAAAGGTGGGCAAAAAAACCTATAACATAGAGGACAACTGGGAGTTTCTAAGACGCAACCTGCAGAAATCTACAGACCAATTTTGTGGCGAAGCAAGATACCATGGTAACATGGTAGTTGAACAGCACTGTTGACAGAGCAATAAAAACTAAAAGACATGCATGGAACAGAACAAAGGGGAAACAAAGAACTATATCATGTAGCTAACTGAGAAACCAGGCAATAAGTGTACATAGCTCAAAGAGAAGTAAAGAAGTATATCGGTGTGTAGCAAGTCAGCTATAACAAGATGACACAGTTGTATTGTGGCTGTGTCAACCAATCAGAGCCGGACACACGTTAACGAGAAAAGGCAGTTCCACTGCTAGTTAAGCCACATCTGGTCTTCAGTTAGCTTGGGACCGCGGCACTGTTAACATCACTTCCAACTAACTCGCCATCAGTCTGGATTCGGAGATTTAACCAACGACAATGATATCTGCTAAGTCCTCTATACAAAGTCAACTTATATACCAACAGCCAATTCAGTAACTTGATTCGCTACACTTAATATCCTCTTGCTCAGAATAACAGGTCAGCTCTCGTTACCACCGAAATAAATATTATCCATATTATATACAAAAATCCTTCTGATATTTATATCTATACACACTCACACCTCATCTACAATAATGACACATTAAATATATTTCTATCCTGGTGACACAACCTCTCTTGTTAAAGGTGTAAATGAAAAAATAGTTGGTGAAGAATGCATTGAAAATGACAGTGGCACACTTACTCTCACTAAAGATGTGAAGAAAGAGGCTTGAAAATGTTATGAAAAGTTGCTGAATGTGGAAAATGTATGGACAGAAGAGGAACTATACCAAGGGGCCAGCTATTAAAATGGTCATTAAAAATATGAAGATGGGAAAATCAGCAGATTTATCAACTAATGTTGCTGAGATGCTGAAAGTATCTGGCAAAGTAAGGCTTAAGCTAGTCATTCATATAATCAACCATACCCATTGACTGACTGGTATAGCAGTATAATTGTCAACTGCTGAAAGGGCAAAGAAGAGGAGTCAAACTGATGAACCAAGTTATGAAAGTAATGGAAAGAATATTAGCACAATTAATTAGGAAGAGAATCAACTTAAGCTGCAGTTTGGATTTGCATGAAACTATAATGCTCTTTTCACAGTGAGACAACGTCAAGAGAAAAGGTTTTAGCTAAGAATAAACCTTTCAAGCAAGCATTTGCTGATCTGGAGAAAGTTTTTGACATAATACCACAATCTGTTATTTTTAAGAAAACTAGGTGGTTCAGATGAATGATTTGTGAAAGCAGCACAAATCATGTACAGGAATGCAATCAACAAAGTCAGAATTAACAGTGAGGGATTTTGTGTGCAGCCAGGTGTTCACCAAAGCTTGATTCTCAGTCCCCTCTTACATAGATAGTCTTAAACTCCTCTGTTATAGCTTGGGGAATTCCTATATGCTGATGACCTAGTCCTTAAAGCAGAGTCTGTGAACAACTTAGAGAAGGAATTTCAGACATAGAAGCAAAACCTCAGAGTAAACTTGGTGAAGACAAAAGTTTTAGTCAGCAGAAGACAGGACTCTTACTGCCATCAGGGGCAAAAAAAGGAGGTGTGCTCAATGTGCAGAAAAGGGGTTAGCAGAAACTCAATACAGTGTGTATGATGTGTACTATCATTATCATCATCCTTCTTTAACATCCGTTTTCCATGCTGGAATGGGTTGGACAGTTTGACTGGAGCTGGCAAGCCATGGGGCTGCACCAGATTCCAGTCTGATTTGGAGTGCACAAAAGGAGTACTGGGATCACAAGCAGATTGATGATGAATAAAGACTTTGTATGTGGCAGAAGTACATGAGTAATTACTAGTCTATGCAATAGTATACTGGATTCCTTGGAAGTTTTTTTTACTAATGCTTTGGAAGGCTCTATTAGAAACAGTTAAAAGCTTCTGAACAACTTGATGAGTGATGGAGGAGGGTGCACTGAAAGTATAGTAACCAGAATAAGGTGGAAAGAGTTAAAGAAGCTATTCTGCTGGCAACAAGAGGGTTCCCTCTTCGAGTGAAGAGTGGCTTCTATGTTGTTTGTGGACCAAGTGTGATGCTGCATGGTAGTGAGATGTGGGCACTGAACACAGGATGTGTGGACGTTGGAGAGAGATGAAGTAAGCATGCTCTGCTGGATGTGTACTGTTAGTATGCATGGACAATAGAGCACAAATGAGCTAACTAGGTATGAGAGGAATCAGTTGTAATGAGCAAGAACAAAGACTGCATAAGACATGTGATGTGTAGAGAGAAAAGGTAGTGGTTTGGCACACTGATCTATGAAAGAAGCCTCAGTTAACTAAGCAACTACTGGTTCTACCAGAAATATTCTAGAGATGGTACCCTTGCAAATAAAAAGCTAGTCTCTACTATCATACCAGAGCTCATCTCCTCTTCTTTATTTCCTCCTACTGCTATCAACTTCATCCTCAAAAGATTTTACACTTTCGCTATCTATTTCCTCAACAGCATCAACAATCCTGGCTATTCCATCATCTCCACTTGTATCTACACTACCAAACTAATCTCTGGCAATCTCAACCAACTTATGTTCCCCTTGATTGCTTCTCTTCCATCTTAGATCAAGGACATCATCTATGTCCTTCATCTCTTCAAATCTTTTGCTACATTTCTAGACCATCTAAGCTCCTCTTCACCTTGTACGTCATTATTCTGCCTTCAGAATATTTTTTTGTCCACCACATCTCACTTGAACCCAAGCATTTCAACACTCTTCCACTTGGCTGAATTCATGCTCTAAATCACATTTCCTTCTCTGATGATTTCAACCAACAAGTAAGTCGAGTGTCCATGGGTACCAAGTTAAGCCCTAATTATGCCAACTTATTTGTTGACCACATTGAAGCACACATTTTTATCCAATTTACAGGGGCCAATTCCTGAGTTATAAGGCCATTATATTGATGACTGCATCAATGCCATTTCAATCACTAGGAAGGAACTCACACTTTTCATATTGCATATCAACAATTTCTACCCAGCACTGCAATTCACCTCTAGTATTCTCATTAACTTCCAAAACATCTCTGTCTCTATTGATAACCTCCACCTTTCTACATTGGTCTGCTATTAATCTAGGGATTCTCACTCCAACCTCCAATTTTCTTTCTTGCATCAAACTCACACCTAATTCGCCACAACTTATACAGTAAAGATTCTGATTTTGTTGTAAAGTTGAAGTAAATGCTTTAGTTTTGTGTCTTGTGGGGTTTTTCTTTAACAAGTTTGATGCTACCCTCCATCAAGCCTAATTCATGACTCTCACTCATACCATGCACCTACCCCTTCCACAGTGAAGAGTGCTTTGCCTCTCATTTTCCACTCTATTCCATGACTGCTTTGGCACATGCTTGTTCACAACTTCTGCTTTCTGCTTCACTTCTCCTTCACAACTTCTGACCCAGCAACAGCTATCTTTCCTGGGCCTCCACTCCTATCCACCAAAAAGAATAACACTCTATACAACCTTCTAGGCACACCCAACTAGGCACACCCAACTAGGCACTTCCACATGTTCCTGACCTAGTGGCTTTGCTTGTCACTTCATCTTCCATATAACTATACTAAATTTAGTGTTAAAGTGATTGACTACTTTGACTGCACTTCTAATCTACAGCTCTATGGTGCACTATACTTAGATGAAACAGATCACCAACTGAGTGATAGGTATTGTGGGCACTTCCTAGATGTTCACGACAATGCCCAGGAAATCCACAAACCCAAACTTTAACTTGTCCAGCCACTCTTTTGATTATTTCTCAGTCTGTGGTATTCTCCAACACTCTGGTTCTAATGAAACCTACAAACATAAGGAACAATGTACTATCTTTAACCTCGGTACTGCTAACCCAGAAGGCCTTAACACATGCTTTGACTTTTGATTCTGTCCCTATCCTCATAAACCATTTTTGTTGATTTATGGCCTATATAGTTAAGAAGCTTGCTTCCCCACAATCACATGGCCTGAGGTTCAGTCCTATTGCATAGCACTTTGGGTGTGTCTTCTACTATAGCTCCAGGTCACCCAAAGCCTTGTGAATAGTTTTATTACACAGAAACTGAAAGAAGCCAGTCGTGTGTGTGTGCGTGTGTGCACATGCGTGGTGTCCTTAACTGGACCTGGGCATATTTGTAAATAAGTTTCAGTCATACAAGTGGTGTCGTTCATGTTTTGTCATGGGGAAATATTACCTTGCTTGGAAACAAGTGAGAGTTTTAACAGAGGGTAGGAGGCATCCAGCTGCTGGGTCATATATTTTGTGTGTAGTTTGTGCATATGAGTGTACAGAATATACCATGTATAGTACGAGGATGGGCTGAAAAGTCCATAGGCTGACTACAAAGGAGTGACACTAAATCTGTGAAATCTTGCATGCCTACATTTCAACCCTTCTTTATTAATAACTGCATTGTTTCTTTCCAGGTAAGCTGATATCTGACTGTTCAAAGAAGACTTCAAAAGTAACTTGTAGTGACTTCTCTTGAAAATGGACAAAATTTGGAATCATGCTGTTATCAAGTACCAGCAAAAAAAAGGGTTTAACTCCCAACAACATTCATGCTGACATAGTTGCTACATTAGGGGAAGATGCTCCAGCTTTATCAACACTACAAAAGTGGGCAGGTGAATTTAGGAGGGGAAGGGAAAGGCTTGAAGATGACAATGTATGGACGTCCTGCAACTGCCACCACAGAGGAAAACATTGATCGTGTTCACCACATGGTGATGGATGACAGCCGATTGACTATAAATCAAATGGGCAATGTTATTAGCATATCCCGTGAGAGTTGAGAATATTCTGCACAATGAACTTGGCATGACAAAGGTTTCTGCTCAGTGGGTGTCGCGTCTTCTTACATCTGATCAAAAGTATACCAGGTTGATCACATCAGGGGAAAATCTGACATTGTTTGAGGCAGATCCAGCTGGTTTCTTTGAACATTTCCTAAGCCACGATGAGTGTTGGTTTCATCACTTTGAACCAGAGACAATCCATGCAGTGGAAACATGCCTCCTCATCTGTTCCAAAGAAGGCCATGGTCGTTTCACTTGCAGGGAAGGTGATAGCCTTAGTTTTTTTTTTTGGGATGCAAAAGGTATTGTGTTTATTGACTATCTTCAACAATTCCACTCCATCAATGGAGAGAACTATGCCAACTTGCTGGGGCAGTGACGAAAGCCATCAAGATCAAACACCTAGGGAAACTGAAGAAAGGATCTTATTTCATCAGGACAATACTCCAGCACACTAGTCCTTGGTTTCAATGGCTGCTGTGCTTGACTTGGCTTCAAACTGATTGATCACCCTCCTGATTTGGCCTCATTTGTCTATCATTTGTTCCTCAACATAAAAAAAATACATTTGGCTGGGAATGAGTATCGCAGGGATGATGACGTCATATCTGCTGTTGATGACTTTTTGGACCAACAAGATGAAAGCTTCTTGACCAATGGGATCCAAGCACTGCAATATCGATAGAACTGTGTGGACTGCAAGGGAAAATAAACCTCATTTGGTCACATTCCATGAGAGTATCTTGGTCAGCCTCGTATATGTGCATTTCTTGTAGGTAGTGTACTTCTTTACTCTATTTTTATTATCTTTGGCCTATATTTGTTTGCATTTCGTCTCGTATCCATGTGTGTGTGTGTGTGTGACTTTACGTCCATATTTGTTGACTACAGTTTGTACATTAATTGCACATACAACTGTACATACTATACCAAGCTTAGGCAATCTTTTTCAAGAAGCAGGACACGTGAGACATGGATCATTAGGTGGACTGCACTGCTAAAAAAATTCAAGATAATCTCTCATTAGGAATGCCATTCAGAAAGTCCAATGGGCTGCATGTGGCCCCCAATTTGCCCATTGCTATACTATATACTGCCACGCATGTAGTTCTTGCAGTTAAAGTACTTGGTTTACCTTTCTACTTTTATTATCTCTCAACTCTCCGTCCCTCCTCTTTCCTACCTCTCTATAGTCTACAACACTTTTCTAGACATATTATCTTTATAATTCTAACAACTCCTTAAGGTTCATAATTCTCTTTACTTTCTTCACATTATTTAGTCTTAGCTACTAGCTCACTCCCCTCTCCCCTCCACACCAAGTTTGTTTGTGTACTCTATCTTCTTGTATATATATCTTTCATCTTTTATCTTTTACTTGTTTCAGTCATTAGAAGCAGCCATACTGGGGCACTGCCTTGAAGAATTTTTAGTCGAATGAATCAACCCTAGTACTTATTTTATCAGTCTCT
>JAOPUL010003242.1:13558457-13570096 GCA_027564515.1 Octopus rubescens | reverse complement strand
GTGTGTGTGTGTGTGTGTGTGTGTGTGTGTGTGTGTGTGTGTGCATTGTTATACATACATACAAACATACATATATATATATGAGGTTGTGTGTATGTGTGTAAATAGAACTGAAGGCATGTAGTAGTTTGCATTTGGGAAAATTGCGATTATTAGTAAAGTTGAAGATTTTTACATCTTTCATGTTATTGGACGAATTTCTTTGTGGAGAAAGAAAGTGTTTATTTGTCCTTGGTCCATGAGAGCTTGGACACTGGCAGAGAATTAATAGTTGCACATGTGTGGAAGGTAAGCAGTGAAAAGAGAGAAAAGTGGTGGAAGAGAGGAACAGAATTTTGAAGAGGGTGAGGTGGAGAGAGAATAAGAACAATAAGAAAAGAGACATTTAGAATGAGAAACAATGGTCAGTTTAAGGAAGGGAAGGAGTATTTTTATGTACCAGGTCAGTTACAGCACCAGCAAGCTTGTCAACACAGAAGTATTCACAATACACACTAACACACATACAGATAGTTGGAGCACAAATGCACACACATATATACATTGGATGATATATACATACAGACAACAAAAGCTATTCTACCAACTAATATGTCCTCCTTGAACACACTCATGCAATAATATTTATTCTTTTATTAGCCACAAGGGCTAACATTCACATACATAAAAAAAACATACAAGACAACACAATGGGTTTTTCGATTTAAAAATTTAACAAAAATATAAAAAATGTATATATAAAAATATATTCTCCCAATAGGGGGAGGCATTTAAAGATCCTCGTGGAAAAACTGACAAAAGCCACAAGTGCCTGATGAACAGGGCAAGAGCCCTTCTCCTTTTAGTTCTTTACAGGTTGATGCTCAGAAATGGTCCTTTCAGACTGGCCAGTCTTCCAACATTTATCCATCTCTCAACAAACTTGCTAGAAGGCAACACTTCCCTCTCTACCCTCACTTTCCTCTTCAAGTGATACTTGAAGAAGTTGATGAGGGTTTGGCTAAAGAGGAAAGTGTCTGTCTTTAGCCTTAAATTTTATATATTTTAAACGATGAAAATATTAAAATAACCATGATAGCTGGAGGAACGACTGTGATTAAGAAGCTTGCTTTGTAACCATGGGGTTTCAGTTCCACTGAGTGGCACCTTGGGCAAGTGTCTTCTACTATAGCCCCAGGCTGACCAATGCCTTGTGAATGGATTTAGTAGATGGAAACTGTGTGGAAGCCCATCATATATATATTTATATATATATATGTGTGTGTGTGTGTGTGTGTGTGTGTGTGTGCATTTATTTTTGTTCCATTCACTACTTGACAACTGGTGTTGGTTTTATGTATGTCTCCATAACTTAGCAGTTTTATGTAAGTCTCCATAACTTAGCAGTTTTATGTCTGTCTCCATAACTTATTGTGCGCATGTACAACTATCATCTTGCTGTCAATGCAACTAAGGATTTTGAGTTCTTATACAAAAATTGGTTTGGTCCTTAGCCCAGAAAAATATTCTTATTCTTTAAACTTTTGATACCAGCCAAATTGAAACTAATTGTTCCATGATACAAAACCATCCATTTTAAAGTAATTTTTTTATATAAATTTAACCTTCCTCAATAATTTTGTAGTAAGTTATGTTCCATACTCCAGATTAATAATCTTTTTTCTTTACCTTTTACTTCTTTCAATCCTTGAACTGTGGCCATGCTGGAGCACTGCCTTAATGGGTTTTAGTTGAACAAATCAATCCCAGTACTCACGTTTTATGGGGTTTTTTTAAAGTCTGGTATTTATTCTATTGGTCTCTTTTGCCAAGCCACTAAGTCACTGTGACATAAACAAATCAACATTAGTTGTCAAGCAGTGGGTGGGGTTAAAATACAAACACAAAGGCATACATTCATAGACATATATGATGGGTTTTCACACAGGTTCCATCTATCAAATTCACTTATAAAGGCATCAATTAGCCCAGGGCTATAGCAGAAGACGCCTGCCCAAGATGCTGCACAGTGGGACTGAACCCAAAACCATGTGCTTGCAAATCAAGTTTCTTAACCACACACTAATGCTTGCACTCATTTCTTCTAATGAAGAAATTATCTCAACATCTTTTTTTTTTTTCAGAAACTAATTGAAAAACATAGGCAATTTATCGTAAAAGAAATATGGTCTCTGAAATATAGTTAATCCAGTTATGAACATTTTGACAATGCGCACCTACCACACTTAACCCCACCCCACCCCACCTACCCACCCACATTCAATTACTTGATCAAATCAGTCTTTTCTTTCTCACTGCTAGGTAAAGACTTTCTTTTACTTCTCCATAACTTTCAGTTTTGAATATTGACTCACCAATTTTTGTCAAGTCTATCCAACTCAATCTTCCATCTTGTTTGTTGTCATCTTTTGTTTCTTTTGCAGCCTTTTGGAATGCAGTCTGTCAGTTTTTTCCCTCCACCTATTGCCAATGTATCTCTGGACATCCATCTATTTATCTTTTCCATCCATTATTCCTGAGAGGGTTATGGAGGTAGAATCCTTAAGCACCTTCCATAGGGTCTATCAGAAGCAACTGTCATTAGACTTTCCTGCTGGATTCCCAAGCATGACCAATGGAGACTCTGGATATTATCCAACTTACCTCAGTCTCCTGCCAGTTGGCTCAGTTTATATCATGTAACAACAGTATGATTCAATCATATCTTAGAACACTCAAGTTGACCATCTACATAAACAAAATAACTGTTAAACTCACTCTTCATTTATTTCTTGATGTGTCACCATTTTTGTTATCCAGCTGTGACCCAGTTATTGACACAGTTCCAATGCCATTGACACAGTCCTTGATTTCCCTCTAGGTCTCCTGCAGGTTGGCTTGGCTTGAAGAATTCATCTTGTGATTCTTTCATGTGACATTCTAATCACATGTCCATAGTACCAGGGATGTGACTTCTCAATGCAGAGAAGTAGTGGCTTGACCTGGAGAGATTCCCTGATCTCTAAGCTCCGCACCTGCTAAGTAACATTACCCCAGAGATTCTTCAGAGAAACCCCATTTCAGCTGCTTCTATTCATGATCATACTTTTTCAGTCATTACCCAACCCCAATTCCATTTCAATGATTTTTATAACTTTGACAATGTCATTTAACTATGTTTGTTTCCTGTTATTTAAGTTTAATGTTGTTGATATTTACAGGCGTCACCGTACAGTCCAGAACCAACAATGAACAGTCATCAAATGAATTCTCCAACATTGAATGCAATTAATATGCATCCAGCCACAACCCAGGGTAACCAGGTAGCTGTAAGTGATCAATTTTTATGTTTTAATAATAATTATTGCATTAGATGACATGAAAAACACACGGGTATATTAGATGCACCCCAATTTCAGCAATGCATATTACAAGGAAAATATCTTTTAGCACATTAAAGCATGCTTCAAGTTTATTTTAATTTGTACTTCAAAATGTGTAGAGGACCAACCTAAGTGACTGTACCATCACCCCAAATGTGTAGCCTTATGCCTATACAAGAAACCAAATGTTTTTTTATTGAATTTTTCTGTTGATCAGGTGCACTATCCATAATGGTCAGTTTATATTAGTTTACTAATTAAAACATCTCTTATGACAACATTTTTAATTAAATACATTATCAATGTGCTGCCTTGCATGATGGGTGTGGTTGCCCAAAGGCTAGGCCCACCGCCGAAAACTGTGGATTGGCATCAGGAAGGGCATCCGGTCAATTATTTCTGCTCCAACTAAATCCTCAAATCCTCATGACAACACTGCACATTGTATACAATCCACAAAATCAGTCCCTTCACTAGGAGAGAGAATCCCTTTGTTGCCAGTGAGGTAATAGCTCACTAAACTTCTTTCATCCTTCAGGCTACGTGCTTTCAGAATGCTCACCTCCACTTCTGATAAGTCTGCCAAAGTTATAGAAGATGCCATGCACTTTTAAGGAGCCTTCAGGACATTTGAAAGAATTCATTTCATAAGTGCTCTTACCAATAACTATTCATGTGCATCTACTATAAGCAAAACCCTTCTTTGTGGGCTTATCTGTTATTGTACCTTTTGGGCACAAGTAATTTACATTGCATACATTGAATGAAATTCCTACCTACCCCTCCTTTTTCGGTATTGAGCACAGTCCCTTCCCAGATGGTAGTAGAGTCCTGTCTTCTTACATGCTAAGAATTTATCTTTATTCCTGTTTAATAATTTCCTTCACTTTACTTTTCTATTTTGATTAGTTAGTTTGTCAAGTTTGAAACTAATCTGTTAAAACCATTAGCCATGTTGTAATAATTGAAGTGAGAATACACTGCAGTGATCTCCCTTTACCTTCTACATGACAAGCTAACCCACTCATTTGCATTGAAAGCCCCATCAAACCACATACTATTGTCTTTAAAAAAAGGACACATTGGATGATTTAACCCTTTAGTATTTAAACAGGTCATAACTTGCCTGAATATTCTACATGTTTCATGTTCAAACTAGTCAGATCCGACCTCTCATATCTACCCTACAATGTCATTCTAAAAATAAACACTCCTATCATCAAAATCTTGAAGCTATGAGATCAATCATAGGTAAAGCCTTGTCGCTCTCTGTCATGCTGATTCTACTGGAGATTTATGTTAAGGATACAAGTGTCTGTGTGAGAGTGGAAACAAGTGAGTTTTAACAGAGAGGTAGGGGGCATCCAATTATTGGGTCATATATTTTGTGTGTAATGGAATTTGTCGAGATAGGCTTTCTATGGCCATATGCCCATCCTGTCGCAAACCCTAACCCGTTTCCACGTACGGTAATATTTCCCTTTGACCAAACATATTTTCATTAAAGATTGTAAACAAAGGACACTGCTTGCATGACAGTGACACTTGTTTTACAACTAACACACAAAGTCAGGGACACAGAAACACACACACATATATAAATATGATGGGCTCTTTCAGTTTCTGTCTACCAAATGCACTCATAAGGTTTTGGTTGGCCCGGGGCTATAGTAAAAATAAAAATACTTGCCCAAGGTGCCAGGCAGTAGGGCTGAATTTGAAACCAAGTAGTTGAGAAGCAAGCTTCTTACTACAAGGCTGGTTACTAGAAATGATAGACCAATGATTGCCTAGATCAGCAAGAAGCAGATTGGAAATTAAAACAGACAATGTTCTGTTCTGTATCAGTCCTGATAGAGAACAGACATCAGATGTGTACAAAGGATGACAACTGGGTGAAGAAGAATCAAGAAATCCAAGCAGAAAGAAACCTTCTTGCAGAACAGATGAGGAAAGAAATGGTGAAGATTGATCTCAGGTTGCTGAATTTCATGGAAGAGAAGAAATGGAGATGCAACATGCAGTGTGAAACACTGTACTGGAGAAGACCCATCCAACTCATACTAGCATGGTAAAATGGACATAAAAGACATGATGAGGAGGAGGGGAGAGGAGAGGGTGGGGAAGGTCTAATGTTGTTGTGCTCTAACTTGAAGTAAGGACTAATGTTTTGGGCAGGACCTTACAGCAGAGTGTGAATGGGGGGATGGGGATGATAAAGAAATACAAAGATACTTACCAAAACTTTTGACATAATCACTTGTGATGACTGAGTGGAATATAGAGCAGCTACTGTTCCACATGTAACAATACAATAATTCAGCAACCTGTCATAAACAGAGGACATTGAAATTATATAATAACTCATGTTCTATTATTGGCAAAAGATATATAACATTAAAATAAGGTAGGATTAACTCTACTGGCCCCTTGGACATAAGGATTAATCCTGCCACCACTATTGGGTTCAGTCCTTTTTAGGTACAACACATTGTTTTTACTTGCCTACATCTACCCAAACAGAAAAAATAAGGGAGTCTATGCAGTCACTTCATCTGCTAGAAATAGCAACTAAATCTCCCTCAGATCATACATAATGGTTTCTGATTTAGGCACATTTCAGGGGAGGGTTTTAGTTGATTACAACAGAAGAGAAGAGAAGACATCGACCCCAGTGTTAAATTGGTACTTATTTTATCAACCCCGGAAGGATGAAAGGCAAAGTCAACGCATCGAATAATGTAGTCTTAAATACTCCAAAAAAGACTGGATGGTCACAACTGGAATACCTTGGCTCATAAGTCTGTAGAACAACAACAGTAAAGATTTACGTCGTAACATGCTTCTAAAAGAAGACAGGTATAGAAGTAAACATAGCTGTAATTAAGAATCAACATGAAACCAGCTATCGCCAAGAATCACCTATATTTGCAGATCTGTCCAACCAACAGAAATTAAAGAAATTATTTAATTCTATTATCCATCATTTTTTTTCTATTTCTATTCATTAAAAGTGAGTCTCCTGTAAAAAGAGGTCATCGTCATCTTCCTTTAACGTCCGTTTTCCATGCTAGCATGGGTTTGACAGTTTGACCAGAGCTGGCAAGCTGGTGAGGCACACTAGGTTCCAGTCTGATTTGGCACGGTTTCTACAGCTGGATGCCCCTCCTAACGCCAACCACTTTACAGTGTGTGCTGGGTGCTTCAACGTGCCACCGGCACCGGACCCTTGGTTTTAGTGCTTTTTACGTGGCACTGGCACTGGACCCTCGACATGGCCACTTTTTTAACAGGACTGTCGATGTGGCCGCTTCTTGCAACAGGACTCTCGACGTGGCTGCTTCTTGCAACAGGACTCTCGGTGCGGCCACTTCTTGCAACAGGACTCTCGGCGCAGCCGCTTCTTGCAACAAGACTCTCAGCGTGGCCGCGTCTTGCAACAGGATTCAGCACAGCCACTTCTTGCAACAGGACTCAGCATGGCCACTTCTTGCAACTGGACTTGGCACTGCCACTTCTTGCAACTGGACTTGGCACTGCCACTTCTTGCAACTGGACTTGGCGCGACCGCTTCTTGCAAAGAGTCGGAAAAAGTTATACCCTCTAGACATCAATAACTTCTTATTTTCTCTCTATTATCTTGGGCCAGATATGGCCGGATTAAATGCTAAAGGGTTAAGATAGTAGTGTGTAATTCAACAGCGAATTTGGCTGTTATTTCTAGTGTGATCGAGTGATATGTAAAAGAATGCTATGGTTGCATCAACAGGGTGTCACCCAACTGGCAATAGGAAGATTAGTTTTGTACTCAAATCACTAGTGCTACAATATTCTCTCACAAATGAGACCCAACTCCCAAAAACCCAGTTCACCCAGCTGAAAACAGACGTCATTGAGAACTACAAGTCACCAATCTAAACAAAACCACTGAATATATATATATGATAAACATTACCTCGAAGCATTCAACTCAAATCTCCTAATGCGGGAGCTCAGATAATACAACAAGTTACTCCTGAGTATCTTTCCGAGATTATGTAGATCTTATACGAGATCAATGCTTGTATATTTACTCATTAACCAAATATCCCTGATCAGTAAAAGTCAATCAATCCACTTTAGTCCTGCTTGCATGACAAGCCAGACTTTCATCAATTCAGACTACTCACTCATAAAACGTTTATGTACCACCCACCCACCCCAAAACCCCTAAAAATATGTGATATTTCAAATAACTTACTGTAGAACTGTTTACTTTTATATGAGATCCGTCATGACCAGTACCTAATTCATAGAGTGTCTGTGCCAAAACTGTAGATATGTTAGTCAAGAGGAGGACTTGTTTTGAAAGTGTAAGGTTCTCCGTGTCACCACCCGGAATATAATCCACACCAATTAGTTCTCCAAGATCAAACATACTGTTGTAATATCTAAAAATTGAAAATAAAAAGAAATAAAATAAAATAAAATAAAAAGTTTATGTTGGTGAAGACTGAGTCTTCAGTTTCATCTGTATCATATTCCAGGGAAAGCAAAATGTAAAACGAGTTATCAATGTTCTCAAGTTGAATAAAAAAAATGGTGCATGGAGATTAATGAAATGGAATGGTTTGATCTTTCGAGAAGAGAATAAGCACTATAAAGAACTGAATGACAATCTTCAGCACTTTTTATATATCACATAAAAATAAGACTACATTATGTTATTCAGCACCACATTAACTCTGATCATTCCATCCTTAGAGTTTGCATCACCAGTCTGGAACCCTTATCTTGCTCAGCATATCAATCTCCTGGAAACTGTTCAGAAACGTGCAACCTGACGAATACCTGCCGTCAGGCATCTACCATATTCTGAAAGTCTTGCTTCCCTGGGCATGGACACATTAAAGCTCCGATATCTGGCAACTGACTTGGTAGATACCCACAAGATTATTCATCATCTTTCCAACAACAACCTTGGGCACCTTTTTGAATTCCATATGTCTAACACTCATGGACATGCTTACAAAATCAAAAAATAACACAGCACCCATGACTTTCGGAAACATTTTTTCACACTCAGAATTGCTGAAGCATGGAATAAACTACCTGCATCAGTTATTAGCTGTCAAGACACTACATCCTTCACAACTTCCATGCTTTCATGAAATTCGCTAACAGTACACCTGATGTCCCCTACCCCCGTTTTTTTATTTTTTTTTAAACTTATTCACTGTTCATTTTCTGTGCATATTCTATGTACTGTTCATGCAGTTTTGGTTACCTTTTTTATGAATTGTAGTGCACCTGAGCACTGTATACAATAAGTTCATTATTATATATATATATATATATATATCTTGGACACAGTAACCAGCAGAGTCCATCAATTCTGTGCTCCATTGTATTTGTACAAATCAATAATAAACAGAACTGTAACTTCTGCAATATTATCACAGTTAACATAATTTCAAGACTTATGGAACACATACCTAAAAACTTCAGTGCCCCAACCAGCCATCAGAGTAAATATGCGAGGTCCCAAGTCCCTTGCAGGGTTGATGGCATAACCACAATTGAAACCAAAAGTTACACCAATTATAAACACAATACTTCCTATAGAAAATGGTAGGAGGCCTTTTTGAGGTTTCATATTCTTGCCATCTGTTATTGCAGCAATGCATAAAGTCAGCAACCCTGTGCTAACAATCTAAAGAAAGAAAAATGGAACTTTTAGAGAAATAACAAAAAAAAATAACATGCATTTGCATCTTGAAAATACAAATTGTTTTCTAAGTTTATTACAAAATCATAAAGTTTTGTAGATCATGTCATTAATAAATTGTTTGTGAGAGATAAAGAGAAAGCAAGATGTTTGTCTATTGCTTCTACTTTAGGAACTACATGCTTTCTTTTACCACCACTAATCTCCTTCAATCACCACCACTAGTCCCCTTTAATCACCACCACTAATCTCCTTTTAATCACCACCCCTAATCTCCTTCAATCACCACCACTAATCTTCAATCATCACCACTAATCTCCTTCCATCACTACCACTAATCTCTTTCAATCACCACAACTAATCTCCTTTAATCACCACCATTAATCTCCTTTAATCACAATCATTAAACTCCTTCAATTACCACAATCACTAATCTCCTATAATTCCATATAAACTGACAGGACACTGAAACAGCTCCAACACCCTTTCATTTCACACCCAACTGACTAACATATTTAATTCTTCATTGCTTTAGGTCTCTGAGCTGTTGAGAATAAGTATCAATCCTTCTTCCTGTGAATGCCATTTGGTCTATGATTGATCCAAGGTGTGAAGTTGACTATGAAAGGTTAGAAGAAATCATAGGAAGACTGAGTTAACAAACTATTTTAATTTTAACAAGGCAGTTTACATTTAAGACATTGCAGCCAAGTGAAGAGTGAAATGGAAAACGTGATAGATGTTTGTTGGGTTCAGAGTAATGGCAAAATGTGTTTATGTATTGATGCTAATGTTTGTACTATTGTGTATGGTTGCAAAAATGTGTGTATTATATGTGTATATTAAGTGTGTGTTTGTATGATAAACCAATGGAGGAGCCTTTATTCCAGGGGTGTTAAACAATGATCTGTTGGCTGGATGCACCCTATAGCAAGGTTTAGTCCAATGCCAGGCTCAGTTTTATAATGTAATGTTTTTTGTTGTTTTTTTTTTAATTTTAAATTATTTAGAGCCAAAGCTCAACAAGAGTTTTGATTAACACTGGTTCTGATTGGTCAAATCAGTGCACCTTAAGGAATCTTTTATTATCTTAACCAATTAAAAGATGCGACCTATTTCTTCTTCACTTTGTCTATATATGCCAAATCAAATGGAAGTTTTTGGTATTTTTTTTTTCAAATTTATGTATGTGTTCATTCAAATGGATTCTAATGGTTTGAACAATATTGAAAGGTGAAATGGTGCAAGCTTTCTATCAAACATTGGTCTTCTCAAGAACTGCATGCATTCATTTGGACAATTTCTAACTCTATTCTCACTCTAAACTCTTAATAGAGCTTTAACTTATGCATCAACCTAAACAGCAAAACCAAACAAGTTTAAAACCCCTGTTTTACACAATGCTTGACCTGCTAGAAATAGCAATCAAAATTTCCATCATATTACTCCCTACAAAAGAAAAACATGCACATGGTATAATGTATACTGCCTGAAGATAATATAAGTCATGACCAGTGTTCCCCGTAAGCTGTGTGCTTGTGTGTGTGCACATGTTTTATAACTAGTGCACACAGGAAAAAAGAATTGTGTGCACACTAGGTTTCCAAGATGAAATCAAATTTTTTTTTTAATTGAAGTAATTTAAGTGAAGGTTACTCACATGGTTGTACACACACTTTGAGGATAAAGTCAAAATATGCACACAATACAAATTTCTGCACACAGACACCCAAAGCAAAAAAATAAGAACATTGGTCATAACTGGAATAATTTTTATTAAAGATTTTGTCAGTAAGCACTGACCTGAGGCTAAACAACACAGCAATCTGTCATTGAAAAGGGCAAGTCTCTCAGTGAAAAGAACCCTTAGTAGAATTTTATAGCTTAATATGCTTGGGTGTGATGTGATACAATTGTGATTATCTCTTTAGACCATCTTTGATAGTTGCAAAAGTTTTATCTATAATATTATTCTATGCGTTACTGTCTGTTTTGTCCATGTGTTACACTTACGCCAAGGGAGGTAATAACTTGAATGGATAACTATATATACATATATATAGAGAGAAGGGGGAGAAAAGGAGACTAAAAGAGAGAAGGGGGAGAAAAGGAGACTAAGAGAGAGAGAGGAGGAGAAGGTCTCTATTATTCTGCATTTGTGTGTTCAAATCACAGGCACAGTCTAACAGTGAAACAATGTCATAAGGCACTGTTTTTATTTTTCTTATTTGGTTTAAATACATATCAGTACTATGAGAGTAGAAAGACACAGAAGGGAATGCAGATATGATAGTTAATTAGCTATCTAGATAGATAGGTACATAGGTGAGTCTACAGATATATCAACAGATATGCAGATAGAGATATATATTAATAGATATACAAGTAGATATGTAGCTGAATTGAAAAGAAATTAAAATAATCTCAGTTGGTAAATAACTTTGACTGAACCTTGGTGGTGGTTGGACAGTGTAAAGTGTAATTTATATTTATACGGTGCCGGTGACACATTAAAAACACCCAGCACACACTGTAAATGTGGTTGGCGGTAGGAAGGGCATCCAGCTGTA
>JAOPUL010003242.1:13130887-13145072 GCA_027564515.1 Octopus rubescens | reverse complement strand
TATATACATATATACATATACATATATACATATATATATATATACATATATGCATATATATATATATATATATGTTCAGATAAGTGTGTGTGTGTGTATGTGTATATGTGTGTATGCACTCACACACAAACATACAGAGTTTCTTTCAGTGTAGTAGGTCATTTTATTGAAGTTCTTCTGAAGGAGCTTTAATTTTATTGCAAATATTTAAACTAAAAATCTTACACATCTTAATTGTTCGTAAAGTTTAATTGGACTATTAACACTTTTTTTCCTTCTTTTTCTTTCTTTTTACATGACACTTCAGTCTGTATAGTCTCTAATCATCTCTCAATACCATATCTTACATTGTTTACTTTAATCTTTCAAGGTGAAAGTGTCAAACTGGAGCAAGAGGACATATCTTCAACATGCTTCCCATGAATGCGTCATCTTGGTCTGTATTGTTCTTATTTGAAGTTACTGCCCTCTTAAATGGGATGGATAACAATGTCTTACTTGTGTATTTCATTTTTGGGCTTGGTTTCTCTAGCCAGATGCTCATCATATCATCAACATACTTACAGAGTGGACTAGGTGCATTTTATCATATTACCAGAACTACAGAGATTGTGAAGTCCAAGGCAAGACATAACTAATGTTTCCTTTGGCCTTATGATTTCTCCACTGGGATGCAAACAACTTTTCAGATTGTACTGTTGCATTTATCATGACACCAGCAACTGTGAGTTGCCTTGTGTGCAGCAAGACAAAGGAGTCCTCACAACTGTTTAACCCTTTACCATTCAGATTTCTCTATCAAATGTAATGCTTAATTATTCATATTGTTTTAAATTAATCATACATTAATTCATAGCTTTCAGATTTCGATAATGTGATTGTTTATTTTTAGAATGACATAGTAGAATAGGTGTGAGAGGCCTGATCTGGCCAGTTTGAACATAAAACAGGTAGAATATTTGGGCCGGATATGGCCGGTTTGAATACTAAAGGGTTAACCCCTAAAATACTACCGTGGACCCCAAAAACTTTTATATGGACCCTGGTTGAGAACTACTGCTTTATACCTATGTTAATGACTGAAAGGGAATCACCATTCTCCAAGGAATATGTATCGTTACTATGTATGTTTTTTTCATTTTCTTTTCCACAGCCATATTTGAAATATGTCAATAGTTCAAGACCTGTGATATTTGACCCTGCTTTGGACTTAGAACTGAACACAGATATCGGTAATGTTGATGTTGATGATGATGATGATAATGGTCTTGATGATACCTTGGAATCTAGCAGTGAAGATGACAGCTACAACAACTTGATTAAATGTGAGTTCTCTAGAATGTTTCTCCATTACCAGCTCTAATAATACTTAAGAAAGACCCTTTTGTTTCCTGGATCTTGTGGTTCTGGAAACTTTGTATGGATGAGTCAAAAAGAAGTAGTAGTAGTAGTAGTAGTAGTAGTAGTAGTAGTAGTAGTAGTAGTAGTTGTTGTTGTTGTTGTGGTGTTAGTAGTAGTAGTAGTAGTAGTAGTAGTAAAAAAACAGGCAGACAGTAATGGAAAGAAGAGTAATACATTTAGAGAAACTGACATAGCTACAGATAGAAATAGAGATATGAATAGCAAATCTAGAAAAAAAAGAGAGAGAGAGAGAGAGAGAGAGAGGGAGCACATGGATAGGTAGAGAAATAACTAGAGCAGGAGAAAGAGAGAGAAAGAAGGAGACTGTTTGCTAGTCAGATAAAAAGAAAGCAATAGCCTTGATAGACAGGTTGTCAGAAATAGGGAAAGAGATAAACATTTATATATTCTTTTATTTCTTTTACTGGTTTCACTCATTGGACTGCAACCATGCTGCGACACCATCTTCAAGAGTTTAGTTGATAACATCAACTTAGTGACTTATTTTAGTCTAATACTTATTATTTTGTCACTCTCTTTTTTTTCCCCAAATTGTTTAAAATATGGGACATAAAGGAATACAACATAAACGATAACATGGGTCTAAATGGCTGTGTGGTAAGCAGTTTGCTTCCCAGCCACATGGTAGTGAGTTCAAGCTCACTATGTGGCACCTTGGCCCAAATGTCTTCTTCAGTAGCCCTAGCCAATTTTAGAGTTACTGTCATGCAAATGGTGTCCTTTGTTTCTAATCTTTCATGGAAACAATGCTTGGTCATGGGGAAAATGTTACCTTACTCGGAAACAGTTGAGGGTTGGTGACAGGAATGGCATCCAGCCTTAAAAACTCAGCCTCAGCAAACTGTACCTGACCCATGCAAGCATAGTAAAGTGAACATTAAAACAATGATGACGATGACCAAGAGCTTTTTGCACAATTTCCATCAAACAAATTCCATTCACATGATATTGGTCACCTAAATCTTCTGTAGAAGACACTTACTCAAGGTGGGATTGAACCTGGAACCAAATGGTGGCAAAGCAAATCTCTTAAACACTCTCACATGTCAGCACCTATAGATGAAATAAACAGGCGCAGGCCTGATTGTGTGGTAAGAAGTTTGCTTCCCAACGACATCGTTCTGGGTTCACTCCCACTGCATGGCACCTAGGGCAAGTGTCTACTACTATAGCCTCGGGCCGGCCAAAGCCTTGCGAGTGGATTTGGTAGACGGAAACTGAAAGAAGCCCGTCGTGTATATATGTGTGTGTGTGTGTGTGTGTGTGTGTTTGTCCCCCACTGCCACTTGACAACCGGTGTTGGTGTCTTTACATCCCTGTAACTTAGCAGTTCAGCAAAAGAGACCGATAGAATAAGTACCAGGCTTAAAAAGAAAATAAGTACTAGGGTCGTTTCGTTTGGCTAAAAGTTCTTCAAGGCGGTGCCTGAGAATAGCCGCAGTCTAATGATTGAAATAAATAAAAAAAATAACAGATAAAAGATACAAAATAATACCAAATATACAAATAAAATGCTCACAAAATTATGACTGTCAACCAAGGTTACAAATTTTGGGGAAGGGCACAGGTGATTAGACCAATGGGAGTTTATGTTATCACATCTGGAACAGTGGGAAAGAAAGTTGCCCTCAGCTGAATTTCAACTTAGAATATAAAGGACTGAAAATATATAATGGTTTCTGACGTTGGCAAAAAGGCACACATTTTAAGTAGTAGTAGTAGTAGTAGTAGTAGTAGTTATTGCTGTAAAACCCTATGCGTTTGTAAGGGCTGGTTTCCCGGCTTCTGTGGAATATATATATTAACCCCCCCCCCCGAACAGGACACCGGTTTGTCTCATTTTTACCAGCTGAGTGGACTGGAACGATGTGAAATGAAGTGTTTTGCTTAAGAATGAAATGCGTTACCCAGTCCAGGAATTGAAATCACAATCTTACGATCATGAGTGCAACACCTTAACCATTAGGCCACGCACCTCCACACATGTTTTAAGGGTATATTCAATTAAATTAACCACTGGAACTGGACTGGCACTTATTTTATTATTCCTGGAAAGATGAAAGGCAAAGTTGACCTCAATGGGATTGGAACTCAGAAAATAAAAGGCTGTATCTAATTATCACAAAGCATTTTGTCCAACACTTTACTGATTTCTGGTGTCCACTGCTCTTTAAAAAAGTGATACTAATTAAGACATATAAGCAAACTGATAGGAATACTTAAATAGACAGCTTATACAGTGTGAGAAGGAGAGAGAGAGAGAGAGAGAGAGAGAGTGTGTATGTGTCTGTGTGTATATATGCGTGAATGTACAATCCTATATGATGATCATCATCATCATCTTTTAACGTCTGTTTTCCATGCTGGCATGGGTTGAACGGTTTGACCAGAGCTGGCAAGATGGAGAGCTGTACCAGGTTCCAGTCTGATTTGGTTTGGTTTCTACAGCTTGATGCCCTTCCTAATACCATTTACAGTGTATGCTACGTGCTTTTAACATGGCACTGCACAAGCACCGTTAAGTGGCACCAGCATGAGTGCTTTTAACGTAGCACTGCACGAATGCTTTTATGTGGCACCAGCAGGAGTGCTTTTATTGTGGCATCACACAAGCACTTGTACACGGCACTGGCACGAGTGCTTTTTATGTGGCACCGGCACAGGACTCTTGTAGGCCAGTCCTCTTCACCAGGGGGAGCAGGCTTTTGCTGTGTAGGACAGGTCTTTTTGAGTACAGCAAGGCGTCAGTTATCTCGGTCCGTTGTCATCTCATCTGAAAGGTCCAGAATCCTGAGGTCATACTTAAGCATTTCGTCCCATGTCTTGCTGGGTTTCCCTCTTCCACATGTTCCATCCAATTTGAGAGATTAGCACTTCTTGATGGAGCTGTTGGTATCCATCTGCATCAGATAACCAAACCAATGCAGTCTTCACTCTTGCACACTACAACTAATTCCTCTTATGCCTAACTTCTCTCTCAATACATTAGTACTCTGTCGAACATGTACCCTTACATTACACATCCAGTGGAGCCTCATTTCTCTCTAGCCTTCGCAGATCCTCTGCATTCAGGGCCTATGTCTCACCACCTTGGAGAATTGCTGTTCGTATACATGCATCATACAATCTTCCTTTCACTCGGGGAGAGAAACCTTTGGTTGCCAACAGAGGTAAAAGCTCTGAATTTTTTCCATGGTAAAAGTTCTCTGAATTTTCTGATTTAAATATGAATAAATTATAAATATAAATAACTTATAACTTATTCTTGTAAAATTATTATGACATGTTTCTTTTTTTTTCCCCTCTCCATTTTTAATGCACCATTTTCTATTGAGCAGTGCTGAAAAGTAACCAAAATGCTCCAGCAGAGTCTGGGATGGTTCCAGAAACATCTCAGAATAATTATGTGAATGTCAAATCAAAGGCAGCTTGCCTGAACAGATCTACTAATGCTAGGGACTCTTTGGACAGCCAGTACCTTTGTAGGGTAATTGGAGACTTATGTGCTGTGATTGAGGAAACACCAATAACTCCACAGGTGGCAGCAATCAAACGTAGGTATTTGTTTCATGCCATATCTCAAAATATATAGAAGTGGGGTGGGGGATACTAGCAGTTGGATTAATGAATAAGAAAGTTAGTGTCAATATAGTTAATCTAGTGGGCATCATGTTTATAAGGTAATGAATGACTAATTTAATCATTTCAGTATGTATAGGAGATAATGTAGGATATTGTATACTTTCTCAGCAAAGTAAAGACGTTGTTATTCTGATCAAAGTAGTGATGAGAGAATCAGTAAGTAGTTGTATGATTTTGTATATCATTCAGCATGAAATAATAAATGTATGTAACAGAAAAAAAACCCCACTGCGATTAAATATTCAGGGGTGTCATCTACATGAAAAATAGTAGTTAAGTTAGTGTTGTTAACATGTTTAATGAAGTGTGCATTAAATCTCTAATCAGAAATAATTATGTCGTGAAGTCAAAGATATTAGCTCAATGGGGGACTAAGTATAAATATGAGAGACAATTCCAAACATGACTTAGTCTTATTTGATTTCAATGAACTTACTGAAGTTGCAATGAGAGAATCACTAAGTAGATGTTGGTGTAATGAATAGGGTGTTTCGAAACTTGTCATGTCATTGGTACCTTGCTATGTTGTCTGGTCAACAACATAATGTTTCAGTCTATCCAGTTGTAAATAGTTCACAACCACAGGGATTAAACAACAATTATCATCATGATCATCGTCATCATCCTCATTATCACCATTCCTACCTCTACCATTGCTATCATCCTCAGTATCATCTTTCCCATCACCATTCTCATTATAACCACCATTATCATCATCACCATTATTACTACTGTCACCGGTGTGACTTGGTTGTTTGAGTAGCAGGGAATGATGATATTTTTCTTTGGTTGCATGCATGATAACTGAAGCTAACCCATGAACATCTAAGTGAATATTTATTGCCAGGTCACTCTGTGAAGTAAATGGCATTAGGAAGGGCATTCAGCCGTAAAAACCATGCCAAAACAGACCTCGCTGGTGCTGGTGCCACATAATAATCACTCTGTCCACTCTGTAAGGTGGTTGGCGTAGGAAGGGCATCCAGCCCTAAAAAACACGCCAAAACACACAGTGAAGCCTGGTGCAATCTTCTGGATTGTCAGCTCCAGTTAAACCGTCCAACCCATGCCAGCATGGAAAACGGACGTTAAATGATGATGATGATGATGACTGCTCCATTAACCAGTAATGATAGAAAATACAAGTAGAATTCTTTGTTTCATCATCATTGTTTTACATCTGCCTTTCTATGCCAACCTGGGTTAGATAGTTATCCTAAAGCAGTGTTTTATGGCAGGATACCCTTTCTGCCACTGGCTCTTCTTTTAGTTACCTCTTACAATATTCGGGGGCATGATGGACCTATTCTAAAACTGAGATACACACAACAAGCAAATGCAATGAAAGAAAGACAAAAACCAGTTATATGTATAAAGTATGATTGTTAATAAATGGGATATGAGATATTTTGTTTAAAGTTGATAAGCAATGACAGCAATAATTTCTAATCAATGTAGATTACAAAATACAAGGAAGCTTCTCTATAGTTACTCAAGCTGCTAGAAATAGATAGCATCCAAATCTATGTCGTTTTAGATATATAAAAAGACAAGGTAATCACCGATGGAAAATCTTTGATCTAGTCTGCTTGATCAGGGCTAACCTGGGAGCTATACAAGCAAAAATAATCATCAATGTCACCATTGTCAACATTATTTAGCTAAAAAGGGAGTCTGTTTGAGGTCACTCCACCTGTAGAAATAGCAGCCAAATCTACCTCAAATCATATCCTGTCATCTTAAATATGAAAAGAAACATTAGATAATGAAGTCCTAAAGATGGGTCGTCATAGTTAGAACATCTAGGACCAATCTGGGACTAAACAATAACAACAATAACAACAACAATTTCAACAGCAAAGAAATATTCTGTTTTATTTCCAGAATCTGATTGGACAAATCCAATTTCTCATGCCAACGCTATTTTACAGTCCAGAAGGTCATCATTAAAGCAGAACAAATTGAAATTATCTCCTAAAATGTAAGTAAAAGACACCTTATTAAGAGGGATAATATATATATATATGTAATCAGAGCTGAAGGTCTGCATATCCTTTTATTTTTTTTCTGTTATCAACGCCTTCCTGACAGTAGGAGTGATCTTCACACTTATCCAAAACTTTAGAAGCACTCTGTAGAATAACTCGTTTTTTTTTTTATAATCCTTGAATGCCTAAGTTGGTATTTTTTGACAGAAATTGAACTTAAAATTTAAAATATCATAAATTAACTAGTCCAGTTACCTTAACTTTTAGCCTCATGTTCTTGTCTCATTGACATCTCATTAAGAAGACCTGCAGCTTGTGTTTTAGTTATTTCTGTCATGTCTATTGAACAAGGCATCAGATTGCAGAGTAGAAAAGATTTGAGACAACTCCAGTTGGAAGCTGAGATTTTAATTGTTGTATTTTCCTAAGTCTAATGCTTGTTGACATTTCAGATCTAAACAGTTGTCGTGGCAACATTATCCAAGCAACATCTCAAAATCATATTTCGAAGGTTGGTACTTGTTCATCTCTCAAACTGGCTAAAATGTTTTGTTTTATTTTGTTTTGTATTATTTACTTGGAAGAATTGGTGTAATGACTGCGTTAGTGGGGCTGGGGGGGGGGGGAAGATAATTGATATTATGGTGATGGAGGTGTTGTTAAAGTGTGATAATTTTAGTGTGACAACCTTAGCTGTGAAACACCATCACCGGATACTATAATCTGTATAACACCACTGCAGGATATTCTAATCTGTAAAACAGATGATATTCTAAAGCTTCTGTCGGTCAGTGTGACCATGTATCTGCACTTAGAGATTGCCCATGTATCAACTCTTATCTCTCTCAAGCCACCAATATTGTCCAAAAGAAAGGCAAGGGCTGATACAGTGCAGCACCAATGTAAACACAGTTGACTAAATGTAAAGAGCTGGAGCAAAGACTGTAAAGTATTTTATCTAATAATAATGAACCAGCCAATGCACCACCATTTTGAGTGATATCCTAAGCTGTAGTTTATCAGTATATAGTATCCTAGTCTTTAAGAGACTGACATGTGATATCTCCTGTCAGTGCTGTACCAGTTTTTCTGGGTAGTTTTTTTTTTATTGTTCTTCTTTTGTTTTTATTTTATTGAATTGGGATTAGAGGAAGTGGATGTGGCCATGGTCTCTGCAAGCCCCTCAAGACTAGTGAAATCAACAAAGCTAATGTTCCTAAACTACATCCCTAAACCTTGTGAATAATACATCAATGTGTGATGTCTTAGTCTATAGAGACCTTAAAGCTATCAAAAACAGCAGGAGTCCATTACCTCTGTTTTAGTTTCATCATTGGCTCGGTCAGGCCAATGATGATCAGGCCTGATCAGCCATGATCAACATTGTTCCATCCATGAGCAACAAATATATATATATATATATACAGCACACACTGTAATGTGGTTAGCATTAGGAAGGGCATCCAGCCGTAGAAACCATGCCAAATCAGACTGGAACAGGTGCAGCCCACCCAGGCTTGCCGGCTCCGGTCAAACCGTCCAACCCATGCCAGCATGGAAAACGGATGTTAAAGGATGATGATGATGATCATCATCATCACCATCATTTGACAGAGATATCCAATGCTAAGGGGTTAAGGCTGTTTTCTTGTATGTTTGCCATCATTGCTCTCCCATCCATAACTGATTTCAGCTCCTTGAACGAACACTGCCCCCCCCCACCCCCAAGCTTTGTGTAGCAAATTTATATTTACAGATTTATACCATCCAGAATGTCAAAGGTTCATAAAGTAGTTTCTTGTCATTGACAATCCATGTTTCCTCCCCCACCCCCACCCACCCCACTCTTTGTTGCAAGAGTGACAACTTCATTAGCATCAGTCAATAGCTTCTGCAAATATTGGCATTGGTGGGGGAGGGGCAGCTGGATGGGTCGTCTGGGAACTGTCAGAAGTGTATTTATCTTTATTGTCAGTTAAATAAAATTCCCATGAAAGAGAATTCACTTGAGAGAGAGAGAGAGACACACACACACACAGTACAGGTGAATAAAATATCTGTCATTTGATTTCTAGGAAACATCCTTGCTACTCAGCTATTCTACTCCCCCCCCCACGCCCCCCCCCAGGCTTCACTGAAAGGGGTGAATTTAAGGTCAATGACATTGCTTGACTGAAACAGACACACACTGAGTTAATTTAGTAATATAGATGTGTTAATAAATAAGGGTTGGGGGGGGGATAATTTACCCCCACCCACTCGTTTTCTCATATGTTATTTTCTGTGTTCCACTTATTTTTATTTGTTTCTTTCTTTCTGACCCATTAATTTCACAGTTTGATATCTGCCCTGCCCCCTCAAATAACTCAGCTTGATACCTGTTCTACCTCAAATCCCCCAGCTGCATATATCTTCTAGCTTAATCTTTTATTACTCCCAAATGCATTTTGGGGGGGATTAATCATGCATTATCTTGTAGCTTTGAGATTTTGATGATACGATTGTTTATTCTTAGAATAACATTGTCAGGTAGGTGTGACATGCCAGAACTAGAGTTTGAACATAAAACAGGTAGAATATTTGGGCCGGAGATGGCCGATTTAAACCATTCATTGTTGAAGTAAGAGTGGGACCTGTTATCTATTTACCAAGTGGAAAGCTAGCCAAATCCAGCCTCTCACACCTACCCTACAATGTCATACTAAAAGTAAACAATCACATCATCAAAATCTTAAAGCTAAAAGATAATGCACGATTAACCCTTTAGCATTCTGATTACTTGTCAAATGTAATTCTTATTTATTCACATTGTTTTGAATTAATCATGCATTATCTTGTAGCATCAAGATTTCAATGGTGTGTTTGTATATTTTTAGAATGACATTGTAAGGTAGGTGTGAGAGGTTGGATCTGGCCAGTTTGAATAGTAAAGGGTTAATGCAAAACAATGTGGATCAATAAGCATAAACATTTGACAGAATAATCTGAATGCTAAAGAGTTAAAGTTTAATTATGAACACTTAAAAAAACAACATGATTTTGTATTATTGAACCCGAGTTGGTTTCAGGTCCCTTGGTATCAAAAAAAAAAAAAAAAAAAAAATTGAAATTTGCTCTTAAAAAAGGTTTTCTTTACTATATTGAAAGAGACGAAAAGTTAAATGCCAATGTGGGTTAGTAATGCTAAGCCAATTTCTAAACTTTTAAAATTCCGAATTTCATAAAACAAGCCAAGAAGTCTTTAAAAATGTTGATAATTGCTGTAAAGGTTTCTGAATATTTCTCTCTTTCATATTTTTATAATTGTACCGTCATTAGAAAAATTTAAGTCATGGCACCAAATTTGTTTTGGCACCTAAATGTCTGGTTCAGAAGCTAAGTTTATGTGATTTAAATTTACATCCTTGTTATCATATTTGACAGTAGACATAATTTCATATATTATCTTGGAGTGAGCATTTGTTTCAGATAATTTGACATTGACACTCCTAATTTAGTAATTCTGTAAAGCATTCTCAGTTATTGAATTCAATTTCCAGTTTTTGTTTTGAAATAGATTTATCATCATAATCATTTAGCGTTCGTTTTCCATGCTGGCATGGGTTAGATGGTTTGACTGGAGACTGGCAAGCTTGGGAGCTGCACCAGAAACCAGTCCGTTTTGGCATGGTTTCTATGGTTAGATATTCTTCCTAACACCAACCACTCCAGAAGGTGTACTGGGTGTTTTTTTTAACGTGTCACTGGCACGGCTGTTTTTAACATGTCACCGGCACGGCTGTTTTTAACGTGTCACCGGCACGGGTGTTTTTAACGTGTCACCGGTACGGGTGTTTTTAACGTGTCACCGGTACGGGTGTTTTTAACGTGTCACTGGCACGAGTGTTTTTAACGTGTCACTGGCACGAGTGTTTTTAACATGTCACCAATCAGTTCTTAAAAAGTTAAAAAAATGTCACAGGAAGTAAAATTATGAAGAACGGAAAAAAAAAATTGTAGTATATAAAGTTCTTCAATTCTGTTAGATTTTTCCTGAAACTTTTCTATTCACTCTGATGAAATCTGAGTTGAAAGTTGAGTCCATCACATATTTTCTTTGTATGTAGCTTCTCCGCCTCCTCCTCCTCCTTCTCTGTTCTGTATATACAACATTTCTCACAAATATATTCTGCCTGGAATAAACCAATAATTTACTTCTATCCGTGTTTCCATCCAGTTCAGGGAAAACTTATACTAGTTGAAACTATTTTCTGTTACTTGTTGAAATTAATGCTTTAAGCTCCCACTCTGACAACGTCTGGTGAATGTATTTTGATAATTTAATTACAACTGGTCTGGAAGATAAAAAAAAAAAAAAATCTGTCTTCTAATCATTAGATTTTCTTTTTAAAGGATTTTAAAATCATCTGGTGTTTGAAAAAGGTAGACCCCTATCTTTGTTTTTTTGTTTTTTTAAAAAAAAATATATTTACTGCTTTGTTTAACTATGTTTCTTAAAAATATTGTTTTGTAACATATTTAACATGAATTATAGATATTTGTGATTGCTTGTGTTTGACTTAATAGGAAGAACTTGATAGCTTTGTTTGAGAAATTCCTTTATCTCAACTCATACCATTAGTCTAGATTTTTTATTATTTTCTTTGCATATCTACCAGATGGTAATGTTCTTACTTATTTTGCTCCATTTTACTAAAGAATAACTGATACTTTAAACTGGAACTATTGGGGGGAAACCAATTTTATTTCTTCTTTGCATCATTAAAGTCTGTAGTCATGTAAGCCACACCCTGTTGTTTAGTCTTCTGTTTTCCAAGTAGTTATATAATATATTAATATTACCAACACTATGTTTGGCTTCATTCCTACTTTTACATTTTGCAAATTTCCAAAAAGAGTATTCAGTTTAATTTTAATTTCAGCAATTTTAATAATATAATAAATAATCAAGTCCAATATTTGTAATTCTGCATTAGAATTTCATATTTTGTTTTGTGTTGATTGGAAATAATTGAATTATGCAATATTAAATTATAATCAATGGACATTTAAAAACAGATTTTTCTCTTGAAACATTTCGAGTTGTTTACTTTGTTAGTTTACCTAGGTTCAAATATTTTGGTTTCTTGGTGCTTTGCCATCCAAAATGTACTAATTCCCCTCCACTTCTCCCCCCTCTCTCTTTCTCTCACTAGAAAAGGAAGGATAGACTGACAATGTTTTTCAGTCTTTCCTAGGATAAAGGAAAATTGTTAAAGAGGTGTCGAGTATTTATTTTGTTTGTGTGTCCCCTTTCTGTGAAGTTAAATTATTTATAGAATGTTGTGGAAACAAGTCCTGAAGTATTTCAGCAAAAGAAAGGTTCATTTGAGTTTGAGAAATACCATATGGGTGACAGCAAATAGTTTAAGGTTTAATGTGTATCATGTGTTAAAAGACAAACATCTTTGAGGTTGAGAAACCATAATGTTAAATAAGGAAAGAGAGAAAAAGAATGGAACTTAAAAAAAATAGAAAAAAGGGTAAAAGGCTGAAAAGCATTTTCTGAGAAATTTTATTAAAATAATTCATATGTGAAATTAATGTTTATATTATTATTATTATTATTATTATTAAGGTGGTGAGATGGCAGAATCGTTAGCATGCCAGGAAAAATGCTTAGCGGCATTTCTTCCGATTTTACGTTCTTAGTTCAAATGCCGCTGGGGTCGACTTTGCCTTTCATCCTTTCGGGGTACCAGTTGAGCACTGGGGTTGATTGAATCAACTATCCCCACCCCCGAACATTTCAGGCCTTGTGCCCAGTATAGAAAGGATTATTATTAAAGTGGCGAGCTGGCAGAATTGTTAGCACGCCGGGAAAAATGCTTAGTGGCATTTAGTTCGTCTCTACGTTCTGAGTTCAAATTCCGCCAGGGTCAACTTTGCCTTTCATCCGTCCGGGGTCGATAAAATAAGTACCAGTTTAAACACTGAGGGTCGATGTAATAGACTAAACCCCTCCCCTGAAATGACTGACCTTGTGCCAAAATTTGAAACCATTATTATTATTGTTCTAGTGGTTAGGGTGTTGTACTTATGATTGCGAGATCGTGGTTTCAATTCCTAGACCAGGTAGTGTGTTGTGTTCTTGCACAAAACACTTCATCTCAAGTTGCTCTGCAATCACTTCGACACCTGTTGCATGGTACACTGTGCACCTGTTCAGGCAACATTGATTAGATGGAGGGAGTGAGCTAATGTACAGCACATACATTTGATCACTATAAACAAATCATTTGTGCAGGTCGTTTGGCAAAAGCTGAACACTTATACATCGTCTTTGACAGGAGTGTCCATCATATGTAAATAGGAAAGAAGAGCTTTTCTTTGAAACCTGCTCAGTTTCAGTCATGACTATGTTCTGGCTGTGTAGGGGAGAAGCTTGCACCTTAGGTAAGTGTCTTCTACTATAGCTCTGACTAACCAAAGCCACGGGAATAGAGTTGATGGACGGACACTGTGTGGAAGCCCATTATACATGTTTGTATTTTTGTTTGTTCCCCACCCATCACCACTTGATAAAACTAGTCTTCATTGTAACCTAGCAGTTCAGCCAAAGAGACCAATAAAATATGTGCCATGACTTTAAAAATATAAATAAGTACTGGGGTTGATTTGTTCAACTTAACCAGCTGTTCTCAAGTGGGGGGGGGGTCGTGTGGCTCTTTATTATTTAAGGCAGTGAGCTGGCAGAATCGTTAGCATGCTGGGCAAAATACTTAGCAATATTTTCTTTACATTCTGAGTTCAAATTCTGCCAAGGTTGACTTAGGGCAGTGATTCTCAACCATTTTTTTGCCTATGGACCCCTTTTACGAGAGACTGACATGAGATGCTTATATGCAAACAGATTCAGCATCCCTAGTGGAGGACCAGTATTATTTATGTCCAAAGATGTTCTCATCTATTGCTAGGATGAAAAAAAAATCCATTATGAATGAAGCACAAAGATGGAGTTGGTGATGGTGTTGGTGTGATACTTGACAAAATTATTTGAGATCTTTCCAAAAATAAATCATCATCATCATCATCATCATTTAACGTCTCTTTTTCCATGCTGGCATGGGTTAGACGGTTTGACTGGAAACTGG
>JAOPUL010003242.1:12993784-13009683 GCA_027564515.1 Octopus rubescens | reverse complement strand
CTCTCTCTCTCTCTCTCTCTCTCTCTCTCTCTCTCTCTCTCTCTCTCTCTCTCTCTCTCTCTCTCTCTCTCTTATAACCAAGTCCAAAACCTACCATGACAAAATGATCAACTCTTAAATCATGGTACACTTGCCTCTGTTTACATACAAGATCCATTTGACATTTGTGTGGGTGGTACATCTAATGGAAATATGTGAACCATTTAAATTTGTTTTCTTTGAAACTTTCAACCAATATTGATTGCTAATCAATAGGCACAAGGCCTCAGATTTAGGAGATAAGGTATGGTTGATTATATCTACCCCACTACTTCTTTGGTACTTATTTTATTGACTTCAATAGGATGAAAGACAAAGTCACCAGTGGTGAAATTTGAACTCGGACCATAAGGAACCATAACTAGATACTACAAAGCAAGCTTCCTGATGCTCAACTAATTCTACCACCATTTTCAACTAATATTAGGAGAAACTCTCAGATGACTTTATGTGAAGGATAGCTACAGTGTTCTGTGTTTTGAGTTTAAATTCCACTATGATGGATGTTATCTTTCATCATCACTCCAAGATCTATGAAATACGTACCTGTCATGTGGAGTGGGGTTTGATTCAGTTAGCTTTCTTTACAAAAAAAGTTATGAGTGTGTGACACTTAGGAGATTGATATTTGAAAGAACATTGAGTAGCATGGTCTGAAACTATCCCCATTCCACTCACACACACACACACACTGCTACCACACCTGAGGTAGATAGGAGATATAGCCAGCAGAGATGTTTGTTATCAGAACACTGTGATGTAATGACTGAGATAAGGAGTACACTTTACTGTAATGACTGAAACAAAAAAATACTATCTAATGTAATGATTATGACAAGACACTGTAATGTAGTGATTGAGAAATGGAGTACTCTGTACTGTTGTGACTGAGACAAGGAGTTCAGAACAGTGGTTGAGACTGGGAGTATTCTGTAATGATTGAGACAAGGAGTTTACTATAGCAGAGTGATTGAGATTAGGACGGAATAATTGAATTTAACACTATTATTTTATGATACACTTATCAATTTCCACAACTCCATTCTCAGCTTAAAAAAGGAAGGACACTTTGGACAACTTAGCCCTTGGCTTACTATGCTTGAGAAACAAAGATAGCATGATCTAGGCTGGAATAATTTTGATTATAAGTCTGCTCAGAGTTAACCTAAGGGGAAAGAACAACAAGAGACTTGACTAAAACCTGAAATTCAGAATTATTCTTGTTGCTCACAAACATAACACAGTGACAAGGATTGTTTGGTTCACTATTGATCATCTGTACCCTCAAGATCCTCTTAATGCTGGAATAATTAGACTATATAATTAGTGAAGTAATAAACCTCACTTTGAAAGAAATCCCTCTGGTCCAACTGACTTTGCACTTTGATACCACTTACAACAAATGATGGTTATGCAAAGCCAATACTAAAAGTGTCCCCTTAATTCAGTCACTCTATGAATAGCTAACTTTGATAAGAGCCTGGTCAAGGTATAATAATGTCTAAAGGTGAACAATATATCTTTTTCTAAAAACTTCATTAAGAAACATGCTTAAATCATCATCAACACCATCATCATCATCATTTTAATATTCATCCACTTTTCCATGCTTGCATGGTTTTGATGGTATTTATTGAGGTAGATTTTTTTTGGCCAGATACCCTTCTGTCACTAACCCTCACCTGTTTCCATGCAAGGTAATATTTCCCCTATCACCATGTTGTCGCAGAATACTGAAAATGAATAACATTGCTTGTATGACAATGATACAACTATCATGCAATGTAAAGATAAGGAAACACACACACACACACGCACAACCCCAAACATACATGTGTGTGTGTGTGCATATGTGTGTGTTACATACTCACAAAGGCTTTACAGGACTGAAGGAAATTGTAATTGTAAATCATGCTGCAACCTGTACACTGTACCTTCAGGCAAGCAACTGCATAAATCTTTCCAGACGTTGAAAACATCCCCACTAACTTCCCTCCCAGGCTTCCCATATTCACAAGTTCAGAGCTGCTACAATCAATATTGACACAATGAAAGGTAGGTTTGGTGAGAATGCTAAAATGCTTGAGTGGAGGCATGTGGGCATGTACTGTGTGCAAGAGGTACAATGAAGGATAGCCTCAGCTAGACTGCTAGCAGGCAAGAGTCATAGATGGGCAGCAATGATGGGTTAGGTGGCATAGGTATTCTTTTGACAGAGAAACGGGTGGATAAGATAATTGAGGTAGTCAGGGTGTGTGATAGGATTATTAAGCTAAGATTGGTCCTGTTTAATGTAACAGTGTCATTTATCTCTGCATATGCTCCACGTGTAGGATTTGCAGATATTCAGAAGGAACGTTTCTATGAATCCCTTCTGCAGACTACCTCAACAATGAAATACAATGATGTTTTCATTGTGGCAGGGGACTTCAATGGCCATGTTGGAAAAACACTGATGGATTTCATGGTGTGCATGGAGGCTACGGTTTTGGTTCCAGAAATGAGGAGGGAACAAGGCTGGTGGAGTTTTGTAATGCAAATGACTTACTGGTTTGCAGCAGCAACTTCAGGAAACTTGCCAGCCAATTGATCGTCTATCAACTTGGTGGGAACATAAGCCAGATTGACTACATCTTCATCAGAAACAGGAACAGGCATATGCTTGTGAATGCAAAGTCCTTCCCAGGTGAAGAATGTACAACTCAACATAGGTTTGTGGTTAGCGACTTCAGATTAAGACGAGAAGGATCTCGAGTCAGAAACCAATGTGGAAAAGGACGTTATGGAAGCTCAAGGATCCTTCAAATGGGCAAAGATTTAGAGATGTTCTTAATGAAGCCTTTGATGAGAAGGAGGAAGAGATGGAGACATACAACATAGAGGACAGCTGGAAGTTCTTACAGGTCAATCTATTGAGGGTGACAGACCAAGCCCTAAGGTTGGAGCAAAGCTTCTGCCAGACCAAGGGTGACATAGTGGTGGAACAGTGAGGTCGACAGGGCTATAAAAGACAAGTGATGGGCTTGGAAAGAGTGGAAGAGTTGGGGGTAGCAAAGAACCCTATCAGATAATTAAAAGAGAAGCTAGGCATCAGGTTTATCTAGCTAGGGCAGAAGCAGAAATGGAGAGGTTTACCTATGTCTTACAGCATGAAGATCAGAGACTTGAGGTGTTCCAGGTTGCCAGACAGTATGTTAGAGAGAATTGAGATGTTGTGTGAGAGAAGTGTGTATGGACAGATAATGGTATGCTTGCTCTTAGTGATCCTGAAAAGAAAGAGGTGTGGAAGGGCTACTATGAAAGGTTATTAAATGTGGAGAATGAATGGGAGGAAGGGAGTATTTCCCATGTGAACCCAACAGAAGGACCAGCTATCCCTAGTTGATAGCAGCATGATTGGTAAAGCAATTAAAGATAAGAAGACAGGGAAGGCCCCTAGCCCATCAGGTGTCACTGCTGCAATGCTTAAGCTATCTGGTAGAGTTTGATATGGTTTAGACATCTGTATAGTTAATCAGGTTATTCAGGAAGGTGTAATCCCCAATGACTGGTGTAGCAGCATCATAGTCAGCTGCTACAAGGGCAAGGGAGATGCCTTAGATAGAATTATAGAGGCATCAAAGTTCTGGTCCAGGTGATCCCAATTAATTAGGAACAGAATTAGACTAGATGAAATGCAGTTTGGCTTTGTCCCAGGAAGAAACACCATAGATGCTATTTTCATAGTCAGGCAACTGCAAGAGAAGTATTTAGCTAAAAACAAGCTGTTGTACTTGGTATTTGTTGATCTAATGAAAGCTTTCAACAGGTACCTTGCTCTGTGATATGGTGGTCTCTGAGGAAGCTAGGGGTAAACGAATGGCTTGTGAAAGAAGTACAGGCTATGTACAGGAGTGCTGTTAGTAAAGTAAGAGTAAGCCATAGGTACAGTGATGAATTTAGTGTACAAGCCGGTGTTCACTAAGGCTCAGTCCTCAGCCCCCTCCTATTCATCATCGTCCTCCAGGCCATAACAGAGGAATTTAAGACTGGAAGCCCATGGGAACTATTATATGCTGATGATCTTGCCCTCATAGCAGAATCTGTAACAAAATTAAGAAAGAAATTCCAGGTGTGAAAACAAAACCTGGAATCAAAGGGTCTTAAAGTTAACTTAGCAAAGACCAATGTCTTAGTAAGCAAGAAATCAGGCAGAATCCTTCCTACTTCAGATAAATGGCTCTGCTCAATATGTAGCAAGGGTGTAGGCAGAAATTCCATTTGGTGTACCCAGTGCAAGCTATGGACACACAAGAAGTGCCATGGAATAGTAGGAAGGTTAACAGAGAAAGTAATGTTTGTATGTGGAAGATGTACAGGAGCCATAAAGTCTATAGATACATGGGAAACTGATTCCCTCAAATGTCCCAGAGGCTCTCTGGAAGTTGTAGATAATTTCTACTACCAAGGTGACCTAATTAACAGTGGAGGCGGATGTACAGAAAGTGTAATTGCTAGAATAAGAATAGGATGGAGAAAATTCAGAGAGCTTTTACCTCTGTTGGCAATCAAAGGTCTCTCTCTCCAAATGAAAGAAAGATTGTCTGGTGCATGTGCATGAACTGCAATGCTACATGGGACCTGAATGCAGAGGACATGTGAAGACTCGAGAAGAACGAAGCTGGTATGCTCCACTAGATGTGAAATGTCAGTGTACATGTGTGACAGAGCACTAGTATATTGAGAAAAAAGTTAGATATAAGAGGAATTATGCTGATTTGGTCATGTGATGCAGATGAAGACAGTTGCATAAAGAAATGCCGATCCCTCAAAGTGGAGAGAAGTTATGGAAGAGGGAGACCCACTCACAAAGCATTGGTCAACTCAAGACTGCAGTGGAAGAAGCACTTACCCAAGGAGTTGCAGAATTAAACATGGAATTATGTGATTACAAGACATGAATATGCCCAAGACATAGAATGTGCTGCAGACTTTATACTTTTCTCTTTTACTTGTGAGGAAGTAAATTTAGTTTGTCAGTGCTTATAGAATGAATGCATTTTGGACAGAGTAGCACTTCATTTCATGTTGCTTCAGTTCACTCAACTGAAAATGAGTTTCAGTGACTGCTGGTTGAGGCAGTGTCCCCTAAGGACACTGCATCCCCACAGGGGAAGCTCTGTACTCATACTTACTTAAATTCCAAAATTCTGTGGAAACCAGAATAAGCTCTAGCATAATGGTCTTGTGAAGGCTGCCCACATCTTAGAAGGTATCTTCTTGGTAACTGGATAGACAGAGGATAATTTAATTGGTGCAAGGGAATCCACTTAACAGTTTAACTCCCTTTGATCAGATAAAGGGAGGTTACTCTCTTTTGTTTACATTTTAGTCTCGAGCTCTTTGGTTAAGAAAATATTTATTCGCAGTGAACTGTTAGACGCGACTTTGGATCTGATGAGATGTCCATAAGGATGCAAAACCAATGGTCATCCTTTGATCGGCCTTAATGGATTAAAAATTTAAATATATATATAGATAGATAGATAGATATAGATAGTAAGATAGATAGGGTAACTATGTATCTCCCCTTCAGCAAAACACTTGTTCCTCTCCCCCTACCATTCACAACCTCTCATTACCTGACATAAAGCCACCTCCCTCCATACTACTCTCCCTTCCTCAGTCTAGGGTTCTTGTCTTGTGAGTTACTTGGTAACTTCTTTAGTGCTGGTACCACATAAAAAACACCGAATACACTCTCTAAAGTTGATGGCATTAGGAAGGGCATCCAACTATAGAAACCATACCAAAGCAAACACTGGAGCTTGGTGCAGTCTTCTGGTTTGCTAGTTCCTGTTGAACCATCCAACCTTTGCCAGCAGGGAAAACAGATGTTAAATGATGGTGATGATATATATATATATCTTTTCATTCTTCTTTTCATTTAACACCTGATTTTCCGTGTTAGCATGGGAAGTAATTGAGGCAGGATTTTTACAGCTAGATGCTCTTTCTGTCATCAACTCTTACATGTTATTCAAATAAGGGATTTCAGGAGAATTTGAAAGCACAGAGATAGCATCATCATCATCATCCAGTCATGCTTATTGCACGGATTGCTGTGACTCATTCTCCCCAGTCTGTTCAGTCTGCCATTGCATGTGGTAGGTCTTCTCAGATGCACTTGAGGTCCTCGCTCAGTTGTTTTACGTAGGTTCGATGTGGTCTACCAACATTTGCATACCCATGCTTCAGTTCCAAAGGAAGAACATTGCTGATGATCTCATCCTTTGCTCTCCAGCAATGTCCAGTGAATATTGTTCTTCTTTCTCTGATGATGTGTGATATTGATGGTAAATTACCATAGAGATTTGTAATATTTCGATTTTGAAAGAGTTTTAAGAGAATCAGGCAGTGATTTTCTTAGAATATGGACAGTACCCATAAGAACAAATTTTTGTGATTCTGATACTCTGATACTTTGGGATTTCTTGGTATTTGGCCATAGGGCTTGATTCATTGTTATTTTTGTTGCTGCTGCTGTCACGTTTTATTTCAACACATTGTGTGAGCAACAGGTTTGTCATACTTGATCTGAAGAAGGTTCAAGTATGTCATGTGATGTGTTTCTTTTAAGAATGCTTAAGACCTATAATCACCACCACATATACAGATGTACATTCCCACTCTTTTATTCCCACTTTCTTACTCCTCATTTCTTATTCTTATTCATCATCTAATGCAAAAATAAATGAAGCAGAAAACAATCTCTGAATAAATGTCACAACAAAATGATTGTCTGATGTGACTGGGTTGTTGACCGATCTTACTGATTAGTGTGACTGATTCTTGTGATTGGTGGTTGTTGTTGTTGTTCTTTAGTCTCAGGTGAACTTTAATCAAATAGATTTATGATAAAAAATATTCAGCAATGATCATCTCATATTTTCAGAGATAGATATTTGTATTTGGGTAAAATGGGTGTTAGACTTCAGCAGGGGTCTGTATTGTCACAACTCCTTTTCATAATTTTTATGAACTGGACTGATATGTGGTATCACAGTTGGTGAGTGTAGGATCAGTTGACTGATATTTGCAGATGACATGGTGCTACTTGGCTCATCAGAAGGTGATCTCCAGCATGCACTGAATGGGTTCACTGCCAAGTGCTACAAGGCAGGGATGAGAATTAGTGTTGCGAAAACTGAGACATTGGTCATCTCAAGAAAATCTTCCCAGAGCACTCTGCATGTTAGTGTAACATCACTGAGACAAGTGGAAATGTTTAAGTATCTCAGGGATGTATTCATGAGTGATGGGAAGCAGGAGGCTGAATAGGATGCTATTGGATGCTAGAATTGCAGATGCTGGCACAGTAATGTGCCAGCCTCAGCATACGATTCTCAGGAGAGGAGAGATTGGTAAAAATGCCAAACTTGCCATCTTTAGTTCAGTTTTCATGTCCCTCTTCATCTATGGTCATGAATGTAGGGTAATGACCAAAAGAGTACGATCACAAATACAATTGGCCAAAATGGGGTTCTTTAAAATGATCTTTGGAGTAATGATACTCGACAGCATACATAGTGCAGAGTCTCTCCAGGTTTAGCAATGACTTCTTTGCATTGAGGGGTCACAACTCCAGTACTATGGACATTTGATTAGAATGTTGCAGGAAAGGATTGCAATATGGATTTTTCAAGCCAAACCAACTAGCAGGAGACCTAGAAGTAGACCAAGAATGAGATAGTTGGATAATATCCATAGTCTCAGGTGGTCATGCTTGCAAATCCAGCTGGAAAGTGTAATGACAGTTGTTTCTGATAGGACCCTATGGAGGAGGTGCCTAAGGACTCTACTCCTATGACCCTCCAAGGAATAGTGAATGGGATAATAATGGATAGATGGATGGATAGTGTAGCTGATATGTATCCTCATATTTTTTTAAAGATGGTAGGATGGGATTTGAAGAAGAGTTGGCTGCTATTTCTGTCAGAATAATGGACTATGGGAAAGGAAACCCTTTTTTAGTACCAGAGGCAGATTGCAAGTGTATAAGAACTTGTAAGGAAGATGGGGGGGGGTGCATCTGTGTTGAGAAAAATAATGAATATTATATCATCTATATTTATAAATTTATAAGCATGTAACTTAACATATTTGCCATCATATTAGATGCACTCTTGCATAAGATGCACTCTTGCATAAGATGCACTCTTGCATAAGATGCACCCCTATTTTACAAGTATTTTGTGGAAAAAACAAATTTAGTATGTTTCATTAAAAGACATTTTAAAGTGGTTTTGTGGGGGGTGGGGTCTGTTTTTGTGCTTGTAAATACAATGTTGTGGCACAATACTGGAATAAATTATGAAACCATAAATTTATCATAAATAAACTACATTATATGAAAACTGTATTTCAACTTCATTTTCTCTCAGATCAACTGTTATAGTTGTTTATATTTTGGTCAAGGGAATTGCCATACAGGATATAAAACTTGTAATCTAGCTGTGATGAGTTTTGTGTAAACATGATTAGCCACCAGGGTTTGTGCACCACTGCTATGGTTTTGTTGTCAGCCACTCCTTGCAAATAGCTGACAAGCAGATGAATATTTAACATTCTTTCTATCATTCTAGAAGAATTTTTTTCATTTAAATAATTTTAAAAAATGTTTCTCAAAGGTAATAATAGAGTCATTAACTAATGTCAGATATATATCAGGTGTAGGTTATATATTCTGGGGAAGGAGATATGATAAGATGAGTTGACCTTTTCATATAACTGCCAACGTATGGTAAACAGTGGTTGGGGGGTGGGGTGATGGAAGTGGAGGTGGCGGCAGCAGCAGTGGTGGTAGTATAATTAAATATGTAAATATATTTCTGGCCTCAAAAATGTTCAGCTAAATAGGGAAGAAAGTTTTCAAATGAAAACACGAAATACTGCTGAGAGCAGGTTTGTTTAAATTGGAATGTGCTCACTTTGAAATCCATCTTCTTACTTTAAAGGGACTTGTCCTCACTTTGAATTACAAACACTGCAAAGAGTCCGACATAGATCTGCTCTCCTTTTCGACCTGGCTTTCATACATTTAGGTACACAGATGCGGCTATGGCTACATCCACACATCTTCCTCGTATGTCTTCTCCCCGGTTCTCCACTACTCAGGAGGATGATCTACGCTGCTCCTGCGCCACGCACAATAGGTGCAAGAAGGGCAAAAATTGCAACTATTTCCACCACCTCTCCTGTGTCAAACTCACCTGTTGCACCTCAGAATTCCTGCACTGGTGGCTCTGCCTGAGCTGCCTAACCTCTGGTGGCGGCATATCCCTCTCTACTCGGCAGTCGCAGTAAATCATCTTCACGATCCCCAAGATTTCTTGTGCTTTTGTGGCCAAGGTGCTAGTGTCACCCATAGACCAGGCACTCACTACTGACAGCCCACCAGACTGGAACAAACTACTCCAGTTTGCGACTCTTGTTCTGGGACCCCCAAACGTAGGCGAGGGTTCTTCCCTCTCCCTGACCTCAAGACTTAGACACAATGTCTCCACCTTCAGCCACCCTCTACCAAGTCAGATGTGATCAATGCGAGCTATGGTGAGGCCGAATTTCGAAGCTCCGTACTCAGCATCCAGTCCGTCTTGGCGGGGGCTCGGCTGACATATTGGAGTGCTTGGAGGTTAAGCTTGACAATTTGTCCAGGATGACTGAGAAACTGTGCCTCATTGACTCACACCTGGTGATCTATCCAGGCCCCTTTTTTCACTGCGCAGTGCACCATGTCACCCCTTCAGAGACCACCTCAGTGACTTTGACTGGAACATCCAGCGCTGTGCTGAACTGATCTGCAATGTCAATTTTGACAGCGTTAGCTGGCAACAGGCCAAACTGCCTATCAGATTCGGTGGCCTTGGTCTGTGATCTGCAGTGGACCTGGCTCTGCCTGCCTACCTCTTCTCAGTCTCCTCCAGCCACACCCTCCATGGTGACATACTCCATGGGTTAGTCAAAGTGGGTGTGGCCCAGGTACCTGAGTCAGCCCTTGTCGATTGGACTGCTAATGGGCTCGTAGTCCCCCAGATTACAAATGTCCAACGCAACTTGAACGACATCCGACGCAAGTCTACCCTCGAGTGGCTAAAGCCATTACTCGACCAGCACCACCTCACCTGCCTCCATAGTGGCGCATGGCTCAATTTGGTGCCCTCCTCATCTACCGGTACCCTTCTAGATGATAAGTGCACCTGCATTGGGGTGGCCCAACACCTCGGTCTCCGCATGTGCAAAATACACAAATGTCGCTGCAGAGCGGTAATGGACAAATTTGGTCTGCATCCTTTGTCCTGCAGCCTTAGTGTGGGCCGATTCTCCCGACATGCCACCCTGAATGACATTGTCAGAAGGGGCTTTGTTGTGGCTGGCTTCCCATCCCAATTGAGCCTGTAGATCTTGACTGCAGGGACAGTAAGTGCTCCGACAGGATAACCTTCTTCCTGTTTGAGGGAGGTAGATCCCTAGTCTGGGACACGATGTGCAGCGACACATTCTCCGGCACCAACTTTGCGGAATCTGCCGCAAACCCTGGTGTCGCAGCCAGTAACACAGAGGAAAGGAAAGTCAACAAGTACTGGAGCTTGACTAGCCACTATCAGTTTGTGCCGGTAGCTGTCGAGACATCTAATGTTTTTGGTTGTCATACCACTGACTTCCTCCGCAAAATAGGGATAGCTGCAGCCCACTGGAGAAATGATACCTGTACAGTGGAGTTACTACTGCAGCGAGTGTCGCTGGCCATTCTCTGCAGCAATGCCATTGTGGTCATTACCGTGGGGCGCAGCTGAGTACCCCTCTTGTTCTGGGATATGTGCCTCCCCTCTCCTGTCCTTGCCGCTTAGCCACCCCAACACTTTTTGTTCTCTCTATTTTTCCTTTTTTTTTTAATTTCTTTTTCTTGTCCTTTTTTTTTGTATTGATCAAATAATATGCTTAACACTGATAATGAAACACTGGAGTTAAACACTGGGGGAATTAATGGACATTGATAATCAGTGTCAATTGAATTGTCTAATGTTGATGACCAACAGGATATCTTATAGTTGATGACCATTGGATTGGTCTACTGTTTAGAACCAATGGAGTGGTTTATAGTTGATTACTAACAGAATGAATGGCCAATTATTGATGACCAATAAAGTTATCTCTGTTCAATGGCCATTGCAATTAACAGCAATACCAACAACAATTTTCTAGTTGATTGTTATTTTCATTGCTTGTTCAATTATCTAGTAGTATCTTAATCATCATCATTGTCGTCGTTGCCATTGTCATCGTCATCGTCGTTGTCATTGTCGTTGTTGTCCTTGTTGTTGTTGTCATCATCACCATCGTCATCAGGTAGTAAGCTAATAGAATCATTAGAGAGTTGGGAAAATGCCTTGTGGTATTTCTTCCGGCACTTTACATTCTGAGTTCAAATTTCTTTGAGATCAAATATCAGTCAAGCCTTGGGTCAATGTAATTGACTAATCCTCTCTTGTGCCTAAATCAGGGACCATTAATATTATTATTAAACTTTTGGGGTCGATAAAATAAAATATCAGTCTGGGTTCAAGAGTATCAACTATCTCCCCCTCCCCCCAAATTGCTGGCTTTGTGCTAAATATTCTAACAATTTTTATATGAAAATCTATTGTTAGTAGTAGTAGTAGTAGTAGCAGTAGTAGTAGTAGCAGCAGCAGCAGCAGCAGCAACATTAGTAATGGTGGAGAATTAGTAGAATTAGTTTAATTGTCTAATGACCATGTCATTAAGTGTTAATGTGTCAATCCTCTCATGTGCTGCATTGTCTCACACAGTCTATTTATATTTTGGAGAGGAATGTGTGCCACGACATTAAGTGGCTGAGAAAATAAGTTAAAATAAAAATCTTCCTCCATCCCCCACTCCACCTCAGGATGGGATGTTAGTTAATCACGAGTTAACTTAGCCATGGTCTTTGGTCCAACCTTGGTCCTACCTACCAACTGGCACACAAACCATACATCTTATTGCACTGTGATACCTAAAATTCACAGCCCCTATCTCTAAGCCATCTTTACAACACTTTATATTTCAACATTGTCTTGAAAGGTCATATCTACATGTATGAAGAATTCACTCTCCGTACCATTCACCTTTCTCGGATGGACAACAAACATTTGCAGTTCCTCTGGATCAAAGTCTCTCTTCATCACTTTAACTTTAACCTGCTGCAAATACCATTCTCTGAATGCCTCCAACCATCAGCAGATGTTCAATTTTCTTTTGTCCTGCATTAAGAGCATCTCCTCCTCTTTCATCTTTCTCTGCAGTTGCAGTTGTTTAACCACAGGTTAGTCCTAATCAAGCAGATCTATGATCAAAGATGTTCCAGCCTTGACTTTTTACATTCAGAATTGCTATTATTATGCAATGTATATTTCCATTTTTAAGCTAGCATGATGTGGTCTGAGGGAGAATTTTCTGCTATTTCTAGTAAGTTGAGTGACCACTTAGAGGCTTGCCTCATTTGTCATTCTCTGAGGTCATTATCCTCAATCACTTCAATGTCCACTACACCTGTTCTTGGCTCTGGCATTCAACACTGACTGTCCATGCACAGACCACAGACCACCTTGAATACCATTCTCAACTAAATGCACCAGCTCATCTCCTCAACTAACTTATATCATGGACCAATACTCTGGCTTCTTGAAATTTATTCTTGACCACATTCCCCCCACCAAGAGAGCAGCTTCTATGCAATTACTATCTTAAATAAAGGGCACTCTGGACAGTGTATTCACTGAAGTAAAAAAGAAAAATGAAACAAATGGTCATGGCTGGAATGCTATGATCTTGATTCTAATCATCCAGGGTTGATGTGGAGCTAAACAACAACAAAAACTTCTACCTGACCATTGCAGTGTTTGTCCTTGTTGGATCATATCTGACCACTGCCTAATCAAATTTTATGACACTTAATGCAGATAACTGGTCAATACTTCTATTGACAACTCTTGGCAGTAAATATCCTTCATCTCTGAACCATTCAAGACAGCTAAGTGAGTGATCAATACCATCATCTTATGTATGTCATTTAATATATTTCCTACAAGAAAAAAATCACAGCCACAAGATTCCTAGAGGTACACTATAGCTTTACTTCTAGAGAGCATTACCTACAAAGTCTTGGAAACACTCATTCATTGATTAAATTTGTAGTGATACTTGAAACCCGAGTCACCACATTTTGGACTTCAAGCCACGACATCACTTGACCCTGTTCACGTTTGAGGCCACCGAATTATCAGCCAATCAGCAGCTGGTCTTCACATGTTAGGTTTTTTCCAGACCCTTCTAAATTATTCTTGGTGATAAGCCCATAAATAGAGTCTGTTTTAAGCGCCAAACTCGAGTGTGTGACCAACCTCAGTATGACTTGTGCAGCGTAACTAAAATCATATTTAATTGTTGGAATGGTGTTGTTGTTTCAATTGCATGCAGCCTCATGTGCATAACCAACCAGCTACCTGCACAGTGTAGTGTGTGTAGTGTAGTGTAAACATTTTTATGGTAGTCCAGTTTCTGTGGTTGTTTTAACTCCAAGTCAGTCCTGATTAAGCAAACCTGAGATAAAAGATATTCAAACTGTGAACACCGACTTTCTTTTTTTTCTTTTTTCTTTTTGTATAATATACCTTGGACTTCATATTATCCAATATCTCAGTTCTTTTTCAGACAGTATATATGATTTGAGATAGATTTAGCTGATATTACTAGCAAGTAGAAGGCTACTTGTAGAGTAGGGTGAGTAGTGTAACGTAGGGTAGCATCATGTAAGATAATGTATTATTGTATAGTATGTAAAGGCATGCCATTCTTGTCATCTTAGCCACCAACCACAGTGATTCTGAGATTGCAGCCTTCTTAACCATTTAGCATTCAGATTACTTTATCAAATGTTATGCTTATTCGTTTACTTTATTTTGAATTAGTCATGTATTATATTGTAGCTTCATGATTTCAAATGATGCGATTGTTTACTTTTAGAACAACATTGTAGGGTAGGTGTGAGAGGCTGGATCTGGTTGGTTTGAACTTAAAACACATGTCACTAGGTCCTTCATGTTTAAGATCAGAAAAGAGCTCCTGGCCTCTGGCGGGAAAGTGTCATCTATGGACAAAAGACAAAAAAAAAATCATTCTCAACAGTCAGACATTGTCTAATTCAGAGCTTGACAATTGTCTTCATTGTCTAAATGTAGGCTGCTGCATTGACCCAAAGACCTTATGCGGAGGGAGGGGGGAAGAGGAGGCATGGCATGACTCTCATTGCTCACAACCCCCAAGACCATCACAGACAATGGGAACTTGGTGTGCACAACAGTGGGGAGAATTTTAATGGGGCTGGCACAGAGCCATATGTCATTCCTTCTGTTTGCTTTTTGATCTTGGACAAAGTTCTTCTCATCTGAGAAGTTTAAAAGAAAAAGGTTGATCTTGGACAAAGTTCTTATCTGAGAAGTTTAAAAGAAAAAGGTTGATCTTGGACAAAGTTCTTCTCATCTGAGAAGTTTAAAAGAAAAAAGGTGGTAGTGAAGAAAGCATTAGTTACTAATGTTGTTACTGTGTGAAGTGTAGTGCCGCTGCCACCGCTGGTATTGATGGTACTCCTTCCCCACCACCAAACCTTGTAAAACAATTTTAACCTAAGAAAAGAGAAAATACATTTAATATCGTCAATCTGTGGGGCCCAGTTAGTGTTTTAAGGTTCATGAGTTCAATAAAAGTTTACATCCATGGAATATAACTTTAATTTAAATGTTATTGATAACACTCAACAACTGGAAACATTTAACAAGAAAGAAGATTGATGACAATGTAAATTGTCTTGTTTGTAGGCTGCATGATTAAATAAGTCAGTCAAATCTTGTTCTTGTTAATATAACATTTATTTCAGGTCTCTCAAAGCATGAAAGGTATAAATAACTCAGTAAAATCTTTTACACCATGTTGTTCACTAGTGAAAGTGGATTAACCTGTAGTTCATGTGTGGTCACATATTGGAGAGTTGCATCAACATATCTGTGGGACCATGCGGTTGCATGTTGGAGAGTTGGCTAACCTACATCTGCCTCATATGAGCGGTCAGCAGCAACTGACTGGATCCATGCTCTGAAACTTAACTGGTATTTTCGCGCGCTGAACTGGTGCATAAAAGGAAACGAACTGGTGTCCCTTGACACCCCAAGTTCCACCGACATAGCAAAGGAAGACTACTATGAGTCTCTTTTGTTAAAATGGCAATTATGTCACTCGTATATTGGATATCCTACAAACTACTTGGGTCAGCCTCAAGTGAGAAAATAAATGGTGTTGTGGCACAATATGTCGCCATTTGGGGGGGGGGTTGTGTGTGTTTTTAGATGGTATGGTGTAGTTTAAAGATCTGGTTGTTATTTCTAGCAGGTCGAAAGATCTTGTAAAGGTTTTGTGTGTGCTGTTCCTACGGGGATAAACAGTCACGACTTCTGTTGTGTCTGGCAATTGGGGCTGCCAATAGGCAAAAACTATATAATTTTAAATGCTTGAAACTTTTTTTTATTAATTTCTAGAAAAAAAAATGAATGCAATTTTCGTCATCAGTATGCCAAACTACATCAAACCTACATTAAAAAAAAAAAAATAATAATCTGAAGAAAGTTTTTAAAAATTGAAGAGGTTGGAAGAAATTTAACAAGATCCGACGCCATTCTCAATTGGAACTCTTACAGATTGTAAAGAAAAGAAAAAAGAGAAACGATTTGTTAAAAGAACAAAACACGACACAGGAAAAGTAGAATGTC
>JAOPUL010003242.1:12920573-12931217 GCA_027564515.1 Octopus rubescens | reverse complement strand
TTATTTCTACTCTCCTTCTCTCTCCTCTCTCTTTATCTCACTCTCTATCACACTGTCTCACACAGTCACCCGCCCTCTTTTCTGTTTATATTTTGTCTCGATAATCAATACACCCCGTTATATCCCTTATACCACAAATGTGTAATTGTCTATTAGATCTTGGTTCGGTTTTCGAAGGACAATGAAATTCAATTCATAGCCTTCTTCGTCATGGTCATTATTTTTGTTCTCACCTTTTCTTGTTTTCTTTTAGCAGGGTTCTTTTTTGAGTTGCAGTTGTTGCCATTGTTACTGATGTAACTGCATGCCGCTGCTGATTATGCTGATGGTGTTGTTGCTGTTGTGATAATGGTTTCGATTGAAATGGGGGGGGGGGGTATTTTCGTCCTGTCTTGTTTGGCTGTGGACAGAAAACCTTGTGATGGTTTGTTACCACACAAATGACACCCTAGCTTTCTGTGCTCAACAGTCACGTACAGTTTTGTGCCGTCTGACAGACTGATCAGTTCCCGGTTGGTTTCCATACTTTCTTGATCCATCTGGATCTCATTAGCTCCATCTCTTGACATGATCAGTTTTATTTCTGCAGCGCTGGGCTTGCAGAATGTTAGTTTTATCCTCTATGCAGAAGATCACTTCCACCAACCAACACATGTTTATTTCTTGAAGTACATCAATGCCTTTTATCCTTACTACTCTACGGCCAAGGTAAATTAGTATGAGAGTCAGTTCGTCACTCTTAAGCATTGTTGTAGTGCTTCCTAACATCCTCCTCCTGAGAGAGGATGAGGTTAGGATACCGTGTTGTATTCCCCAGCCTTCTAACAATGTACGTTTTGGTGCCCCAGATTGGTCTGATGCAGTTTTCTATTTGCTGCTGTGTCGCTTGCTCTATTTTGCAGCTTTTTCTTCCTACAGTTTTCAGATGTATTTCTTGTCGGGTGGATTATGAAATGTTTAATTCTACATTTCGTCCAGACCACGCAAAGAGGGTTTTAGCAATTTTTAATCCTGATACGTTAATATAATTACTTCCTCCTGTTGCACGGAGTTTGCTAACCCGGTAACTTTGGATTTGTTAATTGTGGTATCTTGATTTTTATGAGTTGCTGTAGTTAGTGGTGATGTGATGGAGGTGGAATTTTTGGGTGTGTTGAATCAAGAATTTGGTTTTTCTTGTTTCTATTTTTCATGCTCATTGTTGTTGTTTCTGTTTCGATCGGCATTGGTAGTGTTCCTTTCACATGTTTTTTTTCCATTTGTATTGTTTTTTTCTTCGGTATTGTCCCATCTGGAGAACTTTTAGGTTTCAGCTTTGTACAATTCCAAACGTCTTTAATCTAGCAGTGCTACAAAGTGTATTTGCTTGTTAAGGATAAATTCGACAGGCTTGACCATGTTGGAGCCGCCAGCAACTGAATCTATCCGATATGAGCCCAGGGTGACCGTGCCATCTGACACTAGTTCAGTATCCATGCCGAGTCTATCATAACGATCGACCCACTACTTTACTTTGGTGATGAAGAGTGGGTAGTCTTCCTCTGGCGACTGGCTATGGTGAAGAAAGTTGTAACGGACATAGTTAAAAGGTTTGAAGATAGATCTTTTCGTCTCTGACTAAATCCTTATCGACTTTAAGTATCACTTAAAGATGAAGGTAGAGAAAAAGGTGCTACCTTCGGGTATATGTGGTTAAATGGGCCTCTTCTAACTACGTAGCTGTAGACTCGCACTAAGAATTAGGCGAAGGCCTTTGATCTAACAGAGATAATCTGGAGTTGTGTTCGACGTTCCTCGGGTCACCTTATATGGTTGTCATTCTCTGTTGGGGATCCTTCAGTGTTGTTATTTTCTTGTTCTGTTTATTATTATCATCTATTAATGTGTTTTTATTGTTCTGTTGATGTCACGCTTTTACACCATGTAACCCCCTCCTCCCTCACACTGTTTATTATTTGTTATATTTTACTTTTGTACTCTTCCCAACGTCTTGTGACCCTTAAAAGTAATCATTACCAGCAGTAATCATTACTGCAATTCCCTACTTTTAATCCTCTAACCAGCGTCATGTTTCCACATCATCCCCACCCCCTTTCCCTTATCCACCCTTTACCACCACCCACAACAACAGCTGACTACTCAACATCACCACCACCACCCTGACGTCATTACTCATCTCCATCTTTCTGCCACTAATCTAGTCTCATCGTTTTACCCCACTCACTCTCACCTTCCTTATCCTATTTCTTTTCATTTCCTTTGTAAACATTTTCATCTTGATTTTTATTTTTTTGTAAATTTTCTGCTTAAAAAAAATTAATTCAATTTTCCTCTCAATTTTTAAAAATTTAATTTATTTAAATCATTTTTTCATTTTCCTTTCTTTTTGTTTTTCTCTGTTTTGTTTTTAATAAAAATATAAAATAAATAAAATAAATAAATTGACAAATAGCACCAGCTAAATTAAACAGTAAAATTCCCTTCTCGATACTGGCAACGCACAAAGTTTTGTAAATCACACGTTTGTAGCCAAACACAAATGGAAATCTCAACCTTATAACGGAACCGTTTCAATGACTTCTACTGTTCACCGATCCCTTGTTCATAATCTTAAAGTACAGCCTATAATTCTAAACGATTTATGCTCTGGTGTTATAATTAGACGGTATAGGGTAATGGTTGAGAGAACAAAACTTTGTCTGCCAGGTCCACTTTTGTTGCGTAAATCTACTCGCTGTTAATAATCCTGGTCTAATGTTCTTACAAAAATTCGCAAGCAACAGTCTTATAATGAGGTTTCGGTAATAACGAGCAAAGCGTCTCGTGTACGTACCGCAAACCACAGTATCCTCATATACTCAGAAAAGCAGATACGACTACATCATTAACTCAGCCATTATCTCATTCTTCCGCTAGATTCCCTTTCCAAATGATCGTACGACAATTTTACCTAACAGACGACTATCATGAACCAACATTCCAGTATAAATGGAGTGCCCGTCATGAAAATCCCCCACCCCAGCGCTATTTGATAATCTGTCACTTATAACCTTAGAATTGAGGTGATATAACAACTCTAACACTAGTTTCATAGAATCGGGCTGCAAAAAGCATAAGGAGCACATGATAATTGATTGTTTCTAAACTATAAATCCCTTCACCGTACTAAATGCATATCTGAACATGAGTAATGTAGTCAAAAACTGAACATGAGTAATGTAGTCAAAAAGGTAAGTTGCGTCAAAATAGGTTTGACTTAATGCCGTGCATATCTCCAAACCCCCATAAAAGATGCTGACAAACTTTACGCAGTTTTCGAAGCAAGTGATAGACTTAACCAATTCCATCACATGAATGTTGGCGTCATGAACGAAGTAGCTTCTTTTTAAAGGATTATCGATCAATTCATCAAAGATACATAGACTATGTAAAATGTATGCAATTCATCACAGACAGAATAAGATTAAAACTTAAACCAAATTGAAAATTGAAAGTCACCAAATGATGTAACCTGACACTAGTAGATAAAAACTGGGAAGAGGAGGTTGCAAGCAGGTAGTCTCACTAAGAAATGGACTGAGAAGAAGCAACTCTAAAACGTTAGTTGGAAGTAGCTTGTATCCATATCGCTTCGATGAGGTAACACTGCCTAACTGTTGCGCCTTATCCTAGTAAAACACTTTGGAGCATATTCTCCATCATGTGTAAGAAATAGGTTCTGCTGGTCAGTGGGGTTCATTTGCTACTATCCCATCACCACTACAAGGGGTTCTCGGAATGCTATGACCGATGAAGTGCCGACACGCACTGGGGCTGACACATCTACAGAGATTTCTTGACAACGAAGATGGCGAACACTTGTACTTGCCATCCATGCAACACGTTTTCCCACAGCTCGTCTCTTTAACCGAATTGCAGTTTTGTAGCAAGCGCAGAACGAGATTGCGCCTTTGATACTTGAAATGTTGCCAAGTGCTTACTGCACTCTATCAGCGAGACCATGTGATTGGTGGAATGTTAACCCCTACATTCTCTAGAGGGTTAGTGGAAGATATATATATATATGCAATGATCGCCGGAGAGCAAATCTGGACGGCGATGAGGACAGTCTGAATAGGACTTTCTAGACAGGGATCAATTATTGTTAACAAATGTCTGTGGCCTGCAAATGCCACGGGAGAGCGTTGTTTTTTTTTTTTCAGGATAAACTCTATAGGCATGGCTGTGTTGGAGTTGCCAGGAACAGAACACATTCGAGATGTGTACAGAGCGACAAAACTGTCCAGCACACATACTCTCTGTGTCTGAGCATTGCTGCTTTTTGGGTTTATGTCAAACAATAGTTATCACGTGAGAGTAGGATCTGGCTGTTAGATGAGTCTATCATGAAGATCGAACCACCATCTACTTTTGGCAAGGAATAGTGTGCAGTCTTCCTCTTTCTGGTTTTTATAGCAAAGGAAATTGAAAGGTCTGAGGATAGAGTTTTTATTCTCAGGACAAACCCTCATCAACTTCTTCGAGTACCACTCGAATAAGAAGGTGATGACAGATAGGGAGTTGTTGCTTTCCAGTATATGACAAATATGTGAGTGTTGAAATTGTCGTGGTTAAATGAACCCACATTAACTATGCGACTGTTGGCTGGTGCCAAGAACTGGGAGAAAGCATTGGTTTCTTGGCTTAAGAAAGGCAGCAGGGTATAGCTGGATTAATTCTATATGCAACAAAGGTGTTCCACAAAATTCCACGAAACATCAATACTCAGACACTGAATACGTGCATGCAGAATTGTTTTGTCACTCTGTACTTATCATGCAGTTGATGACAGTCCAGAATGATAGACTGGTGGAATAGTTGGTGCATGAACCGAGATCCCTTGCAATAGCCGTTTCAACATTTTGTATGCATAAAATCATTCAAACATTTGAAAATGCCCTTAATATGTTTATGTAGAGTATAAAATCTACTTTTACAAATATAACTTGACAGTGACTTCGAAGTTTTGCTAGTTGTCACCTTCGTCAAACTGTGTTTTGTAGTGTATACTAGCATTAAGTCTATCGATAGGTTGGAACATTATAAATAAATACAGCTAATATGAACAGACTTGAAATTAAGATGAAATGACATCATGAATATGGGTGATAAAATACTAATTGAAACATTATGTAAACTCACCAAGAGTGCTTAGAGAGATCAGAATCTTACACTCCAGCTTCTTGATTATGGTGAGGTTGTCCAGAGATAGAAAAATCGGCTAGAAGAATGATTCAAATTGAGTGGGTATGAAAGTAGAAAGACAAACAAACGATAACAGGCGTGAAGAATTTATGAGAAGTTGCATATACAATTTACAATGTAATCGAGTCATACCCTTACAGCTGTTTCGGATGGTCAATAACTGGTTGATATAACTGCATATCATGCAAACAGGTACAATACTGAGGCAATATTGTAGGTATACATAAAAACAAAGTATCAACTAGTAGAGTCGCGGCATTCTCTTCAGAAGACGAAGGACGAATGTATGATAAGGGATAGTATTATAATTGGGTCGAAATAATTAGTTAGTTAAAGAGACTGAGAGGAGAGGTTGTAGTGAGAGATATAGAGGTAGCTATGTGGGGTAGAGAAACGCATGGAGAAGGACGCGTGTATTAGTGAGGCAACGGGGAGTATAGCTAGAGGGTAGAGGTACAGGGGAGGGTTTGAGTGCTCAAGGGAATGATGGAGAAAGCAAGGGTACAGAAGAAGGGTCAGTTCAGGGGGAGGAAAGGTGAGAGAAGTTAGGGCTGCTAAGGGTGAATCAGTCAGCGTAAGTTGTCCACTATTGGCACAAACAATGAGTTAAGTAATGAGAAATATGGGGAAGTGGACTGGTTCAAACGAATCACATTAATCATAGCAAAACGTATCAAAGAATAGAGACAAGCATTGAGTAGGGTATCAGCTGCGTCAAGTATCACATATAAGAAAGTGGGGAGGGCGAGGTAGGAGAATAACGGCGAACTACTGACGGAAGGGAAGGAGAAATAAATGGGAGTGTGCAATGGACGAGGCTTGCCTCACGACAGAGAACAGACCTAAGTGTAACATGAAAGAATATAGAATTCGAGAGAAGGGGTGGTCATCGGAGTGACGTAACCATGCATATAAGGCAAACAAAAAACAAGAAAATTCCGAACTGATGCTCAATAGACAAACATGTTATGGAGGCAGTGGAAAGGGATGGAGAGGTGAACATAAAGACTTATCTAGTTTGGTTAGAACATTATGGTTTATAGTAATATGAACAAGTTTTGTAATAGCGGCGGCGAAAAAAAGTAATTACGTCAGGCAATCTATTAAGGAGGAAGTCTTCGTTCTCATATTCCTCAATATTCTCAATATTTCTAGGATTCCTTGGCAGCATAAAGCACATGCTAGTTGGCTTCCCAAGTACACTACTTCTAATTAATGATTGACCAGCAGATGTCATAAGATAAACCTTCAGGTTTGAGGTAGTGGATGTAGGTAGCCAATGAGGAAGAGAATTTTCGTTTAGTGTTCAAGAAAGAACTAATATGTGCGGTGTCGGCCCTTTTAAAGTCGAACTTTTATCCAATGTAAATTCTGTCTACACCTAGACACAACATTATAGCGTAGACAATTAATTGATATTAAAGGGACAATTAGTTGGTATTCTAAAGCTGCAGGTCTTCTGCGGATTATGCAGGGTGCTCTATTTGTCTCGTCAAGATTGTTACAGATAACAATATTATCAGCCCCACTGTTAATGATATTGTTATCGCCGTTATCATTATTAGCATCATAATTATTATTAGAACCACAACGATAACTACAAATATTATAGTTATTATTATAAACCTTATTACGATTATAACTATTGCTACATAAGCCACTGCTCTTATTACTATTATTATCATAATCATTAACGCTGATTACGATATTGTCCTTACTATTATAGGTGAATGTAGAAATATCCTTTTTAGTGGAGGTGGGTTGACCGTGTTTGTTATTGCTGGACCGATATTAGTAGTGTAGCTATTGATATTAGTAGTGTAGCTATTAATAGCATAGTTAGGATTACATTTATTATAATGACAATTCTTATTATTATAAGTGATATTATTTCTATTACTATCACTACTTTCGTGGTAACAGTTATTAGAATTATTATAATTATAGCGGTTGTTGTAACGAGAATTTCCGTATTAAGTGCCTTCTATACCCAGCCCAAGTTACATAATTAGTAGGGACATGATCGTTATCAGAAGTAGTGAGATGTCTACTTTTAATTGTTGTAGTAGCATAGATGGATTTAGATGTTAATATTGTTGTGTAGGGTTAACATTCCTAACGTGTTTTTCAGTCTAGTATTGTGAATGTAGGTAATTTTCTCGGAGAAGCCACTTCGAAGGAGGGCCTGGTTATAGTAGGAGGCGTGACAATTGAAAATGTCTTCGTTAGCAGAGAGGTTGGAAATTCTAATAGAAACACAGTCGATAACTCTATTTAAGACAGATCTAGGGTGATTGGATTTAACATTAATATATTGGAGGCATTTTTTTAGTTTTAAGGCAGCGGTAGCATAAAACAGAGTTTAAGCCTAGAGTAACGTCTAAAAAGGTTGGTTACCTTAGTGCTATTTTAGAAAGAGATAGAAAGGTTATGATTGTTAAATAACTCATGGAAGGCTTACCGGTTGCATTCCAAATCCGATTTGCAATAATGCTCTCTCTCTCTCTCTCTGCGCGCGCGCGGATTATCTCGTTTGTCATGACTAAACATTCAGGTGTCTTCACACCAGTGTATCGCTGAGAATATCTTTTACGCCTTAAAACGCGGCCGACCCATAAACTAGAAACACACATAGCTTGCATATGTGCGTTCAATATTGTGTATTGAAAATTTAAAGATTAAAAATAAAACAATATAATATAATATGATAAAATAAAATAAAATATATGATATCAAATATATAAAGATGGTGTGTGGGTATGTAGGTATGTAAATATGTAAGTTTAATTATATTTGTTTTTTAATATGTTCTTTGTTCATTAAATGTGTGGAGGAAGTTACAAGAAGGTGTGAGGTGGAATGGGCAGCGAACAAAAATAGCGGGCGACGGGAGTGTTCTTCCGTAAACGGATGTCTCGAAAATGTTCTGTAAATCGGTCGGCTAGTCGACAACCTGACTGATCAATGTAAAGAGAGTTGCTGTACACTAAATTTGAAGAGATGCATGTGAAGGAATCCCGGATGTGGTGAATGCGTAGGTCGGTTCCAGTGAGGGAGGTGATGTTGGTGATGAAAGGACAGGCGTGGCAACGGAGTCTGGAGCAAGGGAGGGATCCAGGATGGGTGGAAGTGGGGGAAGGGAGGGAACTACGAACCAGTAAGTCGCGTAGATTGCGGGCGCGATTGAAGGTGGGCAAGGGTGGGTTAGGGCAAACGGGGAGTGTAGAAGGATCTGATTGGAGACGACGGAAGGCCCACGGGATTTTCCGACAAAGGGGTTGGGTGGAGGGGGGAAGGGGATACCGTTGGGGGGATCTAGTGTGGGGAAGGAGACATGGCTGAATTGCGATCCACTTGGCGGGCCCGGGTAAGGGAGGCCTGGACCAGAGTGGCGGGGTATCCGCGGCGAGTGAATAGGAGGGCCAGGACTCGGCTGCACAAACGTCGGAGACGGAGGAATTGGGAGTATGGGATGGCCTGTTTGGTGTGGGAGGGGTGGGAGTTGGAAAAGTTGAGGTAGAGGTGGGAGTTGGTAGGTTTGAAGAAGGCGGAGGTGGTGAGAGAGTGGGTGAGAAGATTAATGGAGAGAGAGAGAGAGATGTCTAGAAAGTTGACAGAAATCTCAGAGATGACGGAGGTGAACTCGAGGGAAGGATGAAAGGTAGAAAAGAAAGAGATAAAGTTGGTGAGTTGCTCGCGGGAGAGAGAGGTAGCGCCTACACAATCGTCAATATAGTTCTGGGGGTCGGTCCGGAAAACCGTGAGAAGATGTGGGCCTCCACATGCCCAACAAATAAGTTGGCAAAGTTGGGGCCCATTCTCGTTCCCATGGCGACGCCCGATAGCTGTTGGAAAACCTCGCCCGCGAACTTGAAGCAGTTAAGGGGGAGGATGAGTTCAGTGAGGTGGAAAAGTGTAGAGGTGCTGGGTGTGAGGTCGTAGCGACGGTTGAGGGAGCATTGGAGGGCTAAGAGGCCGTCATTGTGGGGTATGATAGTGTACAGAGATTTGATGTCCATTGTGAAGAGGAGGCGGGAGAGGCCAGATGGGAAGGAAAAGGAATCAAAGAGGTGGAGAGCGTGGTTAGTGTCATGTATGTGAAAAGGGAGGGCAGTGACTAAAGGGGAAAGGACGAGGTCGAGGTATTTGGAAATAAGTTCTGTGGGGCAGTTGCAAGCGGAAACGATGGAGCGGCCAGGGTTGTTGGTTTGGGGGATTTTGGGAAGGAAATAGATGGTGGAGGTGCGAACTATGCTCAATGGTCTTTTTTTCCCTCCGATTTTTTTATCTTAATCATTATTTTTAATATTTTAATTTCTTAAATTTTATTTTTATTTTTTAAATTTATTTTATAAATTTATAATTTAAACGTATGTCTAGAGAGAAATTTATCACCCGTGTATTCCTTGCAAGTTCTATTTATTTAGTATTTAATATCTTCCTTACAATATTGATTACCTGTACGTCTTTTTATAAAATAGGTGTAGTTAAGAGGTGTAGTTAAGAGCTACAGCATAGACATTACCTACAATAATGTATTTATATTTTAATTTAATTTACTTTATGATTTAATAATTCTTATATCTTATCCACTTGTCTATGCACTTCATCATAAACTACTTTTTTCTTGTCTGAATATATTCAACACACCGGTCTTCCACACGAATGTATATAAAGATGTTGTGCATGTATATATGTATGTGCGTGTTTGTATGCATATGTGTTGGTGTGTGGGGGATTAAACGCACGCAAGCGCATTTTACATATAGCAATATTTATGCTCGTATACACACATATATTAGTATGAGCGTATGAATGTGTGTGTGTGTGTGCGTGTGTGCGCGTACAAAGACTGTTTTAAATCATGTCCGATACTCATTTAGCGTCCCTCAGACCGACTCATCCCCCCGCTCTCTCCCTCCTTTCCTTGCCCTTTCTCTTATTTCTTTCTTTCTTTCTCTTACTTTACTTTCCCTCCCCCACCCTATCTTTCGCTGTCAAATATCGCTAACATCTTTTTTCTCTTCTTTTCTTTTTCTTCCTTTTCTTTTCGTTCTCTTCTCTTTCGCCCGCGGTGATGTATCTATATACTTGTATATTTTGTATCATACATACTGTGTATGTATGTACGTGCAAAAGCATTGTCCACATATATATGTGTATGTTTATCTACATGTATATATATGCCTTTATATAAATTTACTCATATTATTGAATTTTCCACACAGAAAATTCCCATCTACGGTTTAAATTTGAATCTTAATTTATACTTTATCACATAATCTCACCTTTTAAACACCCAACTTGCATCCATTTTATATTTTTTACTTTTTATATATTTAATATATATGTATATTTTTTGTGGGCATACACCCCCCCTCCCCGCCCACATACACACAA
>JAOPUL010003242.1:12844236-12859790 GCA_027564515.1 Octopus rubescens | reverse complement strand
CTTTACGCGGGGCTGTCACAAGATGACCGCGTTGTCTTTACGCGGGGCTGTCACAAGATGACCGCGTTGTCTTTACGTGGGGCTGTCACAAGATGACCGCGTTGTCTTTACGCGGGGCTGTCACAAGATGACCACATTGTCTTTATGCGGGGCTGTCACATGATGACCGCGTTGTGTTTATGCAGTTGTCACGTGACATCCCTGTGTCTTTACGCGGGGCTGTCACACGATGACCACATCTTTACATAAGGCTGTCACATGACAGGACTCTGTCTTTACGTGGTCGTTGTGTGACAGCCCCGTGTCTTTACACGGGGCTGTCACACGACAACTGCCTTTACAAGGGGTTGTCACACAATGACCATGTGTCTTTACACAAGACTGTCACACAATGACCGTGTCTTTACACAGGACTATTGCACAGTGAATCTTATTAATACTGGACCTTCGCTCCGTGATGGTGTCTTTCACAGGACTGACACATGACACACTGTGTGCCTTTACACAGGACTGTCAGGCAGTAACTTTGTCTTTTCTTTGTTTTAGCATACCAAGATGATCCTGAAGCATGTAAGTTACAACTATATTATGCAGAACAGTTTTTATTTTCTTATTTTATGCTAGAGGGGGTGGGTTTGTTTACTTTCATTATTTTCCCATTCACCATTTGCTTCAATTTATCACCTTTCATCTAACTTGTATGCTGGTGTTGGCGTTTTATATTAACCCATACAAAACCTAAAATAAAACCGCATTATCTAACATTTGTTTGGTTACACGTTCAGTTGAAGAATTGTATTTGTTTTTATTCAGTGTTTGCATATGATTTTGTTATTGTTCTTTTACTTATTTTAGTTCAATTTGCATCTTGATTATGAATTTATTTCCTCTATTGTAGCTTCATTTTATAAAACTATTCTATGCTCTCTTTGACTTGAGAAAAAAAGGGCTTTTTTAAAATTAATTTCCTTATTCATGATGTTTTTATATTCTAGATAGATGTTTTATATCCTATATTTATATATGTTGGTATTTGAATGTTTCCTCATTTCCACTGCATGTTCTGTTTGGTTTAGATTTTCTACACCTAAAACCATCCTATAGAAGTTGAACCTACTGTCATTGATTAAAGTTATTGTATATTTTTGAGTATGTAAACTTTGATTTTCTGTGATGTTCTCCCAACATGGACTGTGTTTTAGTTTCATCGACTTTGATTGTTGCTTTTGCTGGAAAACAATTCTGCTCTGAATGTTAGTATTTAGTCAGGTTAAAATGTATTAATAACCTGTAGGTTAGACTGTACAGATGTAGTTTAGTAAATTAGTTTGTTTTACTAGTGCAGGCAGCATACCAATGAGTTATCTGCTTGCTTCCACTTCTCTTCTCTTGTTTTCTGCTATTATATTTGACACTATTGAACTGGTTTAAGTGCACACTTTATCAGACTAAGTAGTTGCCTCTTATTTTGACAACAACAATATGAGAAACTGGTTGGTCTTCAACTGGCAGTTGGTTCTCTTGGTGACTTAATGACATTGCTCTGTCATGTTTGTTTTATTGTTATGGCGCAAGTCTCACCTGTCATTCTGATAACTTGTACTTTTAGCTTGCATACAGTAAAATATCAGTATTATTCCTAAGGGATTTGAGTTGCTGAAAACAATTATTGGTATAAGAAGACTAGCTAATGAGATGACATTTGTGTGGTAACTCATCTTATTAATAATAGCTGAAATCAAATTCCTTCAAACCACACTCTGGCAGGATTTTGGTGTGGCTCTGAGTTGGAAACCCATCAAGGTCAATTTTATCTTTCATCCTTTTTGAGGTTGATGAAATAAAGTTCTAGTCAAGCACTAATCCCCTTACCTGGTCTTGTGTTTAAATTAGAAACAAATTATTATTATCATTATCTTGGGTGTCAGACTGGCAGAATCATTAGCACTCTGGGGGAAAATGCTTAGCAGCATTTCGTCTGTCTTTACATTCTGTGTTCAATTTCTGCAAAGGTTAACTTTGCCTTTCATCCTTTTGGGGTCAATAAAATAAGTACAAGGTGAGCACTTACATCGATGTAATCGACTTACCCCTAAACTTGCTGGCCATGTGCCAACTAACCCGTCAGTCCAACCCATGCCAGCATGGAAAACAGACGTTAAAGGATGGTTATTATTATTATTATTATTAATAATAATAAGGCGGCGAGCTGGTAGAATCGTTAGCACGCCAGGAAAAATGCTTAGTGGCAATTTTCCCGACTTTACGTTCTGAGTTCAAATGCCGCTGAGGTTGACTTTGCCTTTCATCCCTCCGGGGTCGATAAAGTGAGTACCAGTTACGAACTGGGCTCGATAAAAATCGACTACTCCCCTCCCCCAAAATTTCAGGCCTTCGTGCCCAGTATAGAAAGGATTATTATTATAAGGGTAGTGGATTAGTAGAATGTTTAAAGTGTTGGACAAAATGCCTTGCAATATTCAACTTTTAATGTTCAGAGTTAAAATCCTGCTGGTGTGAACTTTGCCTTTCATTCTCCTGAGGTCAATAAAGTACCAATCAAATACCGAAGTTGATGCTATCAACTAACCCCTCAAAAATTGCTGACCTTGTACCTAAATTAGAAATAATTGTAAGCGGTGAGCTGATTGAATCATTAGAGTATTGTTAAAATGCCTGCAGTATTTCGTTCAGCTCTTTACATTCTGAGTTCAAATCCTTTTTGAGTCAATGAAATTAAGTACCAGTCATGTCTGAGGGATCACTGATATTGACAGTGCACCACCCTTCAAAATTCCTGGCCTTGAGATTAAACCAGTGGCCATTAGAAGAGGATACAATGTGGTTTTAGATATTCAAAAAGATGGGATAGTCAAGGCCATAACCCTTTAGCATTCAGATTACTCTCTCAAATGTTAATTCTTATTTATTTGCATTGTTTTCAATTAATGATGCACTATCTTGTAGCTTCGAGATTTCAATGATGTGATTGTTCATTTTTAGAATAACATTGTAAGATAGGTATGAGAAGCCAGATTTGGCCGGTTTGAACATAAAACAAGATAGGATATTTGGGCCAGATATGGCTGGTTTAAATGCTAAAGAGTTAAATCAAGTGTCTCTTCAATCAGTAACTTCTTAACCACAAGTAGATCAGTTTGTCCTTTATATTATTTTAAAAGTCAGTGGAAGCTCTGATATCTATGGAATTATTTACTGATTCTATTTATTTCACTTTTTTAATAACTTTAGCCATTCCAGATTAATGTTAGTGTTATAATAATTATTATATTATTAATGCTTTTAAGGCAGCGAGCTGACTCGTTAGCATACTGGACAAAATGCTTTGTGGCATTTCGTCTGTCTTTATGTTCTGAGAACAAATTCTACTGAGGTCGACTTTGCCTTTCATCCTTTCGGGGTTGATAAAATAAATACCAGTTGAAATACTGTGGCCGATGTAATCGACTTACCCTGAAATTGCTGGCCTTGTGTCAACATTTGAAACCAATATATTATTAATGCTTTAAGTACTGACCACAAACATGTTTATTATTAGACAGGACTTTGTGTTTCATGTTGACCTTACAGTCAATACAGTGAACCTGCTGTTCTTCAATAGTGTTTTTAGATATACCTAAACATTAATCTCAGAGAAGCAGTTGATAATGTGACCGTGTCATTATGTTCTATGTCCTATTGGATGTCGTTATGCATCACTGTTCACAATGCACTTCCCATTGTTTTAGCTTTCAAATGATGCCACCCCACTGGCTAGGCAAGCAGGCCAATATTCCCCCTGAATGGAATGGCAGTCTGTCACAGAGTTACCCATTTACAGCTGAGTGGGCTGGAGTTTGGTGTAGGTTGTGAGAAGGCATGAGTGGTGAGATAGACTCAGCATTTTGTAATAATAAACATACATTAATGTCATTTTCAGTAAACTTTGATGTGGCATGTTAGTTTATTCTTGTGGAGCAGTTATCACCCACTGTTCCTCATTCAGTTGTAGTTACTTCAGCATTTACTCTTTCCTGATGTTGACTTAACCCTTTAGCATTCAGATTACTCTGTCAAATGTAATGCTTATATAGTCATATTGTTTTGAATTAATCACACATTATCTCATAGCTTTGAGATTTTGAAGATGTGATTGCTTATTTTTAGAATGACATTGTGGGGTAGGTATGAGAAGCTAGATCTGAACTGTTTGAACATGAAATAGGTAGAATATTTTTGGCCGGTTTAAATGCTAAAGAGTTAGGCCCTGAGTTCAAGCCCAATATTCTGTTTCATCACCAAGTCAGTATTTGGGAAAGTTATCAGACTCTAAAGGCTGCAGTTATCAAACATTATTTTATAGAAGTAAAAAGATCAACACAAGTTAATGGTGTGTGAGATATACTTTGATGCCTGCCTCAGCTCTTTATTATAATTGATAATTGTAAAAGTGAGATCATCCTTTAGTTCATTTACACAATTGAATGTCAAGTTTATTGGCTGATACCTCACCTCCTCTTCACACATTGCATTCGCCCCCCCCCCTCCATCGCTTTCGTCATTTTGGTTTTGTTTACATTTAACATTTTTCATTTCAAACCTTTCCTTCTGCTATGATAAGGCAAAATATTGAATGAATTGTTTATTTCTCATTATTCAACCTCATAGTTTTCATCCGATTTTGTTGACTATATTACTGTATAAGCTTTTTTAAAAATATTATCTTTATAACACTTTATTGCAAAAAGTGTGATTTTCTCAGTCTCATTTGATGTTGCTTTTAGGAAGAGAATGAAATCTTTCTATTATGACTGCACACATATTATGTCTGTGTCTCTCTAGTGAATATATTTGTGATTTCTCAAAAGTCTCAAATGTATGTTTAATTTGTGTGTTTCATTAAATTAAAATTCTGTTGCATAAGGTTAATCTGTGTTTCAAATCATTTCATTTATTGGTTGACAAGGCTACGTTCAAATGATGACTGGATCCAGACTTCAATACTAATCAATTCATTGGAATAGTGACCAATGACTGTCAACTTTATTAATTTACCATTATCTCTTCTGTATATTTCTGAAGAGATTTTTTTTTCTTCTGGCATACACTTCAAATAAAGTATTTCTCATTTCTGCCAGTATCCTCTTCTCTGCTCTATTCCCTCTATGGCACGTCTTCACTTTTTGTAGATGTCAGAGTATTATTTCTATTTGTTCCAGGTCAGAAATATCTGTTCCATTTTGTATTCGACTGTTTGTCTCTATCATAAGCAATTAGTATGCTCAGTGTCATACTGTGTAGTACTGAAATAGGTTAAATTTATACCTGTCTAGTACACTAGTTATTTTTATTTCATTGGTCTTGAACTAGTGATGAAAGCTTTTATATGGTTGCTCAATATTTTAGAAATAGCAGCAAAACCTTCATCAAACAACTGGAAAAATGTATACGTCAAGAAATATAATTCAAGATAAACTGTTTGGAAAAGGACAGGTGGTCATGCTTGGAACAATTTTAATCATGACTGAAAGATGAACAAGATTAAGAAAATTAATAGTCTGAAATATAATTGAGATAAAGCATTTTTTAAAAATATTTATATCTACTCTACTTTTTCAATCTGTTGGATCTCCAGTCATCTCATCAGGCATCTTGTTCCTGGATATGTTCATAGTACTGCACTGGATTTGAACTAGGGAACTCTATTTCTAAACTAAGTGTCTATTGAAGCTGAGCAGAATTACAACTTTGGCTTTCTTTGCTTTCTGTGTTAATGCTACATGCAAACAATTCACTTCTTCACATATCAACATCTAACAGCTAAATCTACTCACTTTTCCTATTGAATAACGTTGACATTTACAGGAATTATAAAATATTCCATTGTAAAATGGTTTCTCTTAAAAATGGAATTAAAAGTTTATCATTAACTGCAAATGTAAGTCACACAAGTAACTGGTTTTCTGTTTAATAATATATTAATCTATGAAAATGGTGAACTAATATTTGATATAATATTGACCACATACCAAAATGACCCTAAATCTTGTAAAATGAATTGAAACTTTTGAAAAATGACATTGGAGGAACAAGTCTCTCTGTGGAAGAACTATTTTGGCTCAGCAGGAATGAGCCTGAACCTGGAGGAATAAATCAAGAACAAGTCTGACCCTAGAAGAGCTGATTTTATTTTTGTGATACAGATGATTTAAACTTAGTATGACATTCACTTACTTGCTATCTGCAAAATGTTCCCCCAAGAACTTCGGAAACTACTTCAAAAGAGTAATTCATTGTTACAACTAAGATCTATTGTTACTAAAGTCTGTTTTAATGATATTAATACTTTACTGATTGAACTGTTAGTGTTTACTATCTAAAAACTAATGTGCAGCATTTCTTGGTTGCTTCAAATGAATTTTTCAGTATTTAGCAGCTACAAAATATTACTAAATTAATAGTGGTAAGTTTTATGATTTCTTTAAAAAAAAACTATAAGCATATATCCAAGTATAAAACTGTACCACTACTTAAGTCTATAGCAATCTTTATTGTTGTGTTCATGTTTAAGAGAAATGGAGTCCACTCACAAATGCAAATACTTAGGTATAAAGTTAGTTTTACTGAAAAAATTAATACCTATGGCTTCAATGCATTAGAGCAGCTTTTTAAAAAAGCATCAGATATTTTAGTCATTGAAACCAGCATATACTGCTTGATATAATAAATGCATGTTTTGAAAAGTTTCACCTGGATTATTTCTTGACTCTGTTAAAAATATTTTTTCATTGAATAGTTATTGATTGGGATGATATATGGAAACATGATTGAACTTTGTGATGTAGACAGTTGGTTGGTTCAAATTAGATATTTCTAATGTGCAGCATTCTTGGCTGCTTCATATAAATTATTTAGTTTTAAAAAAATACAAAATATTAGTAAATTGCTAGTGGTAGATTTTATCATTTATATTTAAGCAACCGTTGAGTTCTTAACATTTAAACTTTGTCAGCATTTAAAGTTTTCTCTTGTATTCAGTATTTTAAACCAAACTCTTGTTTTCAATATTTTAAGTCATACTCCTATTTTCAATATTTAAACCTGTCTTCATTATTTAAACTATACTCCTATCTTCAGTATTTTAAACCATACTCCATTTTTAGTATTTTAAACCATATTCCTATTTTCAGTCTTAAACCATACTCCTTTTTTCAATATTTAAACCATACTCCTGCTTTCATTATTTAAACCTTACTCATGTTTTCATTATTTAAATCATACTCCACTCTAATTGTATTTAAACAATTGTCTACTCTATCTGCATTTAAACCATCATCTACTCTATCTGTATTTAAACCATATTCTGTCAGTAGTTAAATCAAACTCCTGTCTTAACAGTAATAGATGGTGTTTGAGACACACTTTTGTTTATAGGTAATGTGGACATTCCAAATCAAAGGTTATTCAAAGTTATCAGTGTTTATATAATTTAAAACATTTTTCTCTCTTTTTTGTTTCTCTTCCAATTTCCACAGGAGCTGCGAAAGCTTGAACCCTCTGCCAATGTTATCAGCCTAAATTTCTCCCATGGAAGGACAGCAGCAGCAGCAACCAAACTGACCTGAAACAGATGAATTGAGACTAACGAAACTGTAAAGTTCATGGAGCAAATGTCTAAATTCCACCTCTTCTCTCCATTCTCCATTATTCAACACCAATCAACAATTTGACCAAAGTGTCTTAAAGCTACGCTGGTCATTTCAGCCAGAGTGGTCAACATGATTACATTTTTTTGTTGTTCTATTGCATTGCTGCCCTCTTTCCAGCTGTTCTATAAAATCACTACTATTTTTTCCTGGATAAAAAAGCTGCTAATCTATGGATATCCCTAAACTCTCTCTCTCCCTCTCTCCCCGCTCTCTCTAAAATATAAATTCCACCATAAAAACCTAATAAATGCTATGTTCTTTCTCTTGTTTTCTTCTCAATCAGCAGCATTTCATTCCTTTCTCCTTTCTCTTGTTAGCAATTCTTTTTTATTGCTGATTTGTAAGTAGTTGTGGAGAATTTAAAAATACTACTTTCACACATTTTTTTTTGTTTAACTCTCTCAAACTTTCACATATACACACATACATGCACACTCTCATTTTTTAAATTTTATTGAAATGTTAAAAATATCCTCTTTAATTTCTCAAAAACTTTCTTTATTTTTGATTTTGATTTTATTTTTGTTTCTCACTTTGTTTGTGAATATATTTCTGCATTTGAAAATAGAAAAAAAAAAAAAAAAAAAAAGCATTTTATATTTATTTTTTATTTTTGTAAAAGCTTAACTATTTAGATAACCATTATATTCCTGTAAAATCCTAAATATAATTCTCTAAGATCATAAAAACCACCCCCACCCCATAACCCGTATCTGTATGATACGTTTTGAAAAGCCCTCTCTATAAACACAAAATATTGAACTTGCTATTGAAAAATTCTCTTTTTACATATACTGCTGCTTCTGTTTGTTCACAGCACATTCATTTCCCTATTAACCAGATGTGCATTTCTTACCACAGTAAATTCCTCAATTCCCTACTTCTGCTATTGTACTTGATTTAGTGTTTTGTACATGCAACAGTAAAAGATAATCAGAGAATATTAATAACCTTGGAATTAACTAAAACACAAAATTTTCTAAAAGTTGTGAAACTTGGTGGCAGGAGAGACACTTGCTTGAATTATCTCCCTTTACTCAATCTCTGTCAGTTTGTTAGGTTTGCAGATGTGAAGGAAGTTACATAACTTTGTTTACTCTCAGACTGACTCCCAAGTGAGCCAAGAGGAGTGGGGGGGATTTCCTGCATCATATAACATGCACAAACTGCTGCAATACACCAATGGTTGTTGAAAATGCTTTTTATGTCTCGTGATTCCATGACGGTTTTCTCTTAATAGTGAATATTCTTGAAACTTTCAAGATTAACAGTCTAAATGACATCATCATCATCATCATCACTAGCAGCATTATCATTACCATCATCATAATCATCATCATTTTTCTTGAGCCATCAGATCTGTATTGATGTTTCTATTTGAACATTCAATATCAGTTGGCTACTTGCAAGAATTGCCCTCAAATTAGCTCTTTGAATGACAAGCTTTTTTTTTTGAGCACATTTAGAGGAATTACTTTTGCATATAACACATTTCATTCTGTGCTGAAAAACTGAATATTATCACCTTATCACTTCTGTTCTCTGCATTTTTCCATAAAGATGCTGTCTTGCTTGATTTTAGGTTTGGTATAGTTTCGCTAACTAATACAGGGTGCTTAACTATATTTGGTGTCACAGGCAACACGATATCAATGTGAGTAACAACATAAAACAGTTGAATGATGTTATTATTACTCACTCACACACACAAACAAATACATATATAAAGGGTTATATAAAAAGCTCTTTTAGCAACATCTTACCTATGACCTATAAGATGGGAATCCCTGAATTAGATATTTATTGCCCAAACATCAGTTGTAGTTCAACCAAAATATAAATGTCTAAGGTAATATATATTCAGTAATGCCTCTGCTAACTCCCTCCTTTAAATCTCTTACACTTTTTTGAAATTCTAGTTTTATATTTCGTAGTGTAAATTTACCATATTTTTAGTTTTAAGTCTACTGCTTGATAGCAACATTGAATAAATAAACATATTTTCATTGTTTTTCCACATTTCTGATTCTTACTGCTGCTTTATCATACCAAGATTTTTAGGTTTGCTCCTGTAAAACTTCTTTTAGACAAATATAACCACTAGAACTCAAGAAGACTAGTGATGGTCGGCACCAGTGAGATTTGATTTAATTATATTTAAGAAAGTGAAGTATATTGTGAGAAGGGAAGAAAAAATCTAACACATTGAGTCAGACATTTTTTTTTTTTTATAGAGGCCTTCATCAAGCCCTTAGAGGCCTTCATCAAGCCCTTTTGTCATTCTCCTAATAAGTCTTGCCGAATATATTAGATTGTTTTTCTCTTCATACCACCATGTGCCATTTCTTTCATTTTGTATATGGTTTGTTTATGTTCGGTTTTAAAACAACTAAAAAAAAACAAAAAAAACTACTCAACTATGTCAACATTTAAGAGAAAGTAAATATTTTTTAAAAAAATGCATTTCAACAATTTCTCTTCCATTAACAAGATTTTTCTTTTGCTCACAGATACACATCCTGGCTTTCTGTTTATTTTTTGTTGTTTTCTTGTTTTATATAATATATATATATATATATATTTATATATATATATATCATTATATTAACTGCTGTTTTCTTAAGCTCTGAATTGCTAACCCAAGCAAGTTTTATAGGAAAAAAAAAAAGGAAAAAAAAATATATAAACAGGAACATTCTTGATCCCTCTCTCTGGACAAAGTGGGAGGCACAAGCAAGCTTGGTTAATGCTATTTTACTACTACTTTTGTTTAATTTTTTTTAAGAAACATATTAGATAAACATTCCAGCTTCTTCCATTGTTTGTTTTTTTATTTTTCATTTTACTTGTTGCTAATTTTATATATGTATGTATATATATATATATGTGTGTATATATATAATATCAACATGACTGTGTGGTTAAGAAGCTTGCTTCTTAACTATGTAGTCTTAGGTTCAATCTCAATGTGTGACACCTTGGGCAAGTATCTTCTATAGCTCCTGTGAGTGGATTTGGGTGATGGAAACTGGAAAAAGGCCATCATATATAGATATATACATGTGTGTGTTTGTGTGTACCTTTACCATGACATCATGTGATGCTTGTAAATGAGCATCACTGTCATACAAGCGACATTGTTCCGTTCCAGTCTTCCATGAAATACCTTGCCTGGAAACAGGTGAGGGTTGGAGCAGGAAATTCATCTGGCTGTAGATCTACCTCAACCAATTCTGTTTGATCTGGCAAGCCAGAGAACTGTGCCAAGTTTCACCTTTTGCTATGCCATAGTTTATTCATACATATATGTATGCATTATTCATTTTCTATAATCTGCTTCTTCAGATAATTCTATGTTCATTTTCCAAATATTTGGATAGGTTTTGTATTGGCTAGTGAGAAATTCCCAATAGTATTGTGCACCCTTATCTATTTCAACAGAAAATGTCAAATAAAGCATTGTTGATAATACCAGTTGGGTAAACATTATCAGATGGCTGGAGGAGTGATACAATAAATATAAAAATGGCAATAATAAATTTTGTTTTTCTGAAGCAACTGTTGGTACTTAGAAATATGCACATCTTACAGGAAGTATGTGAAAGACTAGGATATTTGATGCCATCAGGGAAATGACTCTGCTTGGTATCCAAAAATGTTAGGTAAAATCCATGCAGTGCATCCTATGTGATCTTTGGTTGTACAAGAAGTGTAGTGGAATTGAAGGTAGGCTGGCAGTGAAGAGATATTTTTGTCTATGGTAGATGTACATGAGTAGTGAGCCTTCAGAGCACCAGTAAAATTCCTTGCAATTCTCAGAAGGCTCTATTGAAGTAGTTTATAGCTTCTGTTCTCTAGGTGACCTAATCAGCAGTAGAGGAGGGTGTAGTGACAAGAATTAGATTAATGTAGAAAAAGTTCAAGTGGCTATTACATTTGCTGATAAAAGGGTGATGGGTAGATTGTACAATGCATGTGTAGAAACTGTGATGCTGCATAATAGTGAGATGTAAGCACTGAATGTGTAATGTTAATGTACATCAATGATGAAGTGGAGAAGAACTGAGAGAATTGGGTATAAGAGGGATCAAGTGTATGGCATGCATAATGACAGATGAGTGAAGGTGTACCAGGAAATTCATGTGGAATAAGTGAAGATTGATCTCTGGAAGCTGAAACTCACAAGAAAGATGACAAAGGAATGCAACAAGTGGTGAAATGTGTTCAAGAGGACTCATCTAAATCATGCTAATATGGAAAAGTGGGTGAAAAATTATTTCTGGTTTGTTATGCCATCCTCAGTAGAGGATACCAAAGAGAGGTAACCCTGTGCTGACAGAAAGCTGTAGCTTTATAAGGAATCATCCAATAGTGACTGATTTGTGCTCATATACCACCTGGTCTGAACAAATACATAAGTAGTAGTATGAAGCAGTGATGGGAAATAAACAAACCTTCAGTTAGTTCAAATATATTTTAACTTATAAAGGCAATTTCATTGTAGTTTACCATAGAAAATGTAAATGCACCATTATCAGACCTGTGGCACCTTAAATAACCAATGTCCAAGAAATAATCTAATATATAAGTGCTCAGTCAAAACACCCAAGTGTCAATTATTACATAGGAGCTGCCAGTTTAAAATTCAAGAGAAAATTACATAACCATATTAATTCTTTTAAATAAAAAAGAAAACACTTCATTATAGATAATGCTCTTCCTTACAAAGGGACTAGTAGCAGTAATTTGTGTTTGGTGGAGGTGCACATTTAATAAAACATGCTTAAAATTTTCCATACAAAAATTCTACATAAACTACTTACCCAAGATTCTTTACTTATAGATTTTTCCACTTTCTACTTAAATTATCTCATATAACATACTATGTACTCATTTCTTAACTAATCCTTAAGTATTACACTAATTTAATTCAGTTCAATTTAGCTCTAGTAAACCTAATATTTATTGAATGGGCTATAGAGGTGAGCATTTAACTATAGATTTTATGTACAGTTATTATACACACAGAACTGCATCCACACTGCTCTTTATTTAGCTATTTTCAAATCATTCTACTTTAACTTATATGTACACCACCCTTCCATAGATTAGAGTTGTAAAAGTATAGTAGTAATTCCCTTTTCTCTATACTCATTGGACTAGCATACTTTTAAACTTGGTGCCATCTTGACCTGTCAGGACTGTGAATTTGGTAAGTTGATAAGTCAGCTACTGAATTATCTGGGTGGAGAATTATTGATGTTTATAACTCTCAGACTATTCAACCCTATTTCCACCAGTATATATGTTTGTTGGAAACTCTGAAAATCTACCATAATAAATTTAGAGTCTATTGAGAGTTATGTTTGGTTAATTATACGTACAAACTAATGTATAATGAAGAAACAGTTCCTCTAGCCATCCAAAAAAAAAACGTAACTTTGAAAAAAGTTATGTAACATCATCTTCCATTTTGAATCTGATTGCTATATTGTGTGTGTCTATATACATATGTACAAGGTGGTATCATGAAGTTATTTTTTTATTAAACATAAATTTTAACATCTTCGAAATAGTTACCTTGTGAAGCAATACACTGGTCCCAGCATTCTACCATTTTGGAAATCCATCCTGGAAGTCGTTTTCCATAAGCGAGTCAAGGACCTTCTGTAGTTTGCTCTGGATCTTGACGATGTTAAAACGGTGACCTTTGAGCTGCATTTTCATCTTTGGGAAGAGATTGAAGTCCACAGGTACTAAATGATGAGAAACTCATGAGTGAGGAAAGCTAGGTGACAGGGTGTATTGTCGTTATGAAGGATCCAATTCTTTGTACTCCACAGCTCCGGTCACTTTTGCTGAATGTCCTCCCTCAAACACCTCAAAATGTCTCAGTAGAACTCAATTGACAGTCTGGCCCTGGGGAACGAATTATCTATGCACAATACTTCAGATGTCGGGAAGAAACAAAACTGCGACTCTGTCGTGCTTCTTCCATTGTGACAACTGTTGATTTGTCTCAGGGTCGCACCTGTATACTCAACTCTCATCACTGTTGATGATCCTCGACATGAAGGATGGGTCATCAGTGGCATGCTGACGGAGATCTTGACAGATTTCGACATGATGTTCTTTCCTGTCCATGACAAAATCGCAGACTACACCATATACATAACAAATTTCACAACTTGCGAAGTAAACACAGCAATATCACTTGGCACACTTCCTCATAGAGGTCACTGCTGCCATCTGTTGATGCGCTACAGACTTAGTCCAGGAACTCTTTGATACTACCTCGTATATATATATATATATACATATCTCGATGACAAAAGCCGATGTTATCATGGCTGGTGACTTCAATGGTCATGTTGGAAATCACTCGTATGGATTTCATGGTGTGCATGGAGGTTACAGCTTTGATTCTAGAAATGAGGAGAGAACAAGACTGCTGGAGTTTTGTGATGCAAATGACTTACTGGTTTGCAGGAAACCTGCCAGCCAATTGATCGTCTATCAACTTGGGGTTAACACAAGCCAGATTGACTACATTCTTACCAGGAACAGGTGGTTGCATGTGAATGCAAAGTCCTTCCCGAGTGAAGAATGTACAACTCAACATAGGTTAGTGACTTCAGACTTAGGGCTAGACAGACCCAGAAACACAAAGCAAAGCTTCTGCGAGACCAAGGGGGACCTGGTTGTGGAACAGTGAGGTTGACAAGGCCATAAAAGAGAAGAGACAGGTTTGGAAAAGTGGGGGTAATATATGTGTGTGTATGTATATCATCATCATTTAACGTCTGTTTTTCCATGCAGGCATGGGTTAGACGGTTTGACTGGAAACTGGCAAGCTGTGAGTTGCACCAGACTCCAGTCTATTTTTTGGCTTGACTTCTACAGCTATATATATATATATGTATATATATTCATACATGTGCGCGCACATACACACACACACACACATAAAGGGACAACATTAATTGTTTGGACCCTTTGGTTTCAAAGCCAGTCCAGATTACTGATTTTTACCAAACCAGGGGTGGTCGCACTCTAAATGAAGTAGAGATTGACACAGTCTTTTGACTTGACAGCTCCCGTCAAACTGTCCAACTTGTGCCAGCATGGAAAGCAGACATTGAATGATGAGGATGAGGATGAGGATGATCTTAAGCCTTTTGTTATCCCTTTTCTGTTGGAATACACTGCCTTTGTTTCAATTAATTTTGAAAATAAGGCTTTGTCATTATTAAACTGGTGTTTGGAACATAAATCAGCATGAAATTTTCATGGAATGTTTTAATTTAGACCACTTTAAAACAGGAAGTTTGTATCAGAGAATGAGGAGGGCTGTCTCAGGTGGGAGTTATCAAAAGTGTTAATAGGACTCAGTTATAACCTGCATGAGAGAAGAATACAGTGGTATGGAATGTAGTGTGTGTGTGTGTGTGTGTGTATGTGGAGGATGATTGTTGGGTAACAAGAAGTGCCAAGTGATCCTGATGAAAGGAAACTGCAGAAGAGGAAGACTGAGAGACATGTGCGAAAACGTGATGATAGCTAATCTCATAAAAAAACAAATAAAAACAAATGGGCGATCGACTTTCGTCAGATCGGACCTAGGAAACAATGTTTTTTCCACTGGTCTTTCCATTGGTCTTTCAATTGCTAATACTATCTATCGGTTGCAACTCCAGGTAGAAGGAGCAACGTGAAATAAAGTCTCTTGCTCAAGGACATAACGCATCACCCGGTCTGGGAAACGAATTCACAACCTCACGATTGCGAATCCAATTCTCTAACCACTCAGCCATGCGCCTTCACTAACAATTAACTTTTCGTCAG
>JAOPUL010003242.1:12827043-12837589 GCA_027564515.1 Octopus rubescens | reverse complement strand
CGAACTGGGGTCGATAAAATCGACTACTCCCCTCCCCCAAAAATTTTGGGCCTTCGTGCCCAGTATAGAAATCATATTTCACTACTTATATATATATATATATATATATGTATCGCCTCTCTGGGCTTGTCGACTTTACATCTTCATTCAAAACATTTCACTGACTATACCAATCCAACTATTGTGATTCCTAATGTTACTATTGTACTGGTTGGTGTTTAAATATGATAGGCACAGTCTATCAGTTTATGCTTGGCTACATTCAAATGTAATTAACATTCGTAAATCTAGACCAAAAAGACAAAGAGTGTGTTCCTTGTGATGGAAATTTGAAAACAGCACAAATGAATATCCAGTGCATATTCTTACCAGGTCAGAATATGCACTGGATTCCAGTAGGGGCTTCACGTTTTGCAATTAATATTGGAAGTGGACATTTTATTGGACTTGCTGGTTCTGGAGTAGCAACTGGGATAGGAATTGCTGCATTAGAATTAAATGCAATATTCATTCTCTTGCTTGTTGGCTGGCTTAGGTGTTTGTACTAGTTTATATAAATAAGTGATTTGGTGGAAAATGAATACACATATATCTCAGTTGCTTAGCTCTACTGCTTTATGTTTGTGCAAAGATATCTGCTGATCTGTACTCAGGTGCTCTATTCCTCACACAAGCTGCTAAGATGCATTATTATTACTCATAGTATCTGAAATCTTCACCATAAGAGGTGGGTTAACTGCTGTAATTTGTACAGATTTTGTAGACATTTGTCGTGGTCGTTGGCTCATTTATTTTGATAAGTATATCAATTTTATTCATGTCAGTGGTTATGAGCAGTTAGTGGGAAAATATTTCCAATCTTGGTCCAACACAGCCAAAAATTATTCATTCAACACCGATTCTACAAATTATAAATAAGCCTAATGTTGTATTACCACCAAGTCCAATGAGTTTGCTTAGGGCATATGATGAGTCAAATCTCCCTTCACATGGAGTGATGTTTGGTATTAGTGTCTGCAATTCGGTACTGCAGCCAAAAATATAACCCATTCCAAAGGTGATGCCATATTAGCTGAATATCTTAAATTTCTTCCTTTGTGACTAATTGTTTTTCCAAGAATGATTGCAAGGATTCTCTTTCCAGATAAGGCAGCCTGCGTGGACCCTGATGAATGTGAGGCTAACTGTGGTAGCAGGACTGGTTGCAGCAATATTGCTGTTAGTGTTGAAAATAATGCCAAATGGACATAAAGGTCTTATGTTAGCTGTAATGATGTCTACTCTTATATCTTCCCTTATATTAATATTCAATAATAACAGCAGCACAATCTTTAATATGGACATTGCAATCTAAAGCTTCTGAGAAAGAACTTATGATTAGTGGAAGAGTTGCTGTACTTATCCTAGCAGCTGTAAGTATAGTTTAAATCCCAATTGTACAGAATGTTCCCCTCATGTTATATCCAGTCTGTGACCAACTAATTAGCTCTTCCAGTATGTGCCATATTTATCTTAGGAGTATTCTGGGAACAAGCAAATGAATTGGGTGCTTTTGTTGGATTATTCATCAGTCTATTGCAATTTATTTGGGAATTCTCTTATACTAATGTACCATGTGGAGAAGTAGGGTCATGTGCATTATTTACAACAGTGGCTCTCTTCTCTCTGCTATACTCCATCCATCCTGACACCTGCTTCATCCCCTACCTCTCCCAATGCCCTTACATCACCCCTCCCCCTAAGACACTCCTATACCTCTCACCTTCAATTAATAGAGCCTCCTCTATCCCATCTAACCATTTCCCCTCACATTCTGATGAAATGAAATTTTCCCTTGTCCCCCAATCATTTCACCCATACCCCCCACCCCACCCCCACTGCGCTAAGAGAGTATGTCCTGACATACCCACCACCATCTCTCCTATTGATTATAATTTAACATCCACTTTCCATGCTAGTATGGGTTGGATAGTTTGAGAGGGTCGTAGGTAAATTGAACATGAGGTGCATTCCTGAAATTTCAAGACTGTTTAAGGAGAGGCAGTTACAGCTGTCCTAGATTATTGTACTTTTAATATGTAGCCACCTCCCTCAATAATATTTCTCCCAGTCGAGGAGATTTTGTCTAGTCTTGTAAGGTAGCTCTACCAGTGCTGGTGCTACTGTTTTGAAACTTCTGGAATGTACCTCATATGCATACGTGTGTGTCCCCAATTTATGTACCACCCTCTCGTTTTTATCTAACCGTTGTTTCTTCCTCCACTGATGTCTCCCTTAACACAATATACTCTCTCTCAATATCTTTATCATTCTCTTTTTAACAACTTTGTTTTCCTTATTGACTGCTATTCGTTACAAGTGCTCTCTTCCTTTCTCTCAATGCTTACAGTTCCTCAAAAGAATTGTTGGCATCTGATGTACAAGTAGAAAAAAAGGGCAAAAACAGAAACTAGAAGCAAAAAAACAAAAAAAAACAGCAAAACAAAAGAAACGTTGGACATTAAGTATTTCTCTTTTAGCTCACCCGCTTTCTCTCTCTCTCTCTCTCTTGTGATTATACTTACATTTCTTCTTCTCCCTCTCTCGACACTTAATGCTCTTCATAAAAATTTGCCAGTGTCTTCAGAGAATTGACATCAAAAGTTATTTTTTTTCTTTTTAAATGTCACAAAGACACAATGTTTATTTACATTTCTATATGTTTTTGTCACTTGAATCCTTTATGTATTACTTTTCTTGAAATCACATTTTCACAATTTCGCTTTAACCTTATAAGTCACAGGTCAACACCAGACTGATATTTTTATTCTTACATCATCAACGTTTGTGTAATTTCTTGATTGTTCTTTTTCTTCATAAAAGTTTTTTTTTCCTTCTTGGTATAACAGGAAAGGACACTTGATTTATTAATAATTTGTTTCCATTAAAAGATGTGTCTAACCTATGTGCCAAATGCAAAGTGGGTTCTAAAGGTAGCAGAAACAAATTAACAACTTTCACAATGATAGCAAGCTAATGCTGTTAGGAATGCAGCTAGCAGAAAACTGGGTGATAGTGAAAGTGAAACTAGCTGTAACCAGATGCAACCAGACATGCTGTCTAGAGACAATTGGAGATGCCTGATGAATGACAAGCTCCCTTTCAACAGAATGCTGCCAGAGAGGTTGCAGATAGACACCACACCAACAGTGCCAGGCAGAAAACTCATAATCAAGATAAGCAGAGGCTAGAACCTAGCCATATTACACGATTTGTGGGAAAAAAAGGTGCCATCAACTATGATTCTGGATTGTGACTATGCTTCTGGAAAAAAGTTTCAATTTGTACCTTATCTAAAATTAGTGACAAGTACTTAACCAATAAATGGAAATGTGATAAATGCAATGTACTGTTCAAATGGAAAAGTTGATTTTGATGACCACCAGAGACTCTAAAACAGCTTCTTACCGAGGAATCCATGCATTTTCTTTTTAAAAACATCAAAAAATACAACTGATTTCCAAATGACGCCTTTGGAGATGGAGAATTCATGCCCCAACTTTTGAAGTACAAGGGATTTATCAATTCTTCTACACTATAAATAATAATGATGATGATGACAATGTTCATTATTGCTTTAATGCCCATTTTCCCATGCTAGAATACATTGAATGGATCTCAAGTACGGCATATTGCAACTTGTTTTGATGCTTCATTTCATTTCTCTGATATATGACTAGCCACATCAATTCTTCAAAAATCATGTGTAATTTTTACTGTAAACATATAGAAGTTTTCACACTTCTTATTTCCCAGTCACATCAAATTTCCACACTATCAGTTATCTTTCATATATAGTGATTGGTGTTTTTGATGTCCAGTCACTCACTTGATCTTCCACCTAAACTAATTTCCCTTTAGCTTCATCAATTTCATGCAAATACATATTGCATGTGCACACATGTAATTAGTTGTGATATTTTTAAAAAACAAAGTTGCATTTGGTGAGAAATATAATTCAATGTTAAACAAGTATATATTGCTTAATGTAGTGAAAAAAAACACAAAAAAAACCTTAATCAGTTGAAGATATTTCAGACTGAAACATTCAGAGTTGTCACTGTAACTACCAAAAATGAAACATACTCACTACTGCATGTCTCTATTCAATGTTTAATCAATTCAAATTTAGGAGTTCTCTCCCTTGACCTCCTTAAAAAAGACTTGTGAACACAGGTGTAATTTCAATATATAAAGTTTGCTAACCCACACTTAACAAGAGAGAATGGATAGATTGAGTATGACTGAGTGTAGACTAAGCTGATTACAAGTTGTGTTATGACTTCAATCTATCATAACTTCTGTTTCATAGAGACAGAGGTGTACATCTGTACAATATACTGTATTCAGTCGTCTAGCTCTCAAACATAGCAACATTTTTGGGTGTTACGTCTAACTGGAGAATGTGCCAGGAGTAATGTCAATTACAAAATCTTGTAGATACACTCATAGATAACATCCCCAAAATTGTCTCCAATTTGTTGAATCTAAAAGTGTAAGAGACTAAAAATAACTTTTATCTAATTACATATATGGCAAACCTAATCTAAGTTAGATTTTTGCCAAAAAATAGACTTTCATTCCTACAGTGTTTTTGTCTCATAAATTGATTTACTCATTAAACATATAATCTCACAAAAATAATTCTTCTCTATAAATATAGAGGTTGCAAAAGTGGAAATATGATAAACTATTTGTTGTGTATTTAGATTCTTAGCTCTACATTATACTCAAATAAGCTTTGAAACTATCAACCAAGTTGTAGTACACTGAAAATATTTGCAACTATGATCCCAGTAATAATATTATAAACATTTTTTGAATACTAGAATGGATTACTATTGATTCTAGACCTCTTGCTTTCAACAATTGATCTTATCTAATTTTCAAATAAAATCATTATTATTGTATTTGGGTATGGGCATTGAATGGGGAAGATCTTCTGTGTTGCTAAGAAGCGGTCGCATCGAGAGTCTTGAGTTAAGAAGCGACCGTGTTGAGAGTTTTGTGCTAAGAAGTAGCCATGTCGAGAGTTTTGTGTTAAGAAGTGGCCGCGTCAAGAGTCTGGTGCCGGTGGCACGTTACAGCACCCAGCACACACTGTAAAGTGGTTGGCGTTAAGGAGGGGCATCCAGGTGCAGAAGCCAGGAACCTGCTGCAGCCTTCTGGCTTGCCAGCTCCAGTCAAACCGTTCAACACGTACCAGCATGGAAAGCGGACGTTGAAGGATGATTTACTGGCATTCATTTTCAGCATTTTGGTGTGGTAAGTGTAGCAAAGCCATTTCTGGCAATACAAGGCGCCAAAGGGATGTAAAATATGATTCTCAATTTAAGATGTCTGTTTTGTTCATCTAAGCTTGTCTTATTTCATTTCTGCTATATTGTTATGCTAGAGATGTGAAAATATCTTTAGATGTGAGTTCCCATTCTACCTCGCTGTATGAAAATTATCACTATTATTTACAGGCATCCATTTTCAGCATTTTGGTATGATTTTATGCAAACAACTTTACAATCAACTATTGATTAAAATAATTAGAAAATAAAATGGCTGCAAAAGATATTTAAAAGTGTTGGATACCTGTAATTGGTCATGTGATTGACAATGTTTTGTCAAGCATCAGGAGGTGGTTCTGCTTTAATCTTAATCACTAGGAACTTTGGCTTGGATAGTTTGTTCTGGATTTGACTGGAGTGGTAGATGATATGAAGCTGTTCTTTGAGATAAATGTCCCAAAATTTGGGGCCATTCCTAATTGCTGGTTTTCATTCTATTATCATCCATATAATGTTTGTATTCTTTATAGAATCCACAGATTTCAATGCATTTAGATCATTATATATGTTTCAAAGAACCGTGCAGGAATGGTATGTTGTGTTGGTGCAGGTGATTTTTTTAATGTGTTCTCTGTCTGCCCTGTGCAGCAAGTACTATTGCTGCTAATGAATGGCAATGATGATGATGATAATCATGATGATTATAATGACATGCTTGGATGTGCGACGACAGGATAGTTGCAAAGCAGCCTATAAATTAATATGTAGAATGTCTCGTATGCTGCAATCTTTTGATAAATTATATTACTAGCTAAACTGTGCAAATGTGATAAGCTATACAAAATGAAAATGTCAAAAAGAAAACAGAAAAGATTTTAGCATTCCAGTTATAGCAGTTCATTTCCTTTCCAATATTAATATTTAGTCAAACAAAATTCAATAAGAATCTAACAACAATGAAATCTTATTAAGTGACAAATAATATAATTTAACAACTCATTTTTTCCTCCATTATTTTTTAATTTAGAAATTCCATTGAAAAAACACAAAAGTTCAGTTTGGGTTTACATGTTTATTCCTAAAGTGAATGTATGCATAAAGTAATTGCTGTTTAAATACATACACTCACAGTATATTTACACATCATAATTATAATAAAGCTGTTTATTCAAATTTCAGCACATGGTCAAGGTTGTAGCAGTAGTAGTAATGGGGGGAGTGATACTTGTAACTACCCAACTCCTCTCAAAAAGATTCTTCTTTTCAGTATCTGCAATAATATAAAATACAAATGCGACATGTCAAATGTACCCCCCTCCCCCTCCATCACCCACATGCACGCACACACTCACCCACCCCACCCCACCCACAGAGTTATAAAATGATATAATTGAGCAAGACATGTTTCACTTATTTTTACTGCTTCCCTTACGACTACTGAATATCAACTCTACTTCTTCTCAATCAGATGAATTGATTTCAAAAAATGTCACTGTGATCTCCTTTAGCTCGGATTTTGACCGACTTTTTCCTATCAACTACTAATTATGATAGTGAGGTAACAGTTAAAAAATGCAAATCTGAGTGGGTTGTTTAAGAGGAGGGTAAGAGTGGAAGTTTGACAACAGAGTGAAGAAGCACTGTAACATAATCACAGTAGAAGTCTAGCTGAGCTCTTTTCTATTCAATACAAAACAAAACAACCAGCTTAGGTACAGTTGATTGTGGCAAACCCATCCTGTGCCTAAGACCGTAACCTGTCTTTAATCTGTGTACAAGTTAAACGGTCTCAGGGTAAGGGGGGGCACCATCAAGGGTTGGTAGTTGTGTAGTAGTTACTAAATTCAATGACATTTGAAAAAAAAAAGGCTAAAAATAGTGGAGCTGATGCTGTAGCTGGCTAGCTAGATGACCGACCAAAGCAAAATGCCAATAGTGAATTCGTCAAATAATTGTAGTCCATAGTCAGTGAAAAGACAATGTATGATAAATAAATTTAGTTGCTCTTAAATTATTTCATACAGAAAACAGTAAAAAAGTTAACTGTAAATAACTATGAGGTGAAGAAAAAAGATAATATTAGTCATTGACTAATATTATTTTGATAAGTTGGACCATATTTCTGTCTTATGGCCTCATCAGCAAAGCCCAGATCCTTATCATTAAGTAAATGTATAATTGGTGACATAAAAAAGAATGGTTAGGTATGAAAAATATAACTACTGACAAATAAAGCACAACATAAAACACACTTATATCCTACCTCAATTCAATATTACCTTGCCACACACACACACACACACAATTCACATTAAACTGATTTTATTTTTGAAACCAATATCATACAAATAAAATAGATTTGTCACAGTGCTGTTTCAAAATTGTCAAAATACAGATATAAATAAAAAAACTTTTGATAATTAGGATAAAATTAAAAACAACCAAACAAGAGAGGTGTGTGGCTTGTGTAGGAACAAAAAAACATAAACTCAGGATCTTTGTGTGTTAAGACCACTGGTGTTTAAGTCAACTGTTCTCAGCTGGCCACTCCTCCTACTACAGCGATATCATTGGAGTAGTTTATAAAACATTAGTCTAGTGGACAGAGTAAGAGGAGAAATGAGGTTATTCAATGCAAATTCTTCAGACATATTGAATAACCCAATTTAGAAGGACTTACTGCTTGTTCAGTTATAAGTAAGTCCTTTTGATTACTACTAAAACATCACATTATCGCTACTACAAGAAACCAGTTATTATGGAAAGGTAAATGATTCCCAATACCATGGAGAATCTTAGCACCAAAAAGTTTTAACAGCCAATGAATGTGCAAATTTTGAATGCAAATTTATATGGAGTCCCCCAAATCCACAAGAGTAAAACAATATACAGTGCTTGTGAAGAGCCAACCTCAACATACATAAGCATACCACAGCTGAATGATCTTAAATTAAGACCAGTTGTAGTGGACCCAACTTGTGAGACACACAGACTCAGTAACTTTGTAGACATACTGCTGAAACCCATTCTGAAACATATCAAGCTTTATAAGAGATGAGACTTGAACTTGTTAGTCCACCTTCCAAAAAAAATGTTAACAAAACACTGTTATTGTCACATTTGATGTAGAAAACCTCTGCACTACTATCCCACATGACTATATGGACTAGAAACCATAGAATTCTGGCTTAAAAAGTTCCCCAATGAAATCTCAGAAAAAAAGAAACCGACTAATTACTGAAGGAATAAAATTCATCCTACAAAATTATCTTTTTAAATTCAATGGCTGCATTTACATACTGCGATGAGAACAAAGGTTGTCCCTACTTATGCAAATTTAATCATGCCATACCTAAACGTTTAAATATATGAACCAGCTACACTAAACTATGGCATCAACTTAAAATTGGAAGCATTACTTGGACTCATTCTGTGGACTCGTGATTTCAAAACCCTAATTATTCACATAAACAACAATTACACTTCATAATGGAATACAGTTACAATTACCCTACCAGAAAAAATGACAACAAAAAAAACAAAAACAAAAAATACAAACATCAAAACTGACATCCTCCACAAGCTGACAGATTCAAAACAATACATACTATTACTTCATACCACCCAAAACACACTAAAACAAATATACTATTTAATCTAGCATGAATACTCAATTGTTTTAAATTTTGAAAATGCATCTACGTTGTAGAAGACACAATCAAAACATGTCTTCACTGTGAAAAATCACTTCACCTGTTCCTCAAAAATCTTAATTTATGCAATCAAATGTAATGGTTGTAATGAAAAATATATAGGAGAAATGAAACAACTCCCTTTTAGAACTAGACTCACTATTCATAGGCAACAAATATGAAATCCTAAAGAAAGATTCTTCTAAGCAAACATTTAGACATATGTGCAGAAAGAAATCCTCAAAATTTCTAGTTTTAACACTTTATCATTGTTCTGACAAAACTAGAGATCAAATATGGGAAAATAAAGAACATAAAAAATATAAACCACAACTGAATAAGCTATAGCAACATATCAGGCCCCTGCCTAAAATTTGAAACCATAACACATTGTTTGGAAATCTTTAAGATATTTGATATATATTTAAAAAAATTGAACTTCCAAATGAAGTACTGATGTTATCAAAGGATTGACTAACAGCTTGTTTTGGACAGAAGAGGTAACTGACCATTTGACATCAGCATAATATTAATTAAGTGAATTCCTTAAATGCTTAAAATTTGAAAATGTAACACAATGTTTGGAAACCTACAATAAAATCTTTGATAATGGTAAAGAACAGCCACACAAAGCATCTGTGATAAACTTCTAGTAAAAATTTAGTCCAGACAAATATGGTATATAGCCTCAGGACTCCATATTTCATTACTTTCAAATATCATGGAAATTGTGAAAATAGTTAAGTAATTCTAAATAAATTTCCAACTTCTTTTCTTTATATTCATAGACACACATTGTATGCATATATTGATATTCTCCAATGCAATCATAAAATTGAAAAATACTTAGCCTCCTACCATAAAGTTCTACTACATAGAAAAAGATGACATCTGATGTCTAACTATTTACCTAGATGCGAGCAAACACAGACAACAAGCTATTGGGTAATATATAAGTAGGTTTGAATTATTTCTGACTGGTTTCTACATAAATAAAATGAAAGTAGTGTTTCCGACAAGATTATTACGACTTTTTTTTATATTATCAGGTTTAAGTGAATTCAGTGATTAGAGCAATTTCACATTTACAACTCTACATGGAATTCTGATTCTGAGAAAAGGATACAGGTATCTTCAGTCCTGTGGTCAAATGTGGTACCAAACTAGAAAAGAGAAAGAGCGAGAACAAAAATGCAATGTTGAAAATATTTTGATAAGAAAATAGAGAATACTGAAAACTGCAAATTTGTATTACTTGGAAAATTTTATCAATATAACAATTTCATATACAAGATGAAAAGGAAACAAAACAAAAACTGAATAGACACTATTTTCTAATAAGACATTTGAGTCCTGTAATTAAAAGAGTTCGATGGAGGCAGACTCCTAGCATTCTGTCTGTCTGTCTGTCTCTCTGTCTCTCTCTCTCTCTATCTATCTATCTATCTATCTATCTATCTAAAAATAGAAGATGAAAATGGATGGTATTTGGTATTATTTATTCTCCATTACAAATGTTTCATTATCCAATAAAGT
>JAOPUL010003242.1:12767513-12782855 GCA_027564515.1 Octopus rubescens | reverse complement strand
TGGAGTCCAAAAAGTTGACTCCGGTATTTCTCGTTCCTCCATCTCTCTTGATATATATATATATAAGTTGTATGTTATATTTATGTCAGCAGAAACCTTAAAATTATTAAAATGTGTAAATTTAGGCAAAGACTAAGCATTAACTCACCTGGCAAAAGGAACAGTAAAAGTTCAACATTAAAAATCTGTCCAAAACAAATTATGCAAATATTAAGTTTGAAATATAATAAGCATGTTAAAATGTATAACAATTTACGCAAAGAATAGGAAAATAATCAAGATTTCTTTTAATTGTTATTTAGATACTTGATATATATGAAACATCTCTGACTGTGTAAACATGTTTGTGAAATGTGTGGCTGTCTAAACGCTGCTGTTTATATTAAACACAGCTGTCAGTCTAACCATATGTACCAAACATGCCACATTGCCTGTCCATTTGTAAACCAGATATACAGAAATTTATTTAAAAATCTATCTATGTCATGTAGATATTTAATTTAAATCTTATAAAACTAACAAAAAAACAATTAAAACGGTAAACATTAACAGTTACATATTCTGTAACTCAATGCCAACCATCCAATTATAAAGTGGAGTGTAGTATCTTTTTTTTTTAAAAATTAATTTTCGATTGAATTATATAGAATAGAATGCATGCCTTAAGAGTACACATATCACTTATGAATTGAACTTTTACCACAAAGACCAGTAAACAACCACTGTTCTTCCTTTTTAAAATGTTACACGCACATGTAATGTGTGAGTGAGTGTGTGTGCTTGTGAAGGATGTACCACCTAACATTAGCTGTTGATTAGTGACTTCAGAATAAGGGAAAGACTGCAAGGTAAAAGAAATTCTGAAGAATAAAGGTGTGGAAACTAAAAGAACTTTCTGATAAATATATATATTAGAGAGAGAGAGAGAGAGATAGGGAGAGAGTTAGAGAGGGAGAGAGAGAGGAAGAGAGAGAGAGAGAGATTCTACATGACACCTGACAAAGAAGGAGGAAGTTATACAGTGGACAACTAAAAACAAGACCAGACCAAAGGCAACAGCAAGATTCTATCCAGATCTAAGGTAACAACTTTAATCTACTGTTTCAGTCATTAGACTGTGGCCATGCTGGGGCACTGCTTTGAAGGGTTTAGTTGAACAACTCGACTCCAGTATTTTTTTAAGCCTGGTACTTATTCTATGGGTCTCTTTTTGCCAAACCACTAAGTTGCAGGGGACATAAACAAACCAACACCAGTTGTCAAGCAGTGGTGGAGGACAAACACAAACACATGACAGGCTTCTTTCAGTTTCCACCTACCAAATCCACTCACAAGACTTTGGTTGGCCCCGAGGCTATAATAGAAGACACTTGGCCAAGATGCCACACAGTGAGACTGAACTTGGAACCATGTGGTTGGGAAGTAAACTTCTTACCCCACAGTCATACCTGCACCTATCATCAAAGAATAGTATTGTAGATAGAGCCATAAAAGTTAAAAGAGTGGCCTGGAAAGACAGGAGGAAAAGAGGGTAGCAAAGATCAATATCAAGTGGGTTAATTGAGATGCTAGGCAACAAGTGCACATAGCACAAAGAAAAGCAGAAAGCAGGAGGTTTGCCAATGTTCTGCAATAAGAGGATCAGAGGTATAAGGTGTTTCAGTGCAAATCAAGACACTGCTCAGGAAAAATTTACCTTCAATAAGAGATATGGAAATATTATTATGAAAGACTGCTGAATGAAGAAAATGGCTGGGAGGAGGGTGAGGAACTGACCCAATTATACTCAACAGAAGGACTAGCTACTGAAGTGGACAGTTATATGATCAAAATGGCTAATAAGGATATGAATTTGTGGAGAGAGCAGTTGGTCTATCAGGTTAAGTCGCTGAAAATATTTGGCAAAGTAATGTCCAAGTAATACGAGGAGGTATCACACCCAATGACTGAGGCAGTAGTCATCATCATCATCATCCTTTAACTTTGGTATGGGTTGGATGGTTTGACCAGAGCTGGCAAGCCAGAGGGCTGCACCAGGTTCCAGTCTGATTTGGCTTGGTTTCTACGGCTGGATGCCCTTCCTAACGCGCCACTGGCACAGGACACTTGGCGTGAGTGCTTTTTATGTGGCACCGGCACAGGACTCTTGGCGCGAGTGCTTTTTATGTGGCACCGGCACAGGACTCTTGGCGCATGTGCTTTTTACTTGGCACCGTCACAAGTGCTAGGAGACGCTTTAGCAAAAAGCAAATACAGAAGCATCAAACTAATGGACCAAATTATGTAATTACTGAAAAAAAAAGGTATTAGCACAATTGATTAGGGAGAGAATCAGCTTAGATGAGAAGCAATTCAGATTTGTGCCAGTTCAGGGTACTACTAATGCTCTCTTCATAATAAGGCAACAAGGAGAAGATTTTACCTAAGAGTAAACCTCTCTTACTAGGATTTGTTGATCTGGAGAAGGCCTTTTATAGTTGTACCATTATCTGTGGTCTGGTGGTTTTAAGAAAATTAGGTGAAAACAAATGATTTGTAAGAGTGGCACAAGCTATGTAGAGATGCAATCAGTAAAATAAGATTTGGCAATGAGTTCAGTGAGGAATTTAGCATGCAGCTAGGTGTTGATCAAAGTTTAATTTCTTATTTATTATAGTTCACCAAACCATAACAAATGAGTTTAAGACTGGTTGTTCATGTGAACTCCTATGTGGTGCAGTCCTTATAGCAGTATTTCTGGAAGACTTTGAACAGAAATTCCAGATATGGAAATAAAATCAGAAATTTAGAGACCTCGGAGTAAGTTTGGTAAAGATGGAAGTTTTAGTATGTAGGAATGAAGACAGAACCCTGCGGACATCAGGGAAATGAACATGCTCAGAGTACAGAAAAGGGATAGTCTGTGAGCTATAGGTGCTGAAGAGGATACTGGGATCATTTAATTCTTGACAATATTAAACTACATCAGTGAAAAAAAATTCTTTATATAATATATAATCTCCAGGTAATTTTAGATTACTGGAAATGCATTAAAACAAAACAGTGAAAAACACAGATTAAGATGATCCATCCATCCATCTTCTCCGCTTACTATTCCTGGGAGAGTTGTGTAGCGGAATAAAATCCTCAAGCACCTTGTTCATAGGGTCCTGTCAAAAGCAACTATCATTAGACTTTCCAGCTGGATTCCCAAACATGACCAAGTGAGACTATGGATATCATCCAGCCATCTCATTCTTGGTCAACTCCTAGGTCTTCTGCCAATTGGCTTGGCTTGAAGAATCTGTTATGCGATTCTTTCCAAAATGAAAAACTTGTAAATATTGTGATGAGCACATGCCCTTTGGGTTTATATAGGGCCACCATGAAGGCAAAGAGAAGCTACAGTGTGTTCTGTGCATGAAATATTGTCCAATGAAAGTATGAAGTCAGTGAAACTTCACTGACATTTAGAAACAAAGTATAAAGAAAACATGAACAAACTTTCAAAGAAAATGGCAAGAACTACTTTGATGACAAAAGTCAATAGAAAAAATAGCAACTGGCTGTGATAAAAAATACTCTGCTTGCTTTGTATGATGTTACCCTTTCAGTAGCAAAGAGTGGAAAATCACACACAACTTGGGAGAAACTAATTCTGTCTGTTGCCAAAGCAATTGCCTCTAGAATATGCATGGAGACAAGGTAGCAAGGAATTATATCATGATGATTATTTTATGAAACAATATTGTGAAGTGGCAAATAGAAGACATGGTTGATAATGCTAAAACTCAGTAAAATGAGTATTTAAAAGTGAATACTATTCCTTACAATTAAATGAATGTATGGATATTTGTAACTGCACCAATTTGCTTGCAATGACACAATATGAATTTAATGGTACCATCAGTGATTATTTCCAGTTTTGCCTATCACTGCCAACACATACAACTGGTGAGTATATTTTTAATAGTTTATAATTGAAAACGAAATTGAGTGGAGTACTGATGGGGCCCCTGTAATGTCAGAAAAATACAGAGGTCTGAAAGCAAATATTCAAAATATAATGCCAAATGTCAAATGGATGCATTGCTGCATAGAGAACCATTGGCAGCAAGAACCATGCCAAGAAAACTGAAGCAGTTAATTCTATAAAAACTCATCTGTTAAATTCTCCTATTTTTGTCTATTTTTTTATTATTTATGGGATGATCTTGCATTCTTTGCAGTACTCACCCACATATTTGAGTTGCATGATGAAATAAGATAGCTTTTTCATGAAAAATCATTCCATGAGAGCAAGTAGTTCAATAACTTTTTTTGTAGCTAGCTATGTACTGAATGAGTTAAATTTGAGCCTTCTAAAAAGATCCATAATTATGGAATCAGACTTGTTGTCTAAATGTCTGCAGAGTGGCATGTTTAAATACTTTCCAACGCCCTGGGACTTTCTTGTAATACTTGATGATGACCTCTCTGAATTAATAGGAAACCTTTTCGTTCAGCATGTGCAGTTACAAATATCTATACTTTAGCATTTAAACTGCCCATATCCAGCTCTAATATTCTATCTGTTTTACGTACAAAGTGGCCAGATCTGGTCTCTCACACCTATTCTACAATGTCATTCTAAAAATAAACAATTGATCATCAAAATCTCAATGCTACAAGATAATGCATCATTAATTCAAAACAATATGAATAAATAAGCATTACATTTGACAAAATAATCTGAATGCTAAAGGGTTAAAGAACAGTTATAAAGATCATTTTTCTCTCCCAGATACCAAATAATGATTGAATTATGGCTCCATTTCATGTACACGTAAAAACTGTAAAATATTTAACTTTAAATGGAGAAGTTTTGTTGCACTTTCAGTGAAGTTTCATTCAGTATGAGTTAGCAAATTTTTAGTTAGATATGAAAAATGAGTAGTCAGAATAGGCACCCAAAGCACTGGAATATTTCATGTCATTCCCAACTACATATTTATGTAAGAAGGCTTTCTCCCAGCTGTTTTATATAAAATCCAAATACTGAAACAGGATGAGTGTGGAACTTGATCTCTGACTACCATTGCACCTGAAATCCAGAATATCATATTGACAAAGCAGCGTCATACCCCAAGTATAAAAAATGTTTTTTTAAATACTGCCATTTTATTATTTTTTAGCTGAGAGATGAAGCAAGGAAAATGTGTTTGCTGCTAGTTAATAAAATCAACTTGTTGAGCAAACAGACCTTTCAAATGTTTGGGGATCCATAGCACAATTCATCTAAATATAAGGGATCCTTGGCAGCAAGAAGGTCAGGAACCACTGTACTATATATATATATATCATTGCTTTTAAAATGCATTGTTTTTCATTTTCCCCTTGAGGAATCTATTTTATTTAATTATATATATTTTCTAAAGTGTGTAACCAGCAAGAAAAGAGCTAACCTACAAAAATACATCATGAACTACATTCCCAATATGTAACTGGAAGTTTTTCAAGCTCTTAACTTATGCACATGAAGTAAAATTTAGATGATGAGCATCGTTTTAATATACCAGAAATAACAGATATGAATAATTAATGTATCAAAGATGAAATTAGAAGACATCTAAAAGTTAAAACAATAAAAGCTTGCAAACTAAAGTTAGGATATAGGTTTAAAACAAAAGTAAGTACCAAATGAGAACCCAGATAACTATCACTCTCCTCTCATATTATGAAATTACCCACTCTTTCCTTCCCCACCTGATCCACTGCCTGTATTCTTCTCTTGTACCTTGAAACTATGATCTCCAGTACAACCTTCTTTATCTTCCTTCCAGCAACTTTCACTCATCCCTATACAATGCAAGGCAGCCACTATATCTCCTCTATAGCAAGATAGCCATGTTTGTCTCTCTATCATACTTAAGTCTTCAACACTGGATGTAAAACCTCCTCTTCTTTCAAATACATTCCCACTCAGTCAAGAAGGCTTTTTTTCTTCTTTTCTTTGTCTTGCCAGTTTCTTGGTGACCTCACTAGTGCAAATGTCACAAAAAATACCTATAAAGTTGTTGGCATTAGGAAGGGCATTCAGCCATGGAAACCAAGCCCATGCTGAGATCGGAACCCGAAACAGTCCTGTAGCTTGTCAGATCCTGTTAAACCATCCAACATGAAAAATAGATATTAATGAGGAAGATGAAGGTGATGATGATGACTCCCTCATAACATACCACAAGCACTTCTCACATAATAAATATAATTTCTCCAAAGCATCAGAAACAATTTTATTTATTTTTCATACAAATATCAGAAGATAATGCCAGACAATAAAATGAATTCAGTAACAAAATTTTCATCTACAAAACTGATCAATTCTCTTTCTATCAATCTCCGTGTCTCTCTTATTAACAACCATCTGTTATTAGTCCTATAGCATTTAAACCAGCTAGATCTGGCTCCTCACACCTATCCTACAATGTCTTTCTAAACATAAACAATTACCTCATCGAAATCTTGAACCTACAAAATTATGTATGATTAGTTCAAAACAATGTGAATAACCAAGTATTACAGTTGATAGAATGGATAATCTGTATGCTAAAGGGTTAAACTAACAAGTTAGCTATCTATCCTCTTTATATATTGTTAAAATAAGTATAATGCCCTGCTTGTTCCATCACATACTTCTCAAAATTGCACTATTTTTAAACTTAACAAACCCTTATTGTGTTTACATGTATCAAATGTTCACATATTAAAGTGCACCTCTCTTTGATGAATCTTCATACTAATGAATTCTGATCAATCTTTGCAAGACTTTGATCAAGCCATTTCTTATTATGTTACAATGGTATTTACATCACAGTAATTAGGTGAATGACCTAATTACTATGTACATAGCACAGCATATCTAATAATAACATATCAAATCCCAGTGTAAGAGAAGCTCTCTCTCTCTCTCTCTCTCTCTCTCTCTCTCTCTCACACACATGCAGACAAGTGGATGTTATAGGATGAGAAGGTCAAACATGAGATAGTTGAACTTCAAATGACCAAAGCATCAGAGTACTGAAAGCTTCAAAGACCTAAGACACAGAAATGTGGTATGCTTCAAAGACTAAAAACTCAGAATATTGAACTTTGAAGTATTTATGGAAAAAAATGAGAAAAAAAAAAAAAAAAAATGGTAAATATATTTTAAAATTTACAGTGTTAAAAAGGAATTTATTTTAGTATATTGAATTTGTACAAAGCTGAATGATTTGGCAAGAGAGATTTCTATTTTATTTTCTGCGTCTTCATATCATCTATAAGCATTGGAATACAGGCATTTAGAGAACGGTGGTGCTCTATGAATTTGGTTAATGAAAGGAAATAAAGTACATCTTGAAGAAAAAGTAAAGACAAAGAGAGATAAGGTCAAGAACCTTGGTCAATCAAAATTTGGTCTCTTGAACACTTGGTATGTTTGTTTGTAGTGAAATAATAATAATAATAATAATAATATATATATATATTATATATGGGTATATGTGGGTAAAGACCCCCTCCGGTCATGAATGACCATGGCATTGCACCTAGAAAGTTCCCCTCTGAGGCACAAGTCCGAGCAAGGTTGTTTATGGAAGTTGCCTATGCATACCAGTCTCTCCTCTCCACGCCACTGATGTTGTCCAAGAAAAAGGCAAAAGTTGATACAACTTGGCACCAGTGACGTCGCAACTCATTTCTACAGCTGAGTGAATTGGAGCAACACACAGCCCGATCCAGGAATCGAACTCACAACCTTATGATTGTGAGCCCAAGAATTGCATGTATAGATGGATAATAACACACCTGCTACTAAACATGGACAGAGCCTTCCCAACAGAGGGACCAGTCATTCTAGATGACAGCAGTATGATAAATATAGCAATTAAGGATATGAAGACATGGGAAGTCCCTGGCCCATCAAGAATTACCTCTGAGATGCTTAAAATACATCTGGCAGGATGGGATTTGGCCTGGTCACTTGTATAGTCAGTCAGGTTTTGCAAGAAGGTATCATACTTAATAACTTGCATAGGCAGTATTATAGTCAACTGTTATGAGATTAAAGGAGATACTTTAGAGAGGAGTAATTACAGAGCTGTCAAACTGTTGGACAAAGACATGAAAATTATGGAAAGAGTTATAGCTCAACAAATTAGGAAGAGAATTAGACTAGATGAGATGCAGCTTTTGCACCAGGAAGAAGTACTAGTTATGTTTTCTTCATAGTAAGGTAATTGCAGAAGTATTTAGCCAAAGGTAAACTGCTGCACTTGGCTTTCATTAAGTTGGGTCTTTGACAGGGTCCCTTACTTCCTGATACTGTGGTTGCCGTAGAAGCTAGGAGTAGATGAAGGGCAGATGAGAACCATCTAAGCCATGTACAAAGATGCTGTCAGTTCAGTGACAGTTAGCTATAAATTTAAATATACAACATATATATCATCATCCTCTTCATCATTTAATGTCTATGTTCCATATTGGCATGGGTTGGATGGTTTCACAGGATCCTGTTGGAACCGAGGACTGCATCATGCTCCAATGTCTGCTTTGATATGGTTTTTAAAAATGGATCCCCTCCCTAACACCAACCACTTTATAATATATACTAGGTGCTTTCTTTATGGTACTAGCATAGTGAGGTCACCATGCAGCTTTCAAGATTAAGATCCCCTTTGACTGAGTGGGGCTACAGTAAAGAAGGTGGTGGCTTTATGCTAGGAAATGAGGGGGTTAAAGCCTGAGAGGAGCTAGAACAGAGCAACATTTCCTGCAGTAGAGAAGCTACATAGCTATTCACATTGTAGAAGAGAGTGTGTGAGTTGTAGAGGTGGAACCAGAAAGAGATAAAATAGTGGTGATGAAGTGTCAAAGTGGACACACAAGGTACAAAGTGAGTAGAAGTGAATGAGGAGAGGATAATAAGGAGTCTGGGTGGGTTAAGGTTGTAAGAATGTATGAGAGAGTGAATGGGTGAGGGGGTAATTATTATGATAAGCAGATGTTGAGGGATGGTATGTAGGGAAGGAATTGGTGACAACTGTAGAAATTAGATAGGGTTGATGCTGGATGTAGTGAATGATAGATAAGGGGTGGGTTGAACAATGATAATGTGGAGGTGAAGAACATCAGTATAGTAATGATGGTACAGTAGATAGAGGAAGGATGAAAGAGGATGAGAGAAAGAGAGAGAGAGAGAGGGGGGGGACAAAAAAATGAAAGCTGGATAACAAGTGAATTGGGTCAGGTAGTAAGAAGGGTAAGTGGTATCATGGAAAAGCTCACATTTAGTTACAGTAGCAGAATACTGAAGATAGAAAGATGATGGGAAGGTGGAAATATATTGAGGAGAAAATAGGGCAGGGGATTGCAGATGTGTGGAAAAACGGACGTTAAATGACGATGATGATACACACACACACAATGCTTCTAGAATCTCAATTTCACTTAGATGGGTGGATCTTCATGAGAACCACATATTACCAATCGTCCTGATCCATTGTCCTCTCCTCTATGAGGTTCAAGGTCACCACTTTGTCTCATATCTTCCTTGGTTTCCTTTTGCTGCAAGTTCCATACACATTAAATGATGGGCACTTCTTTATATAGCTGTTCTCGTTCATACCAGTACAGTCTTATTGCACACATCTGATTCTTTTTATGCGCAGTTTTTGTCTCAGAACATTTGTACTTTGTTGGGCATGCACATTTATATTACACATCCAATGGAGCACGCTAGCTTCATTTCTTTCTAGTCTCTGCAGGTCCTGTGCATTTGAGGCCCATGTTTTACTATCATGCAGAATTGCAGTTCTAACATAATCTGCCCTTCACATTGAGGGAAAAGACCTTTGTTGGCAGTAATGGTAGTAGCTCCCTGAACTTTTTCCACTCTCTTTTAACCCGAGCTACTCTACTTTCAGAGCAACCTCCTCCCCTGCTAATTAAATCTCTTACATAATGGAAGCTATCAAATACTTCTAATGAGCCATCTTGACATTTAAAAGAATCTATTTCCAGTGTGTTCGTAGTATGTACTGCTCCAGTGCATGTCTCATACAAAGCTTACTCTGTTAGTTTGCCCGTGATTCCACAACATATCTTGTTCATAGGCTATATTATTAGGTACAGCATATGGAGTTTATACCTACTCCTTTTCTGCATATTGAGTAAGGCCATTTCCCTGAAGGTATCAGGGTCCTGTCTTCTTTCCTATTTTCTAAAACTTTTATCTTTGTTAAGTTTATCTTAAGACCTCTTGATTCTAGGTTTAACTTTCATGCCTGGAGTTTCCTCTAATACCCCTATAAATTCAGCTGGACAGCAAGTCTTAAACTCCTCTGTGATGGCCTGTAAGACTATGATGAATAGAAGGGGATTAAAGACGGACACTTGATAGACACCAACCCTCAAGCTAAATTCCTCACTGAAATCATTGTTGACTCTCACTTTACTTACTGCATCTTAGTTTCCTTAGTAACCACCAGATTACTGTATGTGGTGCCCTGTCAAACGCATTCTCCAAGTCAACGTGTTGTATTCTTGAGCAAAACACTTCATTTCATATTGCTCCAGGCCACTCAGCTGTAAATGGGTAACCATACGACAAACTAGCTTTCTGATCAGGGACAAAAATAAAATGTTAGCCTGCTTACCCAGTCAGCAAGGTGGCATCACTCAAAGGGGCTAAAATGATGCAAAGCGCATTGTGACAAGCAATGTATAACAACATCCAATAGTCTGCTTGATCACATGATCCACTACTACACGTTGCACATCACCTTCTGATCTATCCTTCCTGGGCCATTTCTTTCACCTTACCCCTTCTCCTTTTCCATCAACTGTGCCTCTCCTACCTCCCTCTAACCATCTGTTACACTCTCCTTGCATACTTATGAAAGTACCAATTCCTCCCCCTTTCCTCAATGATGCACTACCTATATCCTCTCATGCTCACCTTCCTGCACTTTGAGAATTTGTTCTTGCATTCCAACTTCCACCCACCCCTATATAATGTGTGGTAGCCATGTACCTCCTCTATAGCGAGACACCTATGCTTGTCCCTCTATCATACTTTAGCCTTTAAACTTTTGGCATAAAACCACCTCCCCACCTCAAATACTGCCCTCACCATTACTTACTGGTGGAAGCATTTTCCTTTATCCTTGTTATCTTTTTTCTGTCTTGCAAGTTACTTGGCAAACTCACTAGTGCTGGTGCCATGAAAAAAAGGCACCCAGTACACAATGTAATGTGGCTGGTGTAGGAAGGATATCAAGCTGTGTAGCCCCATGGCTTGCCAAATCGTGTCAAACCATCCAACCCATGCCAGCATGGAAAATGAACATATGTGTGTGCAGGGTTGTTGCATGACTTTTAGAGGCCTCATCTCTTCAATCAAAATTCATAATCTACGCACATTTTATTGATAACTATATTTTACTTTATTCTGTCTGAAGTTTTTTCCTCGTCTGGGTTGAAATTTTCAGTTAATATCTTAACCGGAAAAACGGACGTTAAAGGATGATGATGATGATGATGATGATCTATGTACTTTGATCTTAACATGGGGCCCCTCAACTGCGGAGGACTCCTGTGACCACAGGGGTTGTAGGGGCTTAGCGACGGCCCTGTGTGTGTGTGTGTGTATACACACTATTTACATACATTCTATAACCCCTAGCTGACTAAAACCTTGTGTGTGTATGTGTGTGTGTATGTGAACGCGTGCATGTGTATGCCCTTGTCTAGACATCATGTGGTGGTTGTAAATGAGCATCATCTTAATTCAAGCAAGGTTGCTTGTTTCCAAACTTTCTTGAAAACATGTCTGGCCATAGGAAAATATTACCTTGCTTGGAAACAGGTGAGAGTTAGTTATAGGAAGGATATCTAGCTATAGAATATTTGCCTCAACAAATTTGATGGGACCCATGCAAACATGGAAAAATGGATGTTTGATGATGATGATGATGATGATAATATGTAAATATACACACACATGTACGCTGATTTATGTCAAACAAAAGACAGAGGAGAGCTCAATATATGTTGAAGAGGATATGTTTCTGAGTAACTTGCAAGACAGAAAAAGAATAGGGGATAAAGGAAACGGCTTTCACTACTAAGTGTGAGTATTTGAGAGGGGAAGGTGGCTTTATGCCAGGTGTAGAGGGACAGTCATAGGTGTCTTCTTAGAGGAGATACATGGCTACCTCACATTATATATAAAGGTGGGTGGAAATAGTAGGAGGATATAAAACAAGGTAGTGATGGAGTGCCAGAGCAAACTCTCAAGGTACAAGAAGGTGAGTATAAGAGAAAATATGGACAGGGGGTTATATGAGAGGAGGAGAGATAGGATACTTTCATAAGAGTGTGAGGGGAGAGTAACAGATGGTTAAAGATTGGGTGGGGGTGGGGTGGGGGTAAATGTAGTGAGTGATGAACAAGGGTGGAGATGCAGTTGATGGGAAATATCAGTATGGAGAGATGTAAGGTGAGAGAGATAGAAGTGGTTCAGGAAGGTTAACTCAGAAGAGAGGGGAATGAAGTGCATGGTGTAGCAGTGGTGAGGAGGAATATGTACGGTTCATGAGTGGCTATAGTAAATGGATGTGATGGCTGTTATGAGAGAGAAAGCAGAGAAAGATAGTAGATATGTGAGGTGTTAAAATAGAAGATGGCTGAGGAGAGAATAACTGAAGGCACAGAAAGGAGGAAATCAGAATAGCATAGGGGAGAAAGATGGGGATAAGGGATGGGAGGTAATTGGTAGTGCAAAGAAAAGGGAGAAGAGTAATATGTGCCAATATTGCCGTTGGATATAGGAGTAATGCAGGCCTGGGTGGTTAGGAGAATGAGATGTGAGGAATGCTTCACAGGGCAGAATGGGTTACAAGCATACACAAAATGCTTCTAGGACACCATTTTTGTGAGAAAACCCACGAGAGAGAGAGAGAGAGAGAGAGAGAGAGAGAGGGAGAGAGAGGGAGGGAGAGAGAGGGAGAGAGAGAGAGAGGGAGAGAGAGAGAGAGAGAGAGAGAGAGAGAGAGAGTGTGTGTGTGTGTGTGTGTGTACACGCACACAGGCATAAACATGGCTGTATGGATGAGAAATTTTTTATTACCACATGGTTTTGAATCATGGTCTGTTATGTGTTAAGTGATGTATGCTATAGCCCCAAACCAATCAAAGCTTTGTGAGTGGATTTAGTAGACAGAAACTGAAAGATGCCCATCACATATGTGTGTGTGCGAGTGTGTGTCTGTTGATGCTGCCATGTCTTGATATCACACAACAGTTGTAAATAAAGCAAAACAATCATGCAAGTAGTGTTGTTTTTCTCCAACCTTCCACAAAAATATATCTGGCCATAGGTATATATTAGATTAGTTGGAAATAGGTGAGGATTTCTAACAAAATGGCCAAGGGGACACCAACTCTGATGCACATGATGAGCTTCTTTCAGTTATTGTTTACTACATCCATTCAAAGCTTAGGTTAATCTGAGACTGCATCATAAGGCACTTTCCCAAGGTGCTGTGCAGAGGAACTTCAAGCAAAAATCATGTGGCTGGGTATCAGACTACTTATCCACACAGCTACGCTTGTACACACACACACACACACACACACATATATAATGCATTTGAAGGAAGGTTTATTATTTTGATGAATGGGGCAGTCTGTGTACTGCTAGGTGATCCATCATGCTTTGATTGTGAGGCAGTTTTAACTTTCGAGTGGAGAGATTAATCCCGTTATATTGTGAAAACGGGATAAGCGGAGTTTGACTCTGTCTTCTAGCAATACCGGCGTCTTTGTTGACACCTATTGTGGCTAATATATTTGCATTCCTTCCGGAATTTTATATTGCACCTGTTATGTCTTCCGACATCTCAATTGTTTATATATATATATATATATATATATATACACACACGACAGACTTCTTTCAATCTCTGTCTACCAAATCTACTCACAAGGCTTTGGTCAGCCTGGAGCTATAATAGAAAGACACTTTTCCAAGGTGCCACGCAGTGGGATTGAACACAGAACAGAACCATGTGACAGGGAAGCAAACTTCTTACCACACAGCCACACCTGGTCACAGATGGAATGTGATTCAACATGGGTCTGGTTGATCAGAATTTACTTGGTGGGGGGGGGGACTAAACAACAACAGCAACAGCACCACCAACAACAACAACATTTAGAGGCACCAGTGAGGTTGGTAAGAAAGAATCTGGTCCATTGTTAGAAGGGAAAACAAAATGTTCTTTTTTATTTTTAGTATTTGTATATTTCTACTTTTTGATATTCTGTCTCCTGGAAATCTAGAAATTTCTTTGTGGTATCAAGGGTGGTGATGGGTGTGATGGTTGTAGTGGTGGTGGTCGTGGATGGAGCAATGGTGGTGGTGGTTGTATTGGCAATGGTGGTGATGATGGAAGTGGAAAAGGTGGTGGCGGTGTTGTGGTAGCTGTGGTGGTGGATGAAGCAATGGTGGTGGTGGTGGTGGTGGAGTTGTGGTAGTAGCTGTGGTGGTGAATGGAGCAATGGTGGTGGTGGTGGTGGTGGTGGTTGTATTGGCAATGGTGGTGATGATGGAAGGCGAAAAGGTGGTGGTGGTGGTGGTGTTTATGTTGATGGTGTTGGTGGTGGTGGTGGTTGTGGTGATGGTGATGATGGAAGTGGTTGAGGTGGTGGTGGTGTTGTAGTGGTGGTGGTAGTGGAAGTGGTAGAGGGGGTTGTTGTAGTTCTATACGTGGTGGCGGTGGTGGTGGTGATGATGGTGGTGGTGGTGGTGGTGGTTGCAGAGGTTGAAAAAGGGTGGTAGGGATGATGATGATGATGATGGTGGTGGTGGTGGTGGTGGTGGTGATGAAGGTAGTGTTAGTTGTAGTGGTGGGGTGAGGGTGGCAGTGGTGAGGTCATAGGCGTTAGTGGTGGGAGTGGTGGGAGTGGTGGAGTTTGGTTGAAAAGAAGGAATGGACTCCCGTTTCCAGTCACTACAGAGGGAACCCATCAAATTTCTGCAGCCTACATGTGCTCACAAACACAAACACGCGCGCGCGTGCACACGCACACATGCACACACACACACACATACAGACACACACATACACACACACATACACACACGCATACACCACTCATACACACACATATATATGAATATACACAGATATGCACACATATGCACATATATATACACCCTATACAGACCTGAAAATACAATTATATGTGCATTCACATGTAGACACACATACTTATATACACACATGCATGCATACATGCACATGCATACATGCACATGCATATGCACACAAAAATATACAT
>JAOPUL010003242.1:12733334-12744168 GCA_027564515.1 Octopus rubescens | reverse complement strand
ACCCGGTCTGGGAATCGAACTCACAACCTCACGATTGTGAATCCAATTCTCTAACCACTCAGCCATGCGCCTTCACATATATATATATATATATGTGCAAATTTATATGTTAGTCATGAGTATATGTGAGGATGTACATATATGCTTACATGGATATATAAAATGTACGAGGGGTGTATATGTGCACAAATACATTCACCATCACTGCACCTCTCTCTTCTGCTAGACCCTGAATTTGGCAGATTGAAGTAAAGTGTAATTCACTGAGTAACAAATACCTGTTGCACTGGACATGTATAAGTACTCACTGCATGCAGGCAGGTTCTCGTACAAACCTCCTTTTCAGAAGCTGAAAACAATACTCCAATTCCTGTCCCCAACTCTTCCACAGTTCAAATCCTTAGTGCCACCATGATCACTGTTGGCACAATGAAAGGTAGGTCTAGTGAGATTGTTGAAATGCTAGAGCAGACGCATGCTGATGTGTGCTGTGTGCAAGACGTAACATGGAAGAGGGCCTCTATTACACTCCTGATGAGCAAGGAACAAAGGTACAAATTCTTCTGGGTAGTTAGCAGTGATGGCATGGGTGGTGTAGGCATACTCTTGGCAAAGAAATGTCAGAGTGCATGATAGGATTGTTAAACTAAGACTAGTATTAGATAATACAACAGTAACATTTATCTCAGCATAAATTATCTCAAGATAAATGTGAAACTCAACATAGGTTAGTAGTTATTGATTTCACACTCAGAGCTAGAAAAACTCAAAGACACAAATCAATCTGGAAAAAGATATGGAAACTTGAATAGTCAGAGATTTCGAGACATAACTGAAGCATTTGACAAGGAGGAGGAGATAGACATGTATAATATAGAAGAGAGCTGGAATTTCTTACAAGATAATCTACAGAGGACTGTAGACCAAATCTATGACAGGTGCTAAGTTTTAGCCAGAACAATAGTGACTCGGTGGGGGAACAGTGAAGTAGACAGAGCTGTAAAAGCAAAGGAACAGGCTTGGAAGGATTGGAAGACAAGGGGGAACACAGAACTATACTAGGTAGTTTAGAAAAGAAGCTAATATACAGGTATATTTAGGAAAAGAAGAAGCAGAAAGGAAAAGGTTTGCCAGTGTTCTACAGCATGAGGACCAAAGATATGAGATGCTCTGGATTACAAGGTGGTAATATCAGAGAAAATCAACATGTTGAAGGAAAAAAGTCTGTATGGATGGATAATAGAGAAAGAGGCATGGAATTGCTATAATGAAAGGTTACTAAATGTGGTGAATGAATGAAGGAGAGAAAGAGTGCCTTCTAAGTGTGAACCAGATGGCAAGACTAGTTATTCTAGTTGACAGCAGTACGATAGATAAAGCAATTAAGGATATGAAGACAGGGGAAGCCTCTGGTCCATCAGGAATTAAAATATCTAATGAAGTGGTATACAGCTTAGTCACCCGAATAGTTAAACAAATTGTAGAGGAAGGTGTCATACCCAACAAATGATGTAGCAGCATCATAATCAACTACTACAAGAGTAAAGGAGATGTCTTAGAAAGAAGTAATTACAGAGATATCAAATCGTTGGGCTAGGTCATGAAAGCTATGGAAAGAGTGACAACTTAATTTATTAGGAAGATAGTTAGCTTAGATGAGATGTAGTTTGATTTTGTGCCAGAAAGAAGTTCTAGTAAAACACACTGTACTCAACATTCATTAACATGGAGAAAGCATTTGACAAAGTCCTATGCTCCTTGATCTGGTGGTCATGGTGGAAGGTAGAAGTAAATGAATAGCTGGTGAGAGCCATCCAAGACATGAATAGGGGTGCTGTCAGACAGGTGAGAGTTAGTAACAAGTACAGCAATGAATTTAGTGTGCAGGTAGGAGTTCACCAGGGATCAGTTCTCAAATCCCCTCAAATGTATCATAGTCCTCCAGGCCATAAAAGAAGAGTTTGAGACCAGTTACCCATGGGAACTCCTCTATTCTGATTACCTTATTCTTATAGCTGAATCTAAAGTAGAATTAGAAAAGAAATTCCAGGTGTGGAAGCAAAACCTGGAATCAAAGGGCCTCAAAGTTAACTTAGCAAAGACTAAAGTTCTAGTAAGCAAGAAAACAGACAGGATGCTAATCCCTTCAGGAACATGGCCCTGTTTGATATGTAGAAAAGGTATAGGTAGAAATTTCATAAAGTGTACCCAGTGCAAACTACACATAAGATGTGCAGTGGAATCACAGGATGGTTAACAAAAAAAGTAGACTTTGTGGCAGATGCATAGGAGCAGCAATAAACACGAAGAACACAGGAAGATCTTTAGAGGTAGTAGATAGTTTCTGTTACCTGGGAGATCTAAGTATGAAGGCAGGTGTTCTGAAAGCATAGGAAACAAGTGGAGACAGTTCAAAGAGTACGCAGTTTGTGTACAAACAGCAATACTACAAGGTTGTGAATCTTGGGTCATGAATGTAGAGAATATGCAAAGACTAGAAAGAAATAAAGCTTGCATTTTCCACAGGATGAGCAACATCAGTATGACAAAGTACAAACACATTGAGAGAAAAGTTGGGCATAAGAGGTTATCACATGTGGTGTGCAAAAAGGAAGACTGCACTGGTATGATCATGTGATGCATATGGCTTAGGAGAGGACAGTTGCATAAAGAATGCCAACTGCTAAATGGGGATGGAACCTTTAGAAGAAGGAGCCCCAGTAAGACATGGAACGAAGTAGTGAAGACTGACCTCAAGATGTTGAGCCTCACACAGGAAATGGCAAAGGACTGAGATGATTGGTGATACACTATTTGAGAAGATCTGTTCCTCACAGCAAAAATGTGGTCCTCATAAGTTTTCCCCAACAACTCATCCCTCCATCACTCTCACTCAATAGTACTCAGGTGCTATAAATGCACACCATTTACACCCCACTCCACATCATCACCCTATTACTGTCACTTATCACCTCCTCTTCCCTGACCTGCTCCTATTTCCTTCACTCCCTAACCCCAAACCGATATTTATCCACCTGTATTCCACATTCACTGTGTCCACCTCTATCCCCATTTCTAACCCTTTCCAATCCTCTGTCTTATATTCACCTTGCCCCTTAAGAGTATGCCCTCACCATCTCTGTTCTGTCTTTCCAGCAGGGGAAGTCATGTATATCCTTTCCAGCAAGATACTCATTCCTGTTCCTCTGTCATACTTTAACCTCTCAACACCTGGTATAAAGCCACCTCCCTTATTCAATTGAGTAGGGATATTGTCTTGCGAGTTACTTGATGATTTCATTAGTGCCAGTGCCATGAAAAAAGTACCTAGTATACTTTGTAAAGTGGTTAGCAGTCCTCTGCTCATCAGTTCCTGTTGAATTGTCCAACCCATGCCAGCAAGGAAAACAGATGTTAAATGGTCATGATGAGGTCCATGTATTGCAGAATATTGGTGTCACTTTGTCAATATTCATCAGGATGGTATATTTAGTGACAACTTGTTCTTTACATTGGAAAAATGTGATGGTATACACAAGATATTGGTGCCAATCAGTCAACTAGTCATCATTCTGTACAGAGTGAATATGTTTATGTGACAAACATGAGTAGGCTGTAGTCTTCGCAGGCGAGAGGAAATGTATACTCTAACCCTGTGTTGTATATCTGAATTAACAGCTGTCAAGGGGTTTGAAGTTCATCAACAGGGCATCTACAACTAACATAGCAGCATCATAGTCAACTGTTGAGTAAAGGAGACATCTTTGACTGAGGAAATTACAGAGGTATTAAATTGTTGGACCAGGTCATGGAAGTTACAGTGTTATAGTTTCATTAATTAAAGAGTTAGACTTAGATGAAATGAAGTTCAGTTTTGTGTCAGGAAAAAGTAGTATGGATGCCATATACTTTGTGAGAGAACTGCAGAAGTATTTAGCTTAAAGTAAGCTACTGAACTAAGCATTTGTTGAGCTGGAGAAAACCACTGACAGGGTCCCTTGCTCTGCGATCTGGTGGTTGCTGAGGAAGTTTAGGGGTAGATGAATGGCTTTGTGAGAGCCATAAAAGCCACGTACAAAAATGCTGTTAGAAAAATAAGAATTAAAAATGAGTACAATGATGAGTTTCATGTATATGTAGGAGTTCATCAGTGCTTAGTTCTCAGTCCCCTCCTGTTCCTCATAAAGACTATGACCATAACAGATGAATTTAAGACTGATTGGTTGGGGGAACTTCATTATGCTGATGACCTTGTTTTTCTAGCTGAATCTGTATTAGAATTAGAAAAGAAATTCCAGGTACCAAGGCAAAACCTGGAATCAAAGGGCCTGAAAGTTAACTTAGCAAAAACTTAGGTTTTAGTAAGTAGGAAGTCTGAGAGTTCCCTGCTTCCATCAGGAAAATGGCCCTGTTTGATATGTAGAAAATGTTAAGGTAAACATTCCATAGTGTACCGAATGCAAACTATAGACACACACAGTGATACAATGGTATTAGATGCAGGTTAATAGAGAAAGTAAGCATGGTATGTGGCAGATGAGAGTGCATGGATAATAGACTTTCTCAATCTCTCAGGAGGATTCCTGGAAGTAGTAGATAGCTTCTGTTCACTGGGTGACCTAATTAGCAGTGGAGAAGGTTATTCTAAAGGCATAGCTGCTAGAAAAAGAACAGGCTAGAGAAAGTTCAAAGAATTTTTATATCTTTTGGTAACAAAAGGTTTCTCTCTCAAAATGAATGACAGATTGTAAGATGCTTGTCTATGAGCTTCAATGCTACATGGCAATGAAACAGGGGCTCTAAATGCAGAGACATGAAAAGACCAGAAGGAAATGAAGCTAGCATGCTCTCTTGAATGTGCAACAGAAGTGTGCATGATCCAGAAAGTACAAATGTGTTGAGAGAATCAATGAGCATAAGAGGATCAGATGTAGTGTGCAAGAGAGAAGACTGCACTGGTATGGACATGCAATGCATATCGATGAGAACAGCTGTATAATGAAGTGCTGATTATTTAATCTGGATGGAGTTTATGGAAGAGTGTGACCCAGGAAGATGTAGAATAAAGTAGTGAAGACTGATCTCAGGACTTCAAACTTCATTAAGAAATGACAGAGGACAAGGATGATTAGAGATATACAGTGCTCAAGAAGACATACCAACTATGGCAAAACTGAGGTTCTGGAAGTATAATGTAAGTATACACAACTTGGCACCTTGCCCAATTTGCCCCTGTTAAACCTTCCTCACCAACCTCTTATCTCCCTATCACTGATCAATCCATTACTCTCTTTACTGCAGTAATTAAATGAGCAGAACACCTTATTTCATCATCCTTTTCTGTGCTACCAGTGATTTCTTGTACTACTTGGAATCCACTTTCTTTGGCATCCATCCTTCATTCTTAACATTGTCCCTCCTCACTCATATTTTTCAGCCTTTCTGTATTACCCATTATCTCTTTCTCTTCCCTGAACCACCTCCACCACTATAATTACATCTCTCACTTTCCCCACATACTCTTGTAACTTACCATCATCTCCCTTTCTCTCATCCTTCTCCTATTTAATGTATTATTCTACTGCTCTTCACCATTTTTGAACTGCCAGTCATCACCTCCAACTCATATTTATCATCAGCTATCTCTCCATCTTTGTTCATCATTCACTACATTCCCCCAACCTAGCCCCTGCCCCACCTCTAACCATACTTCACTTTTTTCCCATACATTCTTGCAACCTCTACCTACCCACCCTTTCCAATCATTTATCCTTACTCTATCTTCTATTTACCTTCTCATACCTTGAGGGCATACCCTGATACCACCATCTCTATCATCCTTAATCTTTCAACATCTTGTATAAAGCAACCTTCCTCTCCTATACTCTCACTCATTTGAAGGGATTCTTTAATCTTGCAATCTATATGGTAACTTAACTAATGCTGGTGCAATAGAAAAAAACACCCATTACATTCTATAAAGTTGTTAGAGTTAGTCACCTACTCTTCCTTACCTTCCCTCCAGAATATATTTATAATCAGTCACCTGTCAACTCTAGTTCTTCTTCCTTGTTTAACGTTCGTTTCCATGCTAGCATGGGTTGGACGGGTTTTACCTAATTGCTCTACTCCAGGCCTCTCGAATAGTTCTTCATTCATTATATTTGCCCCTTATGTATTCTCCATCACTAACCATTCTTCTATCTCCCTATACATTCTTGCAGCCTCTACCTAACCACACACCCTGTTCTTTAGTCCCCTTTCATTTCTATTCACCCTCTTGTACCCTGACACTTCATTTTAACTCTATTTCCTCTGCATCCCTGTTACTCCTACCCACCCTTCTATAATGTTAGTAGCTATATAACTCCTCTTCATCAAGAGGACCTGTTCTTTTCTTGCCCCTTCTTTCTTACTTTAACCTTTGACTCCTCGCACAAAGCCACCTTCCTCTCTACTGTACCCCCACTCAAAGGGGATCTTAGCCTTGCAACATGGCCACCACACTAGTAGTAGTGCCATGAAAAAAGCATACAATATGCTCTGTGAAGTGGTTGACACAGGAAAGGCAGCCAGTCATAGAAACTAGGCTGTTTAACCCATACCAGCATGTAAGATGGATATTAAAAGAGGATGGTAATATACATATACACACATGCATATACATGCAAATGCACACACACACACACACACACACTTATCAAGCTCACATTCTTTTATGTCATCTCTGGTTCTCATGGGAATACATGATGCAAAATTTTTCTGACAGAAAATCTCTGCATTAGCGGTATTAGCCTTAGTGTGCATGCAACAAGATTGCATTGGTAATGGGCATATGAGGTGTACATAAGTGGCAGTTGGGAGAAAAAAATTGATCACATATACGATGGGCTTCTGTACAGTTTCCATCTACTGAATTCCACTCATTAGGCATTGATCAACCTGAGTCTATTGTAGAAAATATTTCTCCTAGTGTATAATCTAACTTAAAAGTGACTGAAGGGCAATCTTCTGGAACACACTACGCTTGTGACCAAATTTATGCTACCCAACATACAGATATCTAGTTTACTCTTCTTATTGCAAACAGTTCAGGATAAGACAAGCTATATGTCATTCTGAAGATGTTGCTGAAGTAGCTGCCCTGTTGTTTTCATGTGATTTATCAAAGACACTTTAGGATTCATAATCCCAATATTATTACACTAAAGCTAAATATAGTTTAAACAGGAAATATCATTACATATACTGAACCATTGATGGATGTGAAAGGATCAAAACTATTAAACTCTTCCTATCTTAGATGTCACAAACACGTCCCTTTGACCATTTATGAATAGACCAAAGAGCAAAAGAAACAATATACCCTAATATACTGCATTCTACACAACTAACCATCATATGATGAAACGTATCATACGGTTGCAGTTAAGAGTAAAGAATATGTGGTTGATGTCAAACGTTTTATCGGTTGTCTGCACAAGTAAAGCTAGCCAGATCTAGTCAAGTGATTGAAACAAATTCCTTAAACTTGTTCTACCATTTAATTATTCTAGTCATTGTTTAATTGCTGTAATTAGAATACTTAGTTACCAAATTCAATTTCTTCTACTCAATTGTTTATGTTGGCAGCTAATCCCTGGCCATGAGATAGCTAATAACTAAAATGGTATTGCACCTTGATAAGACAACTTGTGTTATAAAAATTCTTACTGACATCATTGTAGTCTGCCTAATAAAAAGTATTTTATTGGTTTATATATATTTATTTGGCATGGAGATTTATGTTTACTAATTCAAAAATATTTTATAATCACCATTAGTAACTTTTGGCAGTCAACGATTAGTTAACTAAAGTATTGGTTCTTAGATTGGCAGAATCATTAGAGCACCAGACAAAATGCCTTGCAGTATTTCTTCTGGTTCTTTGTGTTCTGAGTTCGAATTCCACTGGAACTTTGCATTGCAGCCCAGTGGAACAAACTTCCACAAGAAGTCATCCAGATGCCCACCATGTCTCTGTTCAAAGCAGCCCTGGACAACTGCAGGGATTCTGTATATAATTGTATATAACAATAACTGTTGTTTTTTTTTTTTCTCTTTACATGGCTTAAGCATATGATGCTTTTTTTTTAACTTGCCAATTTTATTTTATTTTATTTTGAGGTTGATAAAATAGCAATATGAGTCAGGTACTGAGGCCAATGTAATGACTAAGCCCACCTCCTCTCAAAATCGCTGGCCTTGTGCCTATGTTAAAACAATTATTAGCTTCTACTAATCTTGGAATGATTTGTCTTCAGTTTTCTTTCTTTCATACTCCTTTTCCTACCCTTTATTTCTAAGCCAAAATTTAATAGCCTGGCAAAGAAAATATTTTTAGCATAATTTTATCTTTGTAGCTTATCTGCTTCAGAATTTGAGTAATTTGATGAATCACAGAAAGAAAGGAAATTGTTCTCACTCTCGCAGTAAAAAGGTTACATACCAAATTGTCTTGATAATTGCATAAAATTAGCATCCATGTCATTTAATGCACAGACATCCAGATATTATTATTTTAATTCCAAACCCACTTAAATTACAACTGTAGAAACTGAACTACAAAGGACAAGTTAGCATATTTAACACCATTTTATCAAACAACATTATTAAGGAGTTAGTTTTATTCCAACAACTGTTTCAAGGGGTTTTCACTTCCATATCAAGAAAATTAAACCACACATAATTTATTGAAATTATCTCCCCTTTTTCCTGAATTATTAATGTTTGCCACTAGGTTTCTTTCGCCAACAAAGGAGGAAATTTCAATTCATTAAGAAATTTTCCATATGTCATTTAATATTTACTTGATTTATCTTAATCCATACCAAAGACTTTATTTGAGTTATATTCCTCAGAGTTTAAAGATAATTCTCCACTAAAACTCTAAAGATACAAATGTTTACCTTCAAACTTAGTAAGAAAAAAAAATACTTTGACAATATTTTTATGTATAGACAGAAAAATACAATAAAAAAAGTATTCAACAATTTTATTGAATGTAGAGAGAATTGATGGAACTAATAAAGAACTCCAAATTTTAGTTGACAATATCAACTGACCACTCCATAAGCTTCCAGTTGTCATCTATGCTTTACATCACTATTTCTTCCTCCTTTGTATCAAATGCTTCAAATAGTACTTCTCTAAGTTTCTGACTTTAAGCTTCCATATCTTCCTTTTCCAGGCTGGTTTCTGTCTCCGAGTCATAGTTCTAAGTCTTTAGTCAATAACTATAGCCATTCAATGAAGAAAATACAGGGTAGGAATAGTAATAGCAACATTTTATTAACACATTCTCCCACTTATCTAGAATAAATAATAAATTTAATTTCTGAACTTCTAAAAGCTAAAGCTGAATTTTTTTTTTATATTTGAACAATACACACACAGAAATTATCTTATAACCATCAACAACCACCACTACCACCAGTCTGGATTTATAAGGCAGTGTTAAGATACATTTTGTTAGCTTGAAGATGGAATGGACCCAGCAACAGTGGCTGGGAAAAGGTCCAGGGACTGAGTGACATGCTAATGAAGAAGTATTGCTGAAATTGAGGGAACAGTGTATGCAACATGTATGAGGAGTATTATGATGCATTATGGAGTATTATGATGAGACTAGAGCCAGTGATGAAGGTTTTGAAGAGAAATGGGATGAAATGGCTGGGTTGTGTGCTGAGGAAGGATGAACATGACTGGATGAGAAGAGTGATGGAAATAAATGCAAAAATAAAGACCAAAAAAGACACAACTGAAGATGAAGGTGGAGGAAATGAGGGCAAGGGTGTTGGTGAGGGGGATGTATAAAGTTAACTTTTGTTTTAGCAGGGAAAGTAGCTTTAAATTGATTTTGTTGTTGGATACTTACACATGCAGTAGGCGCAGGAGTGGTTGTGTGCATAGGCACATGCGTGGTTGTGTGTGAAGGCGCAGGCGTGGCTGTGTGAGAAGCTTGTTTACCAACCTCATGGTTCCAGGTTCAGGCCCACTGCATGGCACCTTAGGCAACAGTCTTCTACTGTAGCCGCAAGCTGACCAAAGCCTTGTGAGTGGATTTGGTAGACGGAAACTGAAAGAAGCGCGTCATATATATATCTATATGTGTGTGTGTGTGTGTGTCATGATGTCTGTGTTTGTTACCCCCAACACCGCTTGACAACCGATGCTGGTGTACTTACGTCCCCATAACTTAGCGGTTCAGCAAAAGAGACTGATAGAATAAGTACCAGGCTTTACAAAAAATAATAAGTACTGGGATTGATAAGTTCGACTAAAATTCTTTCAGGCAGCGCCCCAGCATGGCTGCAATCTAATGACTGGAACAAGTAAAAGATAAAAGATACACACACACAGTCATCATCATCATCATCATCATCATCATCATCATCCTTTAACGTCTGTTTTTCCATGCAGGCATGGGTTAGACAGTAACCTTTACAAATGAAATAAACAAATCTGGTTTGGAAAGACATAAAAGAACATTAATTAAAATATATTTTTAATATTTTAACGACTATATTAATCCTTTTGTAATAAACTCTCCCAAAACTTTGTGGATGGAATATATTGCAGTATTTTTTAGTGTTCTTATGCTCCGTCTACAGTTATGTGACATTTTACCATTAACTATTGATACTGCCTCCATCGCTCACTCTCTCTTTCTCTCTCTATTTATTATTACAACCTATTTATATATAGGCGCGGCGTGGCAATAGGCGCGGCGTGGCTGTGTGGTAAGAAGCTTGCTTCCCAACCACATGGTTCTGGGTTCAATCCCACTGCGTGG
>JAOPUL010003242.1:12681979-12694939 GCA_027564515.1 Octopus rubescens | reverse complement strand
CATCGTCATCGTCATCATCATCATCATCATCATCATCATCATCATCATCATCATCATCATCATCATCATCATCATCAGTTTTGTGATGTGGAGTCGTGGTCATCGTCGCATCCTCGTCATCGTCATCATCATCATAACCATCATCGTCGTCATCGTCACCACCAACACCCTCCTCCTCCTCCTCCTCATCATCATTATCATCATCATCATCATTATCATCATCATCATCATTCTGCTTCATCCCCCCCCATTCCTACATTTCTGCATCGTTATCATCATCTATCGTTTTCGTTATCACTCATTTTGACATCATCATTATCATGGTATTCATTATCTTGATCGACATGATGATGTAATTGCTGCTGCTACTACTACTACTACTACTACTACTACTACTACTACTACTACTGATGATGATGAAGACAATGAAGTTGATAATGACCACCATTTTGACTATCAACTGCATCATCACTAAAACTACCGTCGCCATTGTCATCATGATCAACATAATAGTAATAATAATAATAATAATAATAATAATAATAATGATAATAATAATGATAATAATAATGATAATAATAATAATGATAATAATAATAATGATAATAATAATAATAATCCTTTCTGTATTGGGCACGAAGGCCCGAAATTTTGGAGGAGGGGAGTAGTCGATATTATCGACCCCAGTCCGTAACTGGTACTCACTTTATCGACCCCGGTGGCATTTGAACTCTGAACGTAAAGTCGGAAGAAATGCCGCTAAGCATTTTTCCCAGTGTGCTAACAATTCTGCCAGCTCACCACCTTAATAATAATAATAATAATGGTTTCAACTTTTGGCACAAGGCCAGCTATTTCGGGGGTAGGGGTAAGTCGATTATATCAACCACAGTACTCAACTGGTACTTATTTTATCGACCCCAAAAGGATGAAAGCCAAAGTCGAGTCTTTTTGTTAAAAACGGCTACGTCGAGAGTCCTACTTGCTAAAAGCAGCTGAGTCCTGTTGCAAGAAGCGACCGTGTTGAGAGTCAAAGCACCCAGAGTCCAGTGCCAGTGCTACGTAAAAAGCACTCGTAATGGAACCACATAAAAAGTACTAGCGCCGAGAGTTCGGTGCCAGTGGCACGTTAAAGCACCCAGCACACACTGTAAAGTGGCTGGTGTTATGAAGGGCATCCAGCCGTAGAAACCAAGCCAAATCAGATTGGAACCTGGTACAGCCCTACAGCTTGTCAGCTCCAGTCAAACCATCCAACCCATGCCAGCATGGGAAACAGACGTTAAAGGATGATGATGATGATGATGATGATGATGATGATATATATATATATAACAAAACTGTCTTGGGCTTATTAAAAAAGGATAAAATTATCTATGTGTGTACTGTTCTACAGCTGTTATCTTTGGCTGAGAGATATTATTCTCAGTTCCACTAGAAAAATAATTATAACTGCTGTATGAGACAGTAATTAGTAATGGAAAGGTTAAACCAGCTATAAAATTATTGCTCTTAAATCAACGACAACTTAAGGTTAGAGAGTATTTGTTTTGCCAATTCCATAATTTAAACTTCTGATGCCTGTTTACCTCGTATACATGATAAAACTGTATTATATGATTTACTATCAGTAGGAACAGTTCAATTTTGTGAGTAATCAGTTAGCCCACAACTATTATATAAACTTCAAGATGAATCATAAGAATAGAAGAAAACAGACTGCTGTTTGATGGCATAACCACATTCAATTTTCTTTGACTGCCAACAGCTTCAAGCAATTATAAAAAAAAATTGTGTAACAAAAATAATGCTAAAGTTAAGAATTAATTTATTGTAGAAATATTATAAATACGAGAACAATGCCCATTGTTTTAGGAACTAAATGGATAATATTGTGCACGCACACACACACAAACATTATATACATACTCTAAGTCAAGGTGCTGTACAAAAACGTAGGCCCTATTTCACTCTCAGTGATATTTAATTAAATTATATTCATGGACCCATACGCCACCAGGGCTGTGATGCTGCATCATCTAAAGCAGCTACCTTATGATAGCACTAGTCATAGTATACAATGTTTCTTAGGCATCTAAACCTGAAGAAGCCCATCCCTCTCCACACCCTACAGATTTAACCATAATTTCTTTCAAAGAGAGTTAGTATTGATCTCGAAGAAAGGGTCAGAACGAATGCTATAAAGCACCTAGATGGGGATGGGGGTTGTAGAATTAGTATAGTTGTTAGAGAATTGGATAGAATGCTTTGCAGTATCTTTTCTGTTTCTCTGCACTAAGTTCAAATCCCATCAAGTTTACTTCACCTTTCATCTTCCTTTGATTAAAAAAAAATACCAATCCACAGAGTGGTGGATTAATAGAATTATAAGAACATGAGGCTAGATTGCTTTTACTTGTTCCAGAACTTTGCAATTCAAATTGAAATCCCACCATTGTTTACTTGGGTGGTAGACTTAAGACTACCACTTGGGCTTTGAGTGTGCCTCTAGAAGTTCACTCTACTGCTAGCATTCCTGCCATGTCACTAGTTCGATGACCCTTTACTTCTTCCCTCCTACAAGAAGCCCTGTAAAGGGTCATGAGCATTGCCTTCCCACCTCACTAAAAGATGATAAAACATGTTCACACACACACACACTATTTTTATATACACACACAGAGAGAGGGAGAGAGAGAAAGAGAGAGAGAAAGAGAGAGGGAGAGAGAGAGAAAGAGAGAGAGAAAGATAGAGAGAGATAATTGTGCTGGCAAATACACCACCACAGACAGAACAGAGGTCAATGAAATAATCTGTATGTGTGCACGCGCCTGCACCAGCACATACATATGGTCCAGTCATTAGCATTAAAAAGAATATAGCTTCAAATTTGATACTATTAAAATAGAGTAATTGATTTATAAAATTTCTGAAAAGATTATTAAAATTATTTTATTGTAATTTAATATAAAATTATTTTAAATTATTTTAAAAGAAAATCAGAATCCATCAAAAATTTATGGTAAACTGATTATAGAATATATATTTTTAACAGGCATGGTGGTTATTCAGTCAGTACATTACATCTTAGTTTTAAGAAAAAGTTTAGGAACATTTCCTTTCATAAAATAAAAATTCCCATCATATAACTTTCTTTGTTTTTCTTTTTTTTTTTAAAGATATTTGAAGGGAATAATAAGTATGAATGAATGAAGGAAAAACTGTGAAAGATTAGTGACTGACTAGCTTGTCTACAAAATAACAGAGCAATCGAGAGGAAATGTTGATAAATTGCTTAATTCTCTCCCTTTAATGTATGTGTTAGTTTCTTGGTATTTGCTAACCAAGAATAAAGCTTTTCCACTTAGTAGTTGGCTATTTTGCTGCCTGGTAAGAAATATTTCAAAACCTAAGGGACTAGTACTAAGCATCTAAGTAAATCCCTACCACTTCTAAATTTAAACACAAAGAACTTCCACCAATATCAATTGCATTCTTTTATCCAAACATTTTTTTTACTAGTTTCAGTCACTGGATTATGGCCATGCTGGGGCACCACCCTGAAGAGTTTAGTCAAGCAAATCGACCCCAGTACCTGTTTTTTTTATTTTTTTTTAACCTGATACTAATTCTATCAGCTTCTTATGCTGAATCACTAAGTTACAGGGACATAAACAAACCAACACTAGTTGTCAAACGGTGGTGGGAGACAAACACAAGCTTAAAGATACACACATACGACAGGGTTGTTTCAGCTTCCATCCACCAAATCCACTCACACGGTTTTGATTGGTTTGAGACTATAGTAGAAGACATGCCAAAAATGCTGTGTGGTTGGGAAGTAAACTTCTTACCACACAGTCACGTCTGCACCTACCCTTTCACTATTTTCACTATATACTTATTATGATAACATCAACCATCATAACTCTCTCTTATAGTGACATACAGTCACAGCCACCCCTTTTGTTCAGGGTTGATCTGAGTCTAAACAATAACTCTCCTAATCTCAAATAGTACATATTAATAAAAAACAAAACAAAAAAAACCTATATAATGCGGGCGTCAAATGTATAATGCGGTTTAGAAGTAAAACAGATTCAGTAAAAAATACTTGCAACCATTAAAAAGAAATAAGCTTATTCAGTGTACTAAGATCTATTTGAGTTGCAGTTGAGTAGTAAAAAGATGAGAGAGAAAAAAAACTGATATTAGAATTTTTTTTTTCCTTTTAATAAGACAGTCAGAGAAGGAAACGAGACCACGATCACCTTTGCATGAACTCCAAGACATGTAAAAGTGATGTGGTTAACTTCATTTTAAATATCTGTAGTGAAGTGAATTCCATAGGGTTATAAATCTGGGAGGTACGATTGGACAAAGTGTTTTAGAGTTGGATTTGAGAAGTGAAACATGATAAGAATGATAAGAGATAATAGACATGGGTGAAACCAGCTAGTAATATTATAGATCTTCATATGTAATATAGTGATTTAAAAAACTTCAATGCACTGAGATTATCTCAACTATTAGTAAACTAATATGTCTGTATAAAATGTAAAAGCAACTAAGGATATGATGCAAGAAAGTCAATTGATTGAAGTTTTTGAACAGTACAGAAATTGAAAATTGGAGTACATCTAGTCTTTAAAGCCAAATAGTGAAAGCATTAGACATATTTCAGCTGTATTAGACCTCTTCAGCAAATCATATTCTACTCAGTTGGCTAAATTAAGAGTCATGTGTGTATATGTGCATGTGAATATGTGTGTGCGTGTATATATGTATACACATATTTAAAGGAAATGCTGTTTTCATCAGTTGGCTTGAAAGGCCAATCTGCAATGTTGATATTGTACATAAGTTTGGATTAGTTCTTATTATTGGAGTTGTTACCCATGCTTGTTGATTTAAGATTTTAAACATTCTCTGGAGGGAAATTTTGCCTACTAATTGCATTGATAATTTCAGTTGACCAAATTTTACAGTTTACTATTATATTACATATATGGAACCCTTACATATTTGTAGCTGGTTTAATATCTTTTTCAATCATTTCTTTCATTCTCCCATTACCCTTATTGAATCTTTGAGCTGGTGGTTGAAATCAGTGATTGCAGGTGGTTAACAACTGAAATATTTCCTGGCACTAAAGCGGAATCCTAGTCTTTGTGATACTGGTTTAGCAATTTTTATTGTGTGGGGGTTGTTGGAATAGATCATAAAAGTGCATCAAGTGTAGCATTTGTGGAGACTGGTTGTTTTAGTTGTGTGTTGTTTATGACCAGAGAAAGTGAGAGGTTAATTACCTTGATGTGTAAAGGTTGAATCTTTGTGCTGTTGAAAGAAATAAGTTTATTATGTCCCAAAATGAAGGATGCTCTTAAAGTCATCATTCATAGAGTCATGTATAGTGTAAGGTGCTTAGGTGGCTTGTGTCCAGAATGTTAAGGAAGAGTGAACCATACTATCATCTTCACAATAGTGTATATATTGTTAGAAATGACAGCAGTATACTGTTTATGTGCTGAAGGAAGAGTATGGGAGACATTAACAAAACTACACATGATGCATTGTGACTGATAGATTCTAATCCAAGAAATAAGAGATGGATAGAGACCATAGGCAGATGAATATGAAAGTATAATTAGAGCAAAAGCTGGCTTGTTGAGGGCAGATTGGAATTTAAAAAGATAGACTTCATGATTAAACATCAGATGATATATCAGCATAATTATGAGCCAAAAATGGGAATAAATATCTAATAAAATAAAAATAAAAACCTAAAATAATAAAATGTTTCAAAGCATAAATAAGATATATTTTAAAAAATTATAAGAAAGTAAGTGTAATAATGTACAATTGATAGTTAGTCACTAATACCACATTATATTACTTAATGCAGTTAAATTAACATGCCACAGCTTGAACTTTGGACATAATAGAATGTGTGTGTGTGTGTGTGCGCGTGCGTGCGGGCATAGTCACATGTTTATGCATGCGCACACACTGATCAATAAATCAGTTGATTGGCTCCCATAAATGATCATCTGCTAAGTGTAACCAGCTGGTACTAGACTTCAACAAAAAATATGCAAAGTATGATAGCTTCGTTCAGACATTGAAATCAAAATAGCTATAAACAAGTAAATTTGAATTAGATATATACTAAATCAGTAAGAACTCTAGTTACATATCTATTAACAATTCTTTCTTGACCTTTTTTTAAACAGGCATAGCTGTGTGATAAGAAGCTTGCTTTCCAACTACATGGTTTGGAGTTCAGTCTCACTGCATGGCACCTTGGGTGAGTGTCTTCTACCATAGCCTTGGATCGACCAAAGCCTTGTGAGTGGATTTGGTAGACGGAAACTGAAAGAAGCTTGGTGTGTGTGTGTGTGTGTGTGTGTGCGCGCGCGTATGCATGTGTGTGTCTTTGTGTTTGTTTACATCCGTGTAACTTAGCAGTTCGGCAAAAGACCGATAGATTAAGTACCAGGCTTTAAAATAAATAAGTACCGGAGTCAATACATTCAACTAAAAATTCTGTGTGGCTGCAGTCAAATGACCGAAACAAGTAAAAGATAAAAGATGGAAATATTTAATGCCCAAACCCTGGAATTTATATATTTTTCCACCACAAGCAAGTATGTGAATGTCATAACAATGAGGAAATTCTAGCAAATGCTGCCTTCACAAACAATGATATTCTTTGTTAAACCAAAAAGAAGGATGGTTGCGATGTATAACAATAATGCAATAGCAGTGGATGTAGAAGATTTACTAGTTGTGGTCTACTGGATAAATAATATTAATTTAAAAGACTAAATATTATAAGAGTAGTGATTACATTACACCCATTAATTGTTATATAAGAGAGACAAGAATATGACATGGGTCACAAGTATGAATTGATTGTTAGGTGTTGTTCTTTAGCCTTAGGTTAGCACTGATCCAGCAGACCAAAAACAAAGACATTTCAACTATGACCATCCAATCTTTAATTCCGATATAGTCTCCCAAGACTCCATTATCCAATATGTCTTTTTAAAGATGGTAGGATGTGACTTAAGAGAAATTTGGCTGCTATTCTTAGCAGGTCAAATGATTACATAGAGGTTTGCATACTGTTTGATAGTTACGAAACACAGCTGATGAATAAGTATTATTTCTAATTCCTCTGTCTGCCAACGTTACACACAAACTGAATATGATATTAAAACAAGAATGGTTTAAAAAGTAACAGTCACTGCTAATATTTCCTGAACAAGCACTAGAGGTTCATTACAGCTGTATTCATCATCACAAAATACTGGTGTGTATACATAGTTAAGGTGATAAATTATTCTCACCATGCACCATAATTGAAGGTGTAACCAAAGCATTTTGTGAACTATCAGAATTATATTAAGAAATTATATTAAGAAATTATATAAGAAATTATATAAGAAATATTAAGAAATTCCCTCTCTCCCACCCAAACACACACACACACACACAATGCATGGAAAGAGATAAGTTGAGAGAGAGAGAGTTGCAGGGATTAAAAGAAAATCTGGAATTTTGCATTCCATCAGTATATTGAAGAAATAAGTTTAGTGTGTTTAAACAAGGGAGATAAATATATCAAGACTAAAATATGTAAGTAAATGTTATAACCAAACTCCTGGTTTTATGTCATATATGGATTTATTACGTCATCCCTTTTACATATACAGGTCTACATTATCTAATGTCTCCTTTCTTAATTTAAGATGGTGGTTGAGGGAAATTTTGCTGCTATTTCTAGTTACTAAAAGTAAATTTGATTCAAAGTAAACATGCTTACTGTTACTGTTTATCTGCACACAGCCATGTTCAAACAGACTTATGATGAAAGGCTTTCTCGCCATGACTATCCTGTCTTTTTTGCATATCAGGACTACATTTCCAAATACATTATTTAAGATAGCAAGATGTAATTTGAAAATTTGGCTGCAATTTCCAGCAGATCAAGCAACCCTGTAAGAGCTTCCTTATTGAGACCAGTAAACAGCTCTTCTCTCATCTCTTACACTTTCTATTTCATTCTTTTGGAACAAAAGCTGGTATATGAGATGGTGTGAGGTATGAATTACTTGGAGCAGGTGCAATAGGTGGTGAGGAAAGTGCCAGCAGTATTTCAGTTAGATGTACTTATATTTACCTAAGTTCCATTATAAAAAAGATATTTTAGAATGACTTAAGATGGAGAGATAAGATAATTAAATGTGATTATATACATTGAATATAAATTGTTCCAGGTTAACATTTACTGTGAATATTTGCAAAGTTACAATGATTGCATGAGCTGCATAGGGAGCAGGCACAACTGTGTGGTTAAGAAGTTTGTGGCTACAGGTATTTGGGTGTCTTACATTGTAGCTTTGGCTTGACCAATACTTTTGGTAGATGGAAACTATGGTGCATGCGTGCACACACACATACATATTTTTTAAAACAACACATCGAGTTGAATCTTTTTACATCAAAACATAACTTAGTCATTCGAGAAACAGATATCAATAAAATAAGTGAAATTGATATGATCAACTAGAACCCTTGAAAATAAGGATCCAGCATGGCTGCAGTCCAATGACTAAAAGAATAAAAGAATATGCAGACTGATTGAATGAAGTGCAAACTATTACTTATTATAGTATATGACAAATAATGTATTTAAATTGTAAAGAGAAACTAATATCAGCCATTATATGCTAACTACTGTTACTCCTGATTTCACCACCAATATTTATTAAGCTACTATAAATATCTATTTATTTAAGAACCCTGAATTAATAATCACTTCCGTCTATATAATATCAGAATTTGAAGCTATATGCTGGAACCTGGTATAGCTCTCCAGCTTGCCAGCTCTGGTCAAACTGTCCAACCCATGCCAGCATGGAAAATGGACGTTAATGAATGACGATGATGATGTATTTCAGTCATTGTATTTAAATTATGGGAAGTAATAAAGAACAAATTACCTGCATATAAAAACCCTCAAAAGTAACAAGTCCCAAATTATACAGTCAAGATGTGTCCAAAGTTTGAATAAAGACAATAAAATCATCAGTGTTTTTTTTTACTTGGATTATAGTTCAGTCTGATTTTGCATTCAAACCATGGCCATCCGCTCTTTGCTATTAATCTTCGCTTTCCACCTGATAAGCTCAAGGTTATTCAACAATAACTACTACTACTTCACTGTCATTAATTCTGACTCAATTGTATTATATAAAATGATGAATTATTTATTTAATTGGGAACAATTATTTCCAGTCAATTTCAAATGGATTTAACATGTCTTAGGTTCTCAAGTGTTTTTTAAGTTTTCTTAATATTAACATAATATAATTTCTCAAGAAATGTGATGTAAGTTCAGATCTATCAAATTCCAATATAAAAATAGTGAAATTCTACTTTGATTAAAAATGTATTAGGTGTGAAATTAAGAAACTATTTAAAAGACAGTGGGGGTGAATTTAAAAAGAATTTAATACCTTGAAATGTGTTTTATATAACTTATAAGTGGAGGATTGTTAAAGTAGAGCCTAAAGTAAAAAAGGTTCTAACAATGATGGCAGACCCCCCCCCCAAAAAAAAACCCCTATCCTTTTAATGCTAAATCAAATACATCATTAAATTACTGTGGCGAAACCATTTAGTGTGAAAAATATTGAACTTACCATTTTCCCCTGATTTTTCTGCTTTTTGTAAGCATGAAATTGTACAAGCTGAAAAATAAAATAAAACGAAGATAAAATATTTCATCTAAAACAATTTCATATAAAGGAGAGAGTGGACAAATTCTTACATGCAAATTTCTAAATAAAAACAATATCTACAATAAAATTCTTTAATGGAAATATAAAATTGTGAGTTTTAAAAAGTTCATCCAACAGGAATACAAACATTCTTCATTATCTAATGTGATTTCTTATTAAAAACATCACATGACAGTGAAAAATACTCACTTTTATAAACTTTAAAAACAAATTTATAAGAAATTGAGAAGAAACAGAAAGGAAATATGGATGTCTATTTATTTGCTCAACACTTACAAATGAATATATTTATATTATAAATAATATATATTATTATGGTTGGTAGGCTAACAATAATCTGTATCAGAAAGAATTGGATAAAAATATAAAACAAATCTACATTATTGTGCTGCAAAATGATAGAGGAGTGAAGCACCTGCCTGTCCCTTATATGGGGTTAACTAGACTAAATGGTTGTTGTTATCATCACTGCAATCATCTTGAGCACCTGGTCATGTTGCCAGCAGTAGAGGTTATCAGTTAAGGCTCTGGAGCAGCTATTGAAAAGATGTCGATAACATCAGCCATTCAGTCCAGTTAACACCACCCCAAGAAAAAGGCATCACTTTTCTCAAAGCTGAAGCAAATCCTGGTTTACTGAAACATCAACAACTGTGCCTACTTTCTGCAGCCCCAAGATTGGGAGCTGAGAGGCTCTGAGTTTCCAGAGCACATCATACCCAATGACATCCACCCAGATAATAGTTATCACCTAAAAATCCACCAACAGGTGATCATGTAGGAACTGACTCTGCCCTGGGAAGAACTCATGGAGGAGAGTCATGTAAGAAATCTTGTCAAATACTAAGAGCTAGTAGAGGAGCACAGAAGCCAAGGATGATGGGCTCGTTACAAGCTAATTAAAGTAGGCATTTACTCTGCAAAACTCAAACTGGACTTGGAGTTACAGGTACAACAAAAAGAAGACCCATACATTCCATCACTGAAACCTCAGAGAAGGCCATTAGGTAGCTTTGGATAAAGAGGACAGACCAGTGGATTGCTGTTACTAGCATGCAAGCTGGGACTTGATCGACCCCAGTATCTGTGAGATACATCTTGGAACAGAGACTAACATTTGAAGTCCTATCTTAGAAATGTTAGTCTCTCCATCATACATCTCTTCAGCTATATATTTCTTAGACTCTAAAAAAAAAATTTAAAAAAAAAAATTTCCCTACCTCCCTTGTTCAAGTTTTAATATAGTGGGTTATAAAAACTATGAAGTTTAGGTAAGTTCTATTTAATATTAAAGTTTAAGAAAAGAGAAAAGAGAAGTAAGTCTGTTGATAGTAATGACAACAGAAATAATGATTTTTGAGGTTTGGTACATTAAATTATAAACAAATGTTTAATTGAAACAGTAGTACTGATTCATAAAACGAGTGATAAATATCTAAGAATTGTAATTTGATGTGCTTTAGTCAGTAGGGTGAAGGTTATACTCTATGATGAAGTCAAAATAAGACCAAAAAATGCCCATATTGTCTCTCATACTTATAGAAAAATTGAAAAATAATATATTATTCACTAACTCACTACATAATTACTTTGAATTAGCTTTGCTCCTTGCATTAAGTATGTTAACACTAATTTAACTAGTGTATAACTTTGATAGTATTTTATACACATATCTAATTGTTATTATTGCAACAATTAATCCTCCAAGGACATAAATTATTCAGCTTGCCAAAGTTATAGCAGAAAATTAAAAAGATTCATTATATATAAGATAAAGCAAAGTAACATTAATTTACAATTGAGAATTAAATCAACAGAATATCAAAGATTTTCTGTTTAAAGGTGAACACTTGTATCATGAGAACTTTTTGTTGTTTCAACCTCATTAAATATTTGTAACATATTTACAAAAGTAAAACCTATTTTCCAGAATATACACACCGTGAAGGTGGTGACAACAGCAATATGTGAGCAAGATTATCAGAGCTCCCACATTTCAAATGCAACACAGACTTATTAAAATTTAACACATTTAAAACAATAATACATTTGGGTAATGTAATCAGTGGAAGTGTATAGCTTAGTAGTTAGGGTGTTGCATTCATGATTGTACGATTATGGATTTGATTCCTGGACCAGATGTGGTATTGTGCTGTGTTCATTTCACATTGCTCTAGTCCAGTCAGCTGACAAAAATGAGTAATCCATATATGGATATATATGCCACAGAATCTGAGAAACCAGCCTTAAGAAGGACCATTGATCCTTTTGAATTTGTACTATAAGGAAGATCATATGATTAGTAGGATGTGATGTTTATAGTGGATGAAAAGGTTTAGACAATATCAATCTTTGTTGATACTTAACAACACTAAAAGAATGTTATTTTCTACACATACAGAAAAAAAAACTTAGCAAGAGTGAGAGGTAACATATTGCAACAGGAATTGAAGTAATAGACATTAAAGTATTCTACTTCTTGAATAATTGCCACTTGGATTAAATTGCCCAACTACTTTAATAGCCAGTAACTATTTAAACAAAACACTTATCACTTTTAGGTTTTCATGCTTTTTCTCATAAAGATTAAAGTAGGAGCAAAAAGGAAAACAATGTTCCATAATGAAGTAATAAACAAGTAAAATGCATCAAATCTCAAATCCATCTTGCATTATCTAATCAAATAAAAAATCCTACTAAACCAAATTACATCATATTACTTATCTATGCCACAGACTCAAAGAACATCAAATATTTTTCTTCAAAGAAGGAAACTTCTAAATAGTCTGCTTGACTGCATTTTATCAACATACTACACTTTACATTCAGCATATTATGCTACTTATTAACTTCTCACATCAATTAGATGTCTTCCATTACATACCATGCTGCCAATCATAGGCATCAGTGCTTCAACCCTCTGCTGACCAAATATAAAAATATACTCAATAATAGGCGCAGACGTGGCTGTGTGATAAGAAGTGGCACCTTGGGCAAGTGTCTTCTACTATAGCCTCGGGCCAACCAAAGCCTTGCGAGTGGATTTGGTAGACGGAATCTGAAAGAAGCCCGTTGTATATATATATATGTATGTGCCGGTGATACACTCTCTGGAGTGGTTGGCGTTAGGAAGGGCATCCAGCTGTAGAAA
>JAOPUL010003242.1:12670862-12681607 GCA_027564515.1 Octopus rubescens | reverse complement strand
AGCTTGCCAGTTTCCAGTCAAACCGTCTAACCCATGCCTGCATGGAAAAACAGACGTTAAATGATGATGATGATATGAGTGTGTGTGTCTGTGTTTGTACCTGTCCCCCCCCCCCACCATCACCACTTGACAACCGGTGCTGGTGTGTTTACGTTCCCATAACTTAGTTTGGCAAAAGATACCGATAGAATAAGTACCAGGCTTTAAAAAAATTAGTACTGAGGTTAATACATTCAACTAAAAATTATTCAAGGTAGTGCCCCAGCATGGCCACAGTCTAATGACTGAAACAAGTATAAAAGATAAAATCCGCTCAGATACTTATGTCAAATATTGGCTAAGAAGCTTTTGGGAAGTCAAGACAATGCCATAGAATATGACAAAATTTCCAAGGCTTTATGAATAGAAATCTGCAAGATTTTGTCCTATTCCTCACCTTCTTCAAACAATACATACATGATTTACATACTATGTTAATACAAAATTCAATAGCTATGAGCACAATCACATTCTTTCAGACTCCTTCCAAACAAATATATATTAGAAGCTACCAATATCACTACACCTAACATAATACAGGAATACACAAACTTATACTTGTGTATCAAACTTATTAAAAGTAAGAAGAAAGAAGGGAAAAAAAGTCCCAAGTTATCATCTATAACACTTCAATAAATGCATGAAGCACAGTATCCTTGACTGGATAGCAAACTATATACCACAACAAATACTACACAAAGGAGTGTACAAGATCTCAAACCAGCTTTAAAATAAAAGCAGGAAGGTGAACCTATAGTGCTAGATATATGGGTTACTGCCAAACGATTTGCTGTCTGTCGTAAGGCAGAGTTGATTGGGGCTACTCAAGAACAACAGTTCTACGGGGCAAAACTTCACTTGGTGAGCAAATCCACTCAGAAACTCTTCAGTAACTGGACCATTGTAGAACCAAGATCTTCTCTACCATTTTCACTGTAGTTACAATGACCCTTCCTTTTCTGAATTTGCCAACTCTGTCATCTGCTCTATCAATTCATTACAGCAACTAGAAAATGTACTTATATCCTGGATCTAGAAACCCAACAACCAACTAGTTACCGGCCATTTAGGTGAGAACTGAGAATAAAATTGACTGTTTTAATCAGAAAAGAGAAACCTGTATGTTTTTGTTATAAATTACATGATATTAGGAACAAGGGTGTGTAAAAAAGCTGCCTCTGTAAGAGCCAGTTTCTACTCAGAACTATAAAATAATTATTTGTATAGAGAAAATTCCTATAGTTTAGATGACAGTGGTGTTTCTAAGTGACTTATTAGTAGTGCTGTGGCTGGAACAGAAGTCTCACCAAACAGTTGGCAACAGAATGTTGAAATATTGCAGTCACAAATGTTGTAAATCACAAGTGAGATGGAGTGAAGGGGAATAAGATCATTATACATAAACAGACAAAAAGCTATATAATGTGTTTACTTAGCTAATTAAGAAAAGAGAGAAAAAAGCATGAATTTTGCAAATATTTTTGATGCAAAGTGTCAAGTGTTTCAATTGTGAAGTGGTGTTTAGGGATGAATCAAGAGAAAAATTTATCAGGTAATGTAAAGATAATTGCAAGGATAAGGACATGTAAAACAAATGGATGATGCCTGGTGGATGAAAAAGTGTAAAGAAGTCAGAGAGAGCTGAGATTACTGGGTTTCACAAACGATATGATACATCGATATGTGGAGAGATAACAAATTGTTGACTCATCAAGCATAACCAAAATGTAAAAATGGATGCTAAACTGATGATAATGACATCCCTGGTGAAAATAATGGTTAATTAATGACCTTAAAAAAGGGTTTATGTATATTGTTAAATGCAACTTTCATAAACTTGCTTAAAATATCAAACATATGTAAAGACAAAAACAAAGGAGGGGGGCAGGATGTAAGGGATATTTTGAAAATCTAATTGAAATTGCATATTCAAACAATCCCATTCAGTCGAAAGTTGAAGAAACAATTGAATAGATTACACATTAGTTTGTGTCAAATAATATCTTTATCTTCTATCTTTTGCTTGTTTCAGTCATTGGACTCCAGCCATGCTGGGGCACCACCTTAAAGGATTTAGTCAAAGAAATCGACACCAGTACTCATTGTTAAGTTTGGTACTTATTCTATTGATCTCTTTTGCCAAAGTGCTAAGTTACAAGGATGTAAACAAACCACCATCACTTGTTTATCCAAAGTGTGTGTTGGGGAGAATCAAAGACAAAGACACACACATATACGATGGCCTACCACACAGTTTTCTCCTACTAAATTCACTCACAAGGGCAATGGTTGGCCCAAAGCTATAGAAGTAGAAGACTTTGCTCAAGGTGCAGTAGGACTGAACCCAAAACACATGGATGCAAAGCAAGCTTCTTAACCACACAGCCATGCCTGCACCAAATATGTATATTAGGTTCGACGTAAGCCATATAAAGATAGTTAAATTTGTTACAAAATGATACCTCATTATGAAGATGGCAAATGATATGAGTCTATCAGAATACTGATTGTAGTTGCAATAGGGATTTCTAGATATATTCATGTCATTTATAAGGAATGGTATATATATATCACATATATGTGATGTATTTGTTGCAGTAATTAATTATAATAGATATATTTAGCATTAATAAATTGCAAAAGAACTCCCCATGAACTATCGAAAACGGCTCAACTGAAGTAGTAGATAGTCACTCAAATTCATAGAAGGAACGGTTATAATAAAATATAGTAAGTAGAATGAAGGAGTAGTACAAGTTTAAGGATCTCTTGGCAATAAACAAGCTTTTTCTCTCCATATATGAAGCAACATAAATGTAATACTGCAAAGGCAGAAAATTAGCTGAAGTATGAAAGAAATGAGATAGATATGATGTATAAGAGATAAAAATATTAACTTTCAAAAAAGGTGCAATGTAAGTAATCTGTGAGAATTAAAGGTATCAGCTAATGTATGCAGCTGTGATAACTGTATTGGTATGGACAAGTGATGTGAATTGATAAGTTGTAGGTGAAAATGTGCCTAATACTGACACTGAAAAGCAATGTATGAGAAAAAGTGGTACGGTTAGAAGCTTAGGATACTGGGCTTCATTGATGATATGTTGTGCTACAGATCCATTCGTTCAATGCTAATAGGGAAACATGGATGTTAAAATGGCAACAATAGGAATGATGACATTGCAATATAGCAGTTATAAAGCAATTTCTATAGGAATTTAAACTAAATTTGTCTGATGAATAAAGCATCTCAATTATTATTGTAGACATTTTTGTTCAAATCATACTTTGGAAAGTTATTGAAACTATCTATTGAAGAATGTTTATTTAGTTATCTGTAGAAAATACTAATTGTAAATTTATTCACATACATACTATCTTGTTACTTTAGTTATTTAAAAAAAATATTGATTATCAGTATGATTTGATTAAGCAACTCTAAAGGATAGTTTTACTTAGCTTGGAGACTTAAAAATCTGAGTTTGCATTCTATTAAAACAATTCAACCTTTATAAAGTATAACTTTGTTTCCGCTATTGAACACCTTTTGCAACAAACATATTCAAACACGGATATTTATAACTGGATGGCCTTTTTACAACAAATCCTGATATACAAGTAACATTCTAAGTTGGAGATTGGAATCTTATTATGCCATTTAAACAGTAGAGATCCAGATTACCTACCTGTAAAAATAACTTTTATTTTTTATTTTTCACCAACCCAATTGACCCAAGAAGAGATCCTCATTGAAAAGACATAAAACATACGTCAACAACCTCAACAAAGGAATTTCTATTAGACTTGAGTTTTTTTTTTTAAAAAAAGTGAAATTTGCAAACTTTCTCTTTTAAAAAAAGAAGATATGAAGTTCACCATATTTTAATACAAGTTTGTTTTTCTCAACACTAAACAAGATTCAAAGCTTTTAAATACCAACATCAATGATGAAAGTGACTAAATTATATTAAAATTAGACTTAATTGTACTCAAAGAATAATTCTGAACTTCATAAATGAGCAAGATGAGATTTTGAAAACTATTACTAGAAATATTAGAACAATATAACTTATGAATAAGTGACATGCAATAGGAAAATGATGATGAAACCATTTTCCGTAATCTAAAAGTTAGATGAAAAGAAATACTACTCTGATAGATCTGATTCATAAAGTTATTCCAACCCCAATACCCATAACAAAATGGTAACATTAACATAAACAAAAAATTTCATCCAAAAGCATTTTAACATCACGATTCTTAATGATTTTTCCCATTTAAGCATTATTGAATTTTCCAGAAATATGAGTACATATAACAAAATAAACACTTTAAAAATAGTATTCATTAAAACTGATATGGGAAATATTAACTTTGTGGAAAAGAAGAGAAACAAATCAGTTAAATATCAGAATGAACAGTAATGAAAAGAACAAAAATTTTATTGGAATAATAATTTAGCTATGTGAAGAAATATTCTAGCAGCATCGTTTTTCTTTTATTTCTCTTTTCAGCAATGCTGAAAAGAATGAAATGAAAGAAAGTAAAAGAAAAAATTAGTCAGTCAGACTGTTGCTGCCATGACAGTTATGAAGATGCCCAGCCAAAGTCTAGCCAGACAGTTAGGTTCAGGCATACATTTACAGTCAACGATGTCATCATAATGTAACCTAGCAGAAAGTATATATTTGAGGCAGACAGTATAGTGGAAAGACTAGTTAGCAGCAGGCAACAGACTGGAACATAATCTCCTCCCCCTTGCAATAACATTACACATATAAGGAAGAAAAGGAATCTGTATAAGAAAAATTAACATACATAAGGCCGGAATAAAATATTGTAAAAATGTACTGTAATCTTAATATACTGTTCCATACAAGCTCATCAATAACCCCAAAACAAATAAGGACCTACAGGAAATGACCAGTCTGGGATCAGTTACTTTGTACTGAGGGGCCATGAGGCTAGACTGGGTGAGAAGTTGTTACCAAACTAAAAGGTTGTCTGAAACTGGTTACTGTCACACACACAGCAGACAGACAAGTATATGCATATTATATTACTGCTAACAGTCAGACAAACCCCAATCAATGAGCTAACAATCTCTGAGTAAGTGGACAAAAATATACATAATTTGTTGTTGCTAACAGCCAGTCTGTCTAGTCATAAGAGTTTGCTTTACAAAAGGTTCCATAGTTATATGTTTTCACAAAGAAACAACAATATGTTCTCACACGCACACACATACGCATACACACAGAGACAGACAGACACAGACAGACACACACACACACACACAAAATATTTATATAGATATAATGCAGACGGAATGATATATATGAACACAATTATAGAGTGAGATCAAGAAATAACACCTATACACTTGCACACATATATACACATAAAATCACATGAGAAGTTTAATCATATGACTCTTAAGTGTCCATAGTTTAACTAAATTGCCCATTAAAGTAAACGAAATAAAAAAGCATATCCTTCCTATTTAGTATTTAAATTGTTGTTCACTAATGAAGAGAAAATGTAATTTGAAAGGAATTTTTTTTTTTTTTTTAATAGAAACTACATTTTGAAAATTACTTTTAATTAATGGCCAAATAAAGTTTATATTTGAACTGAATAATTAAAGTTGTTGTGAAATAACTAATAAGTTGCACAGGTAAGAAGATCAGCTGGTGTTAGAAGGAAGTTTATCAGCATCTAATTGTTCACATGTATTGAATTGCATCAGCCTGCTAAAACAATTCATTTTAACTAAAAATAAACACTTATATAATAGCCAAATAGAATAATACAGATAACTATTTTCTAGAATTTAAACTTTGTAATTGTTTGCTAAGTTCTTTTAAATAATAAATTTAAGTAATTTTTATCACGTTAATATTCCCAGTGTAAAAAAATAAAGCATTCAAAATATATTTGTTGGTGGATATGCATTCAAATTGAATATTTAGAGTTTAATTAATTAATTAATTTTATGTGTGTGTATATATATATATATATGACTATTCCTCCAAACATCAAGCTCATAGAACACAAAAAGTTTGGTATGTCAGTCTGTGATTCAAAGTGAAAGTTCCAAAGAATTATGCATCTTGGGACATGGGGGGGAAAAAATGTCTATTTTGGAATGGGCAGTACAATCCTGAATTTTTTTCAGTATAATAGTTCTGGATTTAAATGACTGCAGTAGTAATAAGGGCCTAGGATTTATGGGATTCAAGTTTATTATAACAAAGGTCACTAATTAGATCATGTTAAATGTTCAAAATTCATAGAATTTATGAAGAAAAGATACTTGGGGTTGTTTTTTTTGTTTTTGTTTTATTACTATTATATCAAAAATGTAATTAAAACATTAAAATTGACTCTTATATGTAGAATAAAAGCTGTTTTTCATTTTTATAAGATGCAAATATAATAAGCATAAGCAATAATTGCATTTTAAATACTGAGATAAGTTTTGAAAACTAAATACTATATTTCATATACATGGAATGGTCATAAGAAAAAATCTGTCAGCTGATACAAGATTATCATATGATTTCTGTAAATTGACACCCTCCCCCACAAGATAGAAAATCTATTAGTTCACAACTTTCTTTTGTTAAAAGTCTTAGTACTCTTCTCTGATAGATTACACATTCAGTGTCAATAATTAGTGAGGACTTACTTCATGAAAACAGGAGATTAACTAAATTAAACATTTTAACAATTGATAATGTGAAATTGAACCTCTGTTACCAAGTATTGAAGCCAGAGATTAAACTAGCAGTCTACATATGTAGAGAGGATATAATTTTTAATAAGTGACCACATACTTATCAAAAGCAATATAAGAGCCCATAAATACTATTTTAAATAAATGCAAAGACTTTAATAACCAAATATTGAAATAAATTTAAATGAATAGATGTTCTAAACTAATATTGGTAAACAAGTTTATTGCAACAAAATCTAAAATACTCTAATGTTAAACTGGTTTTAAAATAAAACAAATTTACAAGTAATTCTTAAACAGTTTTGTTTGAAATGGTAACAAAAAACAGCTGAAAATATTGAAATTAATGCAGAAAAAATTAAAGCAAAAAAAAAAAAAGCATCTTTTTTATACATATTTTTTTTCTTTTTTACTTTATGTTAAACATTTTCTGGCTAAATAGAGAAAGTATTAACACTGTAAAAATTTGGAAGACTATGAAAACTATAAGGAATATAAAATGTTACCTTAGTTATTTAAATAAACAAATAGAAGGAAAGAAAAATAAAAAGAAAGATTGAAGAACTACGCAATCTGTTTGTTGCTGCCAGGTTAAGCCCTCATACTTTTCTTGTCATCAGCTGTGATGCTCAGTGTCAATAGCAGTAGTAGCAGGCCTACTTTTTATTTCCTTTCTCATCTGTTTTATTTATATTTATTTTAGCAAAATGACTAGTTGACCTAGAAGGCTGTCTAGACAAGGACTACAGCAGCAGTAGCAGCAGTCGGCACAGTCAGCAGCAGTAACAGGCTGCTTGCACTAGACAGGGTGTAAATGGGGAGGGAGAGAAACGCATATGCTGACAACAGGGAATAGTGGTAAGGAACGAAATAGGTGAGAGAAAGAAAGAGAAAGACAGAGAGACGGAAGGAGGAGGAACGATAAGCAAGACAGGGGAGGCAACAACCTAGATTGAAGGGAATCAATATAAATGGTGTTACTATGTGAGTGGTTTTGTTTATTTGTATGTGTTAGGCTATCTGTCCTTGTAATGATATCACCTCTGACCCACACATTCACTCTCAAGTGATAATCATTATCATTAGGAAATCGTACTATTTAGCTGATAAAATAGTTGCTATAGAGCTTACAAAACAGCTTTTCTATGTGGTTACTTCATTCAATTTATAATATTTACGTTGGTAAGTTGTATATTTAGAAATAATCAAGAAAAATAAGTTATTAGCTTTGAAAAGAAAATTCAGCAAACACTACAGGAGAAGTTATACAATAATTTCCGAAGATAAAAAAATCATTTTCAGATAAATGCTCAGTTTAAATCAATAATTAAAAACTTCAAAATCTGAAGTAGTATTTTAGAAGATTCTGTTATGTTCATCATCATCATCCTTTAACGTCCGTTTTCCATGCTGGCATGGATTGGACGGTTTGGCCGAAGCTGGCAAGCCGGGGGGGGGCTGCACCAGGTTCCGGTCTGATTGGGCTTGGTTTCTATGGCTGGATGCCCTTCCGAACGCCAACCATTTTACAGTGTATGCTGTAGAGGTATAAATAATTATAAAAATTGATTCTTCAAAAAACAATTTAAACTAAGACAAACCAAGCACATTAATTTACTATAATTCTTAATTGGAAAGAGATTATCAGAATTTTGAAAATTGTACAACATTTCATTTCAGCCGAAAGATGGCTTAATTATTCATCATGCAATCTTTATCCAAACTAACATACCCCCAAATCTTTGTACACAGTCAGCTGGCTGTGATTTGCGTCAGTGCAGGTATTTAACACAACTGCCCTTACAAATTACAAAACCCCAAATCTAACAATAAAACTTTAGTCTTGATCCCAGTTGCTATACAGATTATATAAACACCACAATCTAAGTGAGTGATACGAAACTCAATATTGCAATGTCACTAGACAATATCACTAATTCCTCAAGCATTCTTTTGTAGAAAATCACTATGTAACAGCTGTGCATAACAAAATCACCAGAATTAACTGCAGAAATCCTGTACAGAAACAGAAGCTTTTTGACTATTCAAAACTGGTCTGGTATAGAATGGCACGAAATTTGAAGGAGATGGAATTTCTATCAAGCATATATAGAGACACAGCCAAGTTAACTTCTGAATTGAAAGTGTCTTGCCTAGCACTTTAACCAAGTACTTGGGTAGAGTGTCGACCTGGACAAGAGAATAGGAATAAAACAACAAAGTCATACATTATATAGACTAAACTTTCATTATTTGATTTAACAATTGCAATTCCAATTAGAATTTTATACAGGATATTTGAACTTATACACAGTGAAAAAGAAGTTATTTCAAATTTTGTTTAACTTCCAAGAATGTGTCTTTTATATAAGGGTTGAATTGTTAAGAAATATGTTTCACAACTACATGGTTTCAGGTTTCAATTCCACTGTGCAGCACATGCCGCATGTGTTTTCTACCATAGCCAAATCCTTGAATTAAAACTGGCGGATGGGTGTGTGTATGTGGCATCCCATCATAGGGATCATTTCTGTTAAGTGGTAGACTTAACCAATGATCAGATATACCACCACTTCCTGTTAAAAAGTTTGCTTCATAATTTCATGGTTTCAGGCCCACTCCTACAGTATGGAACTTTGGACAAACGTCTTCTACTTTATTCCCCCCCCCCCCAGGACCAACAAAAGATTTTTGAGTGAATTTGGTAAATAAAAATAAAGAGGTCCATTGTGCGTGTTTGTCTCAAGTTGAAAGAAATTTCTTGTTAATACCCTGAATCTGTGCTTTTTGTACCAGTCTTATGTCTCTGTCTTGTGTGTTTTCAGTTGTAAGACTCGACTTCATTAGCCAGATGAGTGATACCGACTTATTCTAGCACCACAAAATGTATGACTGAGTAAAAAGTTGGTTGATGAAATGGGTTTATCCATTTCTGTTTTTTGTCAAATCCAAGAAATTACAGTATATGTCCTTCACTGCTTTTATATATTTATAAATGTGTGTGCATGTGCGTGTGTGATAGAGTGCACACATGCATCCACTGCTTCACATCAGCAAAATGGTAATTTGATGTTTACATTTTTGAAGACCTGTGAAACAAAAATTCCTTAATGGTGGTGACAGGAAAAGCATCCGGCTATGAGATCCTGCTTCATCCATGTCCACATACAGCCCATATTAGCATGGAGAAATGGACATTAAAAACTAATGAGCGTATATACCAATGCAATATGACTTTTGAAAAGACTAAGGGTAATTTTTTTTTTAAATGATAGAATCTTTTAGTCAGAGTCCAACATTACATAACATTAAATACTTATCCTTAACTTGCATAACATCTTCATTCCCATTAAAAATACTCTTCCAGATAGCTTTATGAAAAATGCAACGTGAAACTCAAACTCACTAAGGAAACAGAATAGAGATATTTTAAATACTAGAATAGAGATATTTTAAAAATATTCTGAGAGTAACTGACTGAATAAGATATCTCTATCTTGGATCTTATCTTATGTTTAAGTTCAAAAACATACAATAAAGAATCACACTCTGATATTAAATGTAAATATTTAACAATGTAAATGTCCAAACTAAACAACAAATTTGAAATATTATATAACTGACAAGATTAAAACAACATTACTTTAATGACAGCTGTTATTTCAAACCTATCTCTGTTTTATGCACATAAGCAAGATGGTCTATTTTGTCACATCATACATACAGTGCAATTGTTTGGCAACTGTTACCATAACAGTGCATAAGTATATGAAAGATTTTAGCACCGAATAAATGGTAAGGAGGAAAAGAATAAGAAGTATATGAGAGTGATATAGTTTGCTTGAAGCATTGATATATGTGTATAAGAGTGAGAAAATTAAACAGAGTGAGAAATCGGAGTAGCTGAACATCTTTTAAAAACTGTCTTCTGATGATAGGCTTTTACGCCTGAAATATATAAAGGTTT
>JAOPUL010003242.1:12645105-12657218 GCA_027564515.1 Octopus rubescens | reverse complement strand
ATATATGAATGTGTGTATGTAAAGGTAGATGTCTACATGTGTTGGAGACATACACATGTGTAAAAATATGTTGTCTAAGTATTAATGTACGCATGTGAACTTTTGTGTGCACGCTTGTGTAATAAACGTACAATACATTATATATACACACATTTAATAATAATAATTCGATTCTGATTAAACTTTTAACATGATGTTCAAAATAAAATTTGAAGATGGATGGCAATAACTACACTAACTGCATATGCACATTATATATATATATATACGTGCGCGCGCAAACATAGAGAAAGAGCGAGATGCCATAAAGCCAGGCTGAATAAAACATACTACAAAAAAGGACCCAGTCAGCTCCAAAACATAGTTTCTATAATTCTTTCCAAATATCCTCATTATTGGGTATGTAATAATAGAAAGGTATAAAGTTTCTTTAAGTCATGTGCCTTTCGCTCTAGACAAGTTAATGGCCTATGGATTATACATGTCTTGCTACCCGTGACATAGCGTAGAATTGCATCGAATAATAGAAAATGTTTGAATAAATATAAAAGTTCTAGTATGACCCAAAATACTAGTGGTTTCCAATTAGTAAAATATATGTTTAGATCCTGTTTAATGGATGTTTAAAATTAGCACACTTACTATTAACTCTAAAACCAGATAAGTTTACGTAACACTTTTCGAAAAAGATTCCATATAGATTTCATTTTATTTCTTTTAAAATCTGTTGGGCTGGTTAGGAGTATAATTAAGTTATTGCACAGAATATTTTGGATATACTTTAATGATAGTCTTTAGTTTGTATTACAACATCCCTTTAAAGTGATATATCTATGCAATTTAAACGGCAATCATATGAGATAGCAAAGAAGGGCTTACCAAGAGGTCTCTCGATAAATTATCCGCTTATCAGAAATACGCAAAAGTATATTTGTGACAATACATTAAAAAGAAATGTTAGCGCTCTAAATAATTAAATGTAAGTTCTGAAATATAAGTATGACTGCAAAAGCTACTAAAAGAATGTGACCACAATAACTGCGCATGTGCTTTTATCACACCACTACCTAGAGTAGTGGTATTATCACTTCCACTCTTTAACTGAAAAATTTGCTGAAAATGTAGAAAAATTTAATTCTAGAATTGTAATCTACTCCTATCAAAATGCCAGTAGCCAATTAGCTACTTATAACTAATGTGAATTGAATATATTACAGAGAAAAAGTAGTGTTTCAAATGGAAAACTTTTTAAAGTGATTAAAATAACAGCAGATACGAAAGAAATAGTTATACCTCTACAGAATTGAAATTCAATTCGAGAAAAGATTAAATTTTATAAAGAAAAATATGTAATCAAGTAGACCGATAAAGTACTATATTGTATAACAACTCTTTTAAAGGTTTATTCGAAATAAACGTTAACATTTAAACAGATTCCTTATACGATCACAACAAAGGCGACAATAAATTGTTGAATGTATTTTAACAGAAATTTAATTCTAGGTGTATGTAACAGAGTATCTTACCTTACATTGAACATTTTAAAAGAATACATAATATACAAGTCTGTCCAAGATGGCGAGTATTTTTCCTTTCAGAGAAATTATGCACTAAATAGGTGTTACCACTGGGGCTGCTTAAAACTGCAGTTGCATGCATTGCGCATGTACTACGACCAGGCCACTCCTACCACGTTGACGAAGGCAGAATGATAAAGCTAAGATAAGATGCATTGAAGCAGGCACAGCATTTGTTGCAAGAAATCTGTGACTATGTGTAACTACTTATTTTGGTATACTATTTATCTAAATTGCAACAACAGCAGCTTGGTTGTTCACTTAATTTTCTAAGTTTATTATACACACCACACACAATAAGTGTAAAAATGAACGCATGCACAGTCAACCTCTGTGAGAAGTTATGCTAGCGTTATGATGAATTTACAAGATATCTGGCTTAAAGAAAGATTAAAAGTTGTTTTACATTTTACTGGAAATGCTTTATAGCAAAATTAGAGAGACCTTTCAAAATATCACTGAATTTATTTTGTAAAAAAAAAAAAAAAAAAAAAATGCTGGAATAAACTAACTTGATCAAAGGTAAAACAAAGTAAAAAGTTACTAAATATTATTTGAAAACTATTTACTTAGATAAATTTTATCTAAACTAAAACTTGTAAGATATATCTCATTAGGGTAAAAAGTCTTGAAAAGTATTCAAAACTGATTTGTAAGTTAAGGAAAAATGAAATTCATAAACTAACTAAAAAATATATCCAACCCTAATGTAACAGTTGAAAAGGGAGGGGGATGAGTAGTGAAGAGGGCAAGATTGCAACGGTTGCAAGAAGCATTTAATTTAAATACAGTTGGTTCGTTCAATTTAAATTTCAAAAATTTAACTATTTGTGATAATTTCAGAATAAAATTGAAACTAAATATTATCAAATACTTATCGACTTATATTAATTTAAAAATATAAAGTGAAAATTAAGATTTGAATAATATTTTAAGTTGAATTTGCACTATTCATCAAGTTATATTGAATTCAGCAAACAAATGCAACAGATATGATTTACTTCTAAATTATTTCATCTACATGTACAGATATCAAACTAACCCAAGTAGTTTGTTTTAAGTATTATATTATATTTAAGTATTATTTTCCAATTGATATAAATTGAATTTCAATAATTTAGAGTTTTTCATTGCGCATGTGTTTTTTGCCATGAAGAAAACTCTATACCACTGTAGGCTATATTCCAGTGCATTATAAATAAAAGAAAAAGATACTTTGCTATATGTAAGTAAAGCAAATTTTTCTTTCGATTTCTCCAGCGATAAAAGAATTTCTAACAAAGAAATCTTTTTTTTTAAAATTAAGTCATTTCGGTAAAAATAATAATGTTTGTGTTATATGTATATGTATATATATATATATATATATATATATATATATGCACACACACAAACATACCCACCTACTATGATTTTTTTTTTAATCTTGTAAAAAGAAAAATTACACGGTAAATCTTCACAAGATATAATTATAAATAAATTACTGCAAAAAGAACCTTATAAATCTAGAATTGATAAGCGATAAATATTACATGTAGTTAAAAAAGCAATATGAGACAATATCAGTTAGAATTATACATCACCAATGAACAGCTTTTAAATTTCCTATTACATAGCCATCGTTGCAGATATCTTGATTCAGTTGTTCTACAGAGGTCGTATATGCGCATGCGTTCTTGCCACACCACTCCTACCAGTTTTGAGAAGACTACATATTCTGTGTGCTGAAATCCACATGGAAGAAATAAAGTTGAAATATAAGTACAAATTCTCATAGGAAATTTGTCATTAATAATTAAAAGTTTGCTGAATACTTAACTATCAGTCAATTAGCACACTAACCTACTAAATTCTCTATACAATCATTTAAAAGCCTGCTTGCTATAAAGTACATACTTCACATTGTTTCAACTCTACAAATATCAATTTAATTCCCACCTCACTTCCAAAGTCTTCTTGGAAAGCAACACATTTTAACTTAAATTGCTTTTTGTTTTGTTTTTCTTTTTTAAGAAAAAACTTGCTTGGATTAATATTTAAAGATAACGTAGAAAAAAAATGAAACAAAAAACAGCAACCAATTCTGAATAGATATGTATAAAATCAACTTGACTATGAAGTAATAGTTCTATTACTTAAGAGCTTTGTACTGGTTTCATAAAACCTGGAACAGAGTAAAAGCAAGTTGTTGCCCTTACCTGCCAACAGAGCACACATGACCCAGACAGGAATTTTAGTGAGTTGCAGAGAGTATGCCAGATAGTAAAGATCTTACCCATGACCTCAATGACTTATTCCCATTGCAATACTAAGCAGTGAAAAAGAAACAAAACAGACGCCTGCTTCTTTCTGTAATAATATGACATGGTCTGATAAGTGACCTGAAGGAGGAAACTACCTATACCTTGTAAGTGTGTGCGTGTCTCTCTCTCTTTTTCTCTCTCTCTCTCTCTCTATATATATATACACACACACACACATGCATATATATGTGTGTGTGTGTCTATGTGTGTGTGTATATATAAAACAGACAGACACACTCTCATGCATAATTACTCCGTGTACATGAGAAGGGGAACCCCGCTGTCTCATTTTACATACATTAAACACTATGCCCACATTTTGGCAATGTGGTTGCGCAGTCACCGGCTTCTTGTATATAGCTACGCATGCGCTATGTTATATTTCTTAGGATGTACAGTCATCGTCGACAGAAATGAAAGGAGTACCTCATGTCAGGTCACTAAAAAGATTAAGAATCTGTCCCGCCATCTTTGTACCACATGGTATATTCAACAATATATTAAATACAAAAATAGACCAGAAAGAAATAATTACATGTGGCAATAGTAAGTAAATAAGATGACTTCAATTTGAAAAATACATCAAAGGATTTTATAGCTGTTTTTAACAGAAAGGGAGGGAAGTACCACAAATCAACGCGCCGAGTACAAGCTATTTCCATATTAAAAACAAAAATAATATTCAAATATAATACATTTTTTGAGAATGGAACATACAAGAGGTATGCCATTTCATTAAAGTTTTTTTTATAAAAAAAAACCCTGCCCAGTAACAAATGAAAGATCATGACAGTAAGTAACTGAATTGAGTTCTATTATTATCATTAAAAGGCATAAAAGGTAGCTAATATACAGTAAATGATACATATTCAAAAAAGGGAGAAGATGGCAAAAGAGAGATGGAGATATTATGAAACAGCGATGCAATAAATTTCACAACAAAATGTTACATCGGTAATGATTAGGTAATTTCAAACAAGCAACAAAAAATGGTATTGAGTAATCTGTAAAAGAACATAGATCATTATCAAAACACAGAATTAAATATGCAGACAGTCATGGGTTTTACATTTAAGTCTGCCTCGCCTCCATCTTTTTTAGTAGTCAAATGCTGTGCTTAGCTGCTACTTACCACACAGTGGCAACAATTTTATAAGCATAATTCAACAGGGCCTTTCGTTAGCTGATGCTGCTGCAGTGATTACAAGGTAACAATCCATTAGGTCATATGTAACATGCCTGGTGAACCCAATCTGCGGGGACCACTTTGCCTAAGTCCTTGCCACGGGCTAGTTTACAGTTTTAACTAATCTGACCTCATCTTAGAAAAGAGTTCTTGGAAGGGGAAGCCATAGTCAAATTTCTGCAGCCAGTTACCGGCATTGGTATTGTTGAAAAAGAACTAATCTCCTTTGATAGAATTAAAAGTATAATGCATAAAAAAAATACATAAGGTTTTCAAAAATAGTTAAACTGATCACTATTCATACCATAATTAAGTTACGTATGCCATATATTACTGAGGAATTAAAAAAAAAACATATGATGTAATCAACAAAAAACAATGCAAGTAAATCATATCCATGTAAGTAGCAGACATGCCGGTTAGTTAATCGTGATGAGCTAGTATAAGTAATTTATACAAATATATTTCTCCTGAGTATGTGTGATAAGTCCAACAAGTAGGTCTCACAGTAACATATATTGCAAATTCTCATTTCATATTCAGCTTGAATTAAAACGAGTGAAGCATTTTCACACACAGCTATAGCTTGCTGTAGACTAGAAGCTAACTCTACTTCATAGCCAATCCGCCATTCTGTTATACTTAACTGTGCTAGCATGTCAATTGGTGTCTAAGAATAAGAAAGGAGAATAAAGGAAGGAACAAACTTAGATAAACGGGAGTAGAAGGAGGAGGGAAATAGAGATAGTGTGTGTCTGTGTGTGCGCGCTTGCGTAGTTCTCGTCTGAATAGAAATTTAGAAAAGATACACTCAAGGAAAAATATTCAAGGATTTACTAACAACTTCAAGGGTCTACTTGAAAACAGAAGATAAATACTAGGAGTTTTAAATATTCACTGATGACTAAAAAAACAAAAAAATATTTTTGAAATTCGAAGTGATTGTTAACTACATTTTGCTGCTGGCTAAACGGTAAGCTATGTGCGTGTGTGTGCATTCCTTAAATGATGTAGTGTAAAAAAAAAACAAAAAAAAAACAATTAGAGGAATGTTAACATTATATGTTAAAATAATAAGTATACAAAATTTTTATCACATCGACTACTACTGTCTAATTATGTAATTTCACATTTAAGATGGTGAGACCTTTCCAGTAAGATATTAAATAGGTCTTTTGGCATGTAAAACTACTGCAATCATTTCATTTACCTCCCAGGTCTTATATGCTAGTTAACTGTTTGAATGTGTATGCATGCTAGGCAGCTTACAAAGAGGGTGATATCACTATAAACCATGAACATTTGATCTAAACGCCTAGCAGCTAGAGAGCAGAGCTAAGCTAGTTGGTAGGCAGGCTACTGTGAACAGTAGCTAATACTAGTTAGGAGCGACAAAGCTATCTTGATTCATCGAGATTTTACAGCTGATGTAATTTCATTGATGGCCTTATTCATTGTCTGCTGCTTTATTCTGCTAATTTTGCTATACATTTTGTACATACACACACACTTTATTCTTCCTTTCTCTCTCTATTCTCTCTCTCTATCTGTTTATTTACCCATCTATCTATCTATCTATCTCTCCATCTGTATTAATTTCTTTTCAAAAATCTTAACCAGAGCAGGTGTACATAGGTAAAAAGAAAAGTGTTCATGAAGAGATATGATCTAAGTAAAAGAAGAATGTATGACAAAGTGCTTTGTGATTTGTTAAATATTCTCTTTTATTCAACCATAACACTATTTGACAAGTTATTATTAAGATCAACGAAAAACATTAATCAAATGAATGCATTCTATTTTACTTTTCAATTTCAACAAAAGAAAAGAATTTAAAAAAAATGAAAATAAAATGTTAATATAAAAATAAACAAAGCTCTTCAGAACCATACAAAATATTGCAAATATTTTTTAATAAAAATATTATTTGGATGAGAGATTCCTTCCTCTTCATACAAAAATAATTGTTTCTAATTTAGGCACAAGGTCAGCAATTTGGGGGGAGAGGGGTGGTCGATTACATCAACCCCAGTACTTGACTGGTTATTTATTTCATCGACCCTGATACAATGCAAGGATTTGAATTCACTACGTAAACAGCTGGAAAAAATGCCACTAAGCATTTTGTCCGACACACTAACAATTCTGCCAGCTTGCTGCAATAATAATAATAATATTTTCTACCACTGGCAAAACACCTGAAATTTCGAGCTGATTAAATCAATCCCAAAAGGATGAAAGGCAAAGCCAACCTTGGCGGCATTTAACTCAGAACATAAAGAGCTGGACGAAATACCACTAAGAATTTTGTCCGATACACTAACGATTCTGCCAGTTTGCTGCCAGAATGATAATAATAATAATAATAATAATAATGATGATGATGATTTTTTTTCATGTAGATATAAAGCCACAAATTTTTGATGAGAAATGTAGATTTTTAATAGCCTCTTCATGTAATTTATTCTACTGATCCTAGAAGGATGAAGAAGCGTGATTTGAACACAGAATGTAAAGGGACGTAACTAAATACTTCAAGACTTTTTTCTCCAATGGTTTACTGATTCTGCCATTCCGCTGCCCTACAATAACAATAATGTTCATCCTTTACATTATTTAACATTTAGTCTCAGTAAGGAATTCTATGTATAAACACATTTTAAATGATCCCATTATATGTCAATAAACTTTTAGTATTATTTTTCTTTTAATAATTATGAACAAATGATACAGTATAACTTGATAAAGAAAAAATGATTGGTAGAGAAAGAAAATAATGAGTTGATTTAAGAAAATTTATTTCTAATTAATAATTTATTTTAAAATTTCAATGTAAAAGAAAGAAAAAATTTTTTTTTTATAAATAACACCTGAATGACAAAGTAATAATTCAAAATAATATTTTACAAACGTTTTTTGTTTTGTTTTTAAATGGGAAACATTATGTAGATGAATCAATGTCATTTTATGGTCTGTAGGTAAAAATAGGTACCAAAAACTTTTTAAGCTAAACAAGAATTATTATCTAACAGTTAAAAAAAAAACATGTTCTGAGTCCAGAGATGGTGTTTAGGGAGGAAAAGAAAGGGTAAATACAAATTTTACAGTGATAAATAGATAGGTAGGAAAACTGTGATGATGTTATGCATAATGTTAACATTTATTTATTTTTTAATGCATATACAAACCATTAACTTTCAGTCAAATTGGCATTTTTAAACAAGTAATCTCTAGGTCATTAAAATATCTGTTTGTCATTTTGACTGGCACCAACAGGACTGCTAAATAGAATTTTTAATAAACTATATAAGTATGAGACATCTAAACATGAACATTTTTAAGCTTCAAAAATATTATTACTAAAAGTACATATTACAGAAAGTGATAAAGAAAATGTAGACAGTGTAGCTTCTAGTTATATCAATGCAGCATGGTTTTATTGAGAGACAGACTGTTGTTCTGATTCAGTTGGCATATTCATTCATTTAATGATTAAATTGATTAACTCCAACAATGAAACAAAGGTAACAGATTATATTGGACATCCCCTGTGAGGTAATGTTAATTTTGCTTCTGGTTTGATGTGGCAAACAAATACCACACAAAGAAAATCTGTTCAACTTCTGAGTAGCAGCATTTCAAGTGATGTGAGACTAGTAACACTATGCAAAGATGCTTAACTTCTTTCTTTCTTTTTTTAAATTTTTTTTTTAAGGTAATTAAAAAAAATGTTTTGCCTTGCTCATTGGATAATGTATTTGCAAAAGAAGAATCAATTGAAAAATGTTACAGCCAAGTATTTCCCCTTATCACAAAACCAATTCAGTTTCAATTTAGTTGATTGAATCAAGGTTTCCACTATCATATGTAAGACTGTTGCATCCAAATGTTAGGGAAGGTAGATGATATGTTATGTGATAAGCAGAGCAGTGAATTTAGTTTGTTGCAAAAGAAAAAATATAACCTAATGGTTAAACAAATCATATGTATATGGAAATATTGAACCTTTTTTTTTTTAGGAAAATATATTTTATCATGAAAAACAAAGAATTTGGAAAGAAATGTTTTAAAGTGTAAAATTGACCACAAACTTTATTTTAAATGGATAAATTCTACACACACACACATATATATATATATATATATATATATAATTTTACCTATAAATAGTAAATGTTTGTTTCAATATATTTAAAATCACATTCATATTTTTAAAATTATAATTATTAACATTAAATATTGATGACTTCACAAATCCACTCTCGAGATATATGCAAAATGCTAATCATAACAGTAGGGTTAGATGCTTAAGCCATGAAAAAAAAAAAGACTGATTTTGATTTTTAAGAAACTTGGAAATTGTAATTTTAAGTAGTAAACAAATTTAGATAAACTTGAATTGTTGGGTTAATGGGTAAGCTGTAAACATGTTAGGAAGAGTTCCAAATGGATACAATTTGAGAAAGGTAAGACTATGTTTTGAACAAAATTTTAGGGAAAAGATACACTAGGAGTGATAGGTAGATGAAAGTCAGATGCAACAAGTGGGTATACATGGAAGTAGCATATATTCAGCAGGTTCAGAGAATTGTGGTAGTGGTAAAAAAAAAAAAAAGGCATAGCTGAGCTAGCTTGATGGCACACAAGTACAGTGTATAAACATTAATGGAACTAATTGATTTATCATTTGTATTAAAACTGGGCTTTAAAACAAACATATTGGTACTGCATGCTTATTGTGTATGCACAACTTGAAGAGTTAGTCAAGATTGTTAACTATTTGGACAATCAATCACTCTCTCTCTCTCTCTCTCTCTCTCATGAGAATTTACATAGGGTTTATTACAATTAATATATTTATAAATTCATTTTAATATTTACTGGCAGAATCATTAGCATGCCGGGAGAAATGCTTAGCGGCAATTCTTCCGACTTTACATTCTGAGTTCAAATGCCGCCGGGGTCGATAAAGTGAGTACCAGTTACGAACTGAGGTTGATAAAATCGACTGCTCCACTCCCTCAAAATTCCAGGCCTTCGTGCCCAGTATAGAATGGAATATTATGTTGACAACAACATAATAAATGGTTTAGTGAGGAGATTGGGTAGGGGAAGGGTTAACATTTTCATTGGTACAAAAATCAGTTTTTACTTAATTCTAGGGAATGAGTTTTTAATTGCAGTGGATTATTAGGAGTTTAGCCCTTTACTAGTTAATCTGTTTACATCTGGCCCAAATATGCTACCTGCTTTATGTTTAAACTGGCTAGAACTGGCCTCTCACACATACCCTACAATGTTATTCCAAAATTATATAATCATCATAGCATTGAAATCTCAAAGCTATGAGATAATGCTGGATTGATTCAAAACGATGTGAATTAAAAAACAATTAAGTTAATCTGAAAGCTAAAAAGTTAATTAAAGATAAATTCTGTTAGCTAATTGTTATAATTAGTCTCGTTTATCTTTTACTTGTTTCAGTCATTAGACTACAGCCATTCTGGCATACTGCCTTGAAGGGTTTTAGTTGAATAAATTGCCCCCAGTACTATTTTTGAAATTTGGTACTTATTCTATCAGTCTGGTTACGGGGACGTAAACAAACCAATACTGGTTGTTACGCACGATGGTTGAGAACAAACACAACATTAACACACACACACGCAAATATAAGATAGGCTTCCTCACAGTTTCCATCTACGAAATTCACTCACAAGGAATTGGTCGGCCCAGGGCTATAGTAGAAGACACTTGCTCGAGGTGCCACACTGTAGGACTGAACCTAAAACGAGGTAGTTGCCAAGCAAGCTTCTTGAGCACACAGCCATGCCTGTTATAATTAATGTTTGTGTGAGGAATGGGGGGGGGGGTATGAAATAATTGTTGCTTTACCTGTTTTAGTCCTTAGACTGCGGCCATGCTGGGGCACCACCATGAAGAATTTTTAGTCGAATGGAATGACTCCAATACTTTTCTTTTGTTTTAATTTTATTTATTTTTTATTATTACCCTGGTACTTATTCTATCAGTCTCTATTGCTGAACCACTAAGTTACAGGGACGTAAACACACCGACACAAACGCACACACTGTGTATGATTAAAGGATTCTCTCTTCCTACTAAAAGCTGAGTATTTGCTAAGAAGATATGGTGTGGTTTGAGGGGAGATTTGGCTGCTATTTCTAATGAGTCCGAGTCAAACCCACCACATAGAATCTCTTTCAGTAAAGGCTTTTGAAGGCCAGCAACAAACTGATGGTGAGGTAGTCACTATTAAAATAATTTCGGGAATGTCTTTATTCTCTTTTCATTGTTTTAACTCGGTTATTTTTACATTCTTAATTAAATCTTATAAATTCAATTAACACCAATTAAACAGTTTGGGTAAAACAAGATTTTAGTTTTTCTTGTTATATAAGCCTTAACAGAGTCATCCTATGGTCAAAAAATGTGTTCTAGCCTAAATAGTGAAATTTTTTTTTAGTCATAGTGTATATAGGACTACATTATCCAATGTATCATTTTAAAAAAAGGGGAGAGTTGATTATTCGCCCCCCCCCCTTCTCTAGCAGGTGGAGTGACACAGCATTAAAGGTCTCTTTGTTAGGGTGACAGGATATTTTTCTTTTTGTTACTTGTATATATGGCTTACCCTTTAAAAGCCTTAGTTATGGATAGGGGTTTGCAAGTTGATCTAACCTACAGCTAATATTTACTGACTTAGCGAAGTATTTTAACACTTTCATTACCGTATTTTAGGTGAAATACACTGCCTTTGTTTCAATTAATTTCGAAAATAATGAAGACTTTATTAAAATAACTTTTGCTGGTTTTTGAAACAAATTAACATAAATTCAGATGGAAGGTTTTAATATAGACCCCAACATGAAATCATAGAACCAGGGACAGTCTGGCTATGATTCCCAACCTGTTTTTGCACCATTGACTGGTTTCTACAGGCCTTGGGTATTCATCATCATCATCATCATCATCCTTTAACGTCTGTTTTTCCATGCAGGCATGGGTTAGACGGTTTTGACTGGA
>JAOPUL010003242.1:12584378-12594667 GCA_027564515.1 Octopus rubescens | reverse complement strand
AGCTTGCCAGTTTCCAGTCAAACCGTCTAACCCATGCCAGCATGGAAAACAGACGTTAAATGATGATGATGATGAAAGTTAACTAACTTTTTAATGACTTAAAAGATTTGTTCTGCAAAATTTGGATTCATTCAAAAGGCCACTGGTTCCCCACCCCTGGACTAGACCCTTCAAGGAAGTGCCCTAGCATGGCCACAGCTCAATGACTGAAACGAGTAAAAGATAAATGGCAACACTAGAGGTTTATACAGTAACGACGTTTCCTACCTTTTCTGTCGTCTCCAAGAGACGAAGCCAATAAGCTGGGTTTGTTTTTGCCAGAGACATCTGTATTTCATTTGGTTTGTGTCGTATAAAACACTTGGAGATGACCACTTTGTCATAAAGTTCGTAGGTTGCTAAAACTGATTCGTTGCTGTCCACTGGCCTGAAGAGGAGAAAACAATGTACAAAGACCAGCTTGACCACATCTGAATAGGAACAATATCTTAGAATATAAATGGACATTGGTTTCTAATGTTGGTATAAGTTAGGGGGAAGTGTTAAGTCAACTACAATGCCCCAACCCCCCCATTGTTCAACTGGTACTTATTTTATCGACCCTGAAAGGATGAAAGGCAAAGTCAACCTCGGCGGAATTTGAACTCAGAACGAAAAGACAGATGAAATGCTAGTAAGTATTTTCCCCAGCGTGCTAACAATTCTGCCAGCTCGCCACCTTTGAATATAAATAGATATTGGGAATAGCGGATGGTTGATGAAACCATGGAGATATGGATATGTGATGGTAGCTAGAGCAGAGGTAGGTTATGGTGGTACAGACATGTGGATGGTAGCTAGGGTAGAGAAAGCAGGTGATGCTGGTATGGTCATGATAAGTTAATTTTTATATTGCTTGCTCTGAGGAGGAAGGGCAGTGCCTATGCCCTTAACGGGACCTACAAGACTGCAGGAAAATTCCATCTGACAAGCTTCTGCAGTTTCTGTCTGTCTAACTTCTCTCATAGGGTTTGAATCAACCTGTCGCTAGTGTAAAAGATCCTTGCCCAAGGTGCCACAGCAACGGGATCAAGCCCCCTGATCCATGAGTTTGCAAAGCAACATCCTTAACCACCAGACCATGCCTGTATTTTAAATTAAGATTTTAACAAAAATGGACTCAGAATAAGGATGGAAAGATGACCATATAAGTTATACAAAGTCAAATGGAGAAATGTATAAAGAAATAATATGAAATGTGGAGTTAGTGAGGATGGGTGACCAATAGAGGGTGGAAACATCAGGAGAGATGAAGAATGGCAGTAAAACAGGAAGGCGTTATAAATTTTGGAGAGAAGAGGAAAATCTTCACTAGAATCAACTTACCGAATGTGGATTGCAGTCTCATCAAAGTCCGCTGTGAAGTCTTCCGTTTGTTCCATCTTGGCTGTCACTAGTAACCGGAATTTGTTCTGGCACCAGTAAATCGCAGGAGAGCTGTATGAAGTTACCGAAAAGTAAAAGGATTGAGGAAATGTTAGACGAAGACCAAAATTTTTGAGGTTGATCATCATCATCATCATCATCATCCTCCCCCTTTAACGTCCGTTTTTCCACCCAAGCATGGGTTGGACTTTGAGGTTGATCAGACATAAGTAAATATATAATAAATGCCAGTTTAATCAGTTGTGTGATGAGTAACATAGGGGAGAGAGAGAGAGAGAGGAGAGAGGAGAGAGAGAGGAGAGAGAGAGAGAGAGAGAGAGAGAGAGGAGAGAGAGAGAGAAAGAGAAATTGTTCTATATAATACCTTCACCATCAACCCCACCACCATGACAACACTCATCACCGCCCCCCCCCAATATTATCACTACCTCTATCATCACATCACCACCATCAAACCCCCTACACCTCCACCATCACACTCACTACACCACATCTCCCACTGCCATACTCATCACCACCACTACAACTGCCACCCACTAGACAACCGCCACCACCACTACAACTGCCACCCACTAGACAACCGCCACCACCACTACAACTGCCACCCACTAGACAACCACCACTACCACCACACAACCCTTACATTCCAACAGGAAATTAACACTTACCTGCTGGTAGCGCCGCTGGTCGTTGTCTGGTTGAGGCCGTCAGAAGAAGGCTGTTGCTGCACGTCGAGGCACGGTGTGACTCTCACAGACAGGCTCTCTAGTAACTCTTCACAGAGCCGCAAGGAGTCAGCATCATAACAGCTACCACCACCATCACCACCACCACCATCACAACGATGATCACCTTCAGCATCATCATCATCATCATCATCGTCACCATCGTCTTTGTCATGCTTAACATCATCATCATCATCAACAGTATGATCGCCGTTCTGGGCATCATTCTTCAAGTCATCATCACCATCATCACCATCATCATCATTATCAATATGATCGTTACCAACACTGTGATCACCTACATCATCATCATCATCAACAGTATGACCCTCATTACCATCATTATTGGCAGCAGCAGTAGCAGCAGAACTTCCGCCAGCAGCAGCAGCAGCATCATTGGCCAAAGCTTCCTTAAAACTGAAATTAAATACATAAAGAATATATATCTATACATATAAACATACACACATATGAACATATATATATATATATATATATATATACACACGTGCATTATTATATATACACACGTGTGTGTGCATGTATGTGCACATACACACACATATACTTACACTTGTAAAATATATTTATACACAGATACAGAGCCATATATACATTCTAGCACATATATAGAGACCCACCCCAGATCCTTCATACTGATGAGATCCAACAAGATCGAAATAGCAGCAATGTACGAATATCAAGGCATCTATAGTTAAAAGGAAATCAATAAATACAACCATCTTGCAAAAGTAATATACACATTACATGTATAAATATAAATAAATGTAATCATATTAATACTGTATTTGATGACAAGATGCATTTTTTTCCAAAATAAATTCTCAAAGAATCACCTCAGGGCCTATATATGAAGTTGGGTCTATATGACGTGTTTTAATGCATTAAATACTTTTTCCCCTGAATATGCATTGCTGAAATTGAGGTGCATCTTTTATGCCACCAAGTATGGTGTATAAATATGCAGTTATATCTATATAGTAGCACAGACTCCACTGTAGCAACGAAGAGACAGATCTTGGACACTGACCAAGAAACTCACTCAGATGGTTGATGGATACTACACGAGAATGCTGAGGGTAACTCTGAACATTAATCAGTATACACTGAGGATGAAGAACTCAGAGCTGTATGGGAGCCTCCCAAAAGTAGGCTCGAAAGTAACACAGAGGAGACTGAGGTTAGCTGGACATGCTCACCGACATTCAGAGTTGACACTGCATTCAGTGCTCCCGTGGGATCCCCTACATGGATACACTAGAAGAGGGAGACTAAGGTTGACATACATTGATACCCTAAGGACAGACACTGGTCTCTAAGGACAGACACTGGTCTCTGGGAGATGCAGGACATGGCAGCGATGATGAAGGACAGAGACCGCTGGAGAGAACTCGTCCATGGATCTCAGGCATTTTACCCGCCCTAGATATATATATATATCGTCAGCAGTTCATATATCCAAAGAAGCACACTCTAAAACATTAGAGCAGTAATGTATTTTTCAGTAAACCGTTAAGGCTGGTCAGAGAGTGACCATTGGTTTAACACCTATAAAGTGCTTGGCTATATAGGTGACCCATCAGACTCAAAATCTATTTGAGTCTGACGAGTTGCCTATACAGCCAAGCGCTTTATAGGTGCGAAACCAATGGTCATTCTTTGACCGGCCTTAATAGTTTACTGAAATATATATATATAATGCTCAGTGAACGGGCATCCAGCTATAGAAACTGACAAAGCATTGTAGCTTAGTGCAATCCTCTGGCTCCTGTCAAACTCTCCAACTCATGCCAGCATGGAAAATGGATGCTAAATGATAATATATACTGTATTTATTCATGTATAATACACACCCACCCCAAGACTTTTAAACCTAAAGATTAGGAGTGTTCATTATAAGAATTAAATGTTACTCATTTTTCCAGTCACCAATCATATAGCCAGGAAGGCATAATCAGACATCAGTTATATATACTGTCCAAGCTAAATGATGTCTAACAAAGAGGTTAGATTACTAAAATAATGTTACATTGTTCTACGATAATGATGATAGATTTTATGTTTATTATATTTCATAGTTATGCCCTTGGGAGAGATCATATCGATCAAAGTTGTTCACTGTGTTATTAACATATTGAAAGAATTCAGAAGTAAAAATGTAATACAGAAACAGAAGCAGTGAAAGTACAAAATGTACATCGTTTGTGTATATAACATGGCTACCAGAATATATACTTCTAAAAATTCTCTTTGTGTTTCAATAACCTACTGCAATAGATAGTAACACAAAGGTGTTCCTGCCACGACAATCCAATAGGTACATAATTTAATACAGAAGCAATAGATATCATTGAATATAATGTTATAGTCAGCACAACTGTGGAATTACTAGCTTCAACCTTTAATACAGAAGGATATAAAGGACATAATGTAAAATGTAAATATCTTCATGATGAAATACATTTACATACTTTTATTATGGAGAATACACTTTATCTTCAGAATTTCCCCTTCACATTGAAAAATCACAGCATTCCAAGAACAGAAGTATTTATTTTTTTTTCAGCTTGTGTTCACATTTTGATAATGTCAGTATTTATGTATTATTCATTATTTCTTAATTTAATCTCCACATTAAATAATTAAAACTGTACTTTCAATAATAAAAGTATTTTAATTCTCATTGAAGTATTTGAAGAACAGAAGTATTTCAATTTATGTTCACATTCAGATAATGAAAGTACGTATATTTTTCAATAACAAAAGTATTATATTCTGGACCTTCCATACTGAAAGTTGGCAGCAGTAATTCCATGGCATCTGTGTTTCCTAGTAGTGCCTTTAAGACAGTACTGGCCACCTTTTATAACTTACAGTGGAAAAATTCAAAGGTCAGTTTTGAAATTGTTGTTTTGTCTAGATTTGTGAATTTTTATAAACAATTATGATAATTTTGACTAAACATCTTTTTTTCAAACTAAGAAGTTTGACACATATTGTAGACAATATATATATGTATTTTGAGGATTTCTGTCCTTAATTAGTGTTGCACATTATATACAAGTACATATTATATACAAATATATACAGCAAGTTAATTAGCTCTTAGCTATCTTGTATTTTTAAAACAATTAAATGACATCTATAACTAATGATAAATAGGCTGCTCTAAATAATCACTTATGCAACTTGTAATTAACATCTAAATTATATTTTTAAAATTTCTATAAACATAAAATCTACCACTAGCAATTTAGTAATATTTTGTATCTTATAAAAACTAAATAATTTATTTGAAGCAGCCAATAATGCTGCATATGATATCTAATTTGAACTAATCAAAAGTCTACACCACAAAGTCCAATCATATCTTCATATATTATCCCAATCAATAACTGTTTAATGAAAAAAATATTTTGATACGGTTAAATACCACAAATACCTTCAATACTGTTGAAAATAGTATCTGACATCAACATAGTTCCTTAACAAGAATACTGAATGAAGAAAATAACATTAAAGCCTCAAGATTTCTATAATCTCCCAACAAGAATTTGCATGGGCATATTAAATCAAACTGTTTTTTACCTCCAATTATCATCATTATCCTTAATGTCTGTTTTCTATGCTGGCAAGCTGGGGGTCTGTACCAGGTTCAAGTCTGATTTGGCTTGATTTCTATGGCTGGATGCCCTTCCTAATGCCAACCACTTTACATTGTGTGCTGTGTGCTTTAACATGCCATTCAATTGCTCACTCAACCCCAAAAAAACAGGAGTGATAATTAAGTAAAATCATAAAGAAATTTCTCTCTGATGATTTGCAAATTTGGAGTTCCTGGATGTGTGTATGTGAGCCATTTTCTCATGAACTATTTAGCTATGAAATGGAATTGTTATCTGTTTCCCCCCTAAATATATTAAGATAGTTTGCTAAAATACACAATGTAATATTAGTAGCATAGTTTATATAATTTCAGATCCACAGATCATTATTCTTAACCTTGTTAGATAAAAAAAACCCTACATTTTTAAATGATATCTGATATCTTCCTTTGAGTCATTTTAGCTATTAAAAAGTAAAACAGCATGTACTTGAAAATTTGCTAAAATAACATAAAATCTATACAACTTTCAATTTTAAATAAAATGAAGAATCTATATAGATTTCCTTTTCTACCACTTTAGGCCTTAAAGATAAGAAAAAGAGCAACAATCTAATAAATCTATAATTTAAATGAACAGTAGCCAAACATTTAAATTATTTGGTGTTTATTTGTTAGGAATTAATTATTCAAGTTGTAAAAGAATATGTAAAAATATATCTTGTTGAAGCAATTGCATTTTTAGTCTAATATTGTCTTCATTAGTGAAGGATTTTTAAGTCTAGTAGTACACTATGGTAAGTAAAGTATGTGCACATTATACTCATAAGTATGTTCTACCATTTGATAGTAAAAAGGAATTGAATATATAATTAATTTTGTATGAAAAAATTATTCAACATACTTACATTATTTCTTCCGTGTAAAGTTAAGCCAAAAGAAAAATATTCTTTTATCAAGGAGCCCTAAAAAAAATTAAAAAGTGAATTGAGATTTATTTTAAGGTGAAAGATAAAAATATCTAAAATGAAATATCGTATATATTTTACTTCACATGCTTTGCCACCCTGCTGGGATAGCATCAATGAGCAAAGACATTATAATTAAAATTACAACCATAGTGAGAAAGATAAAAGATTTAATGATAAATTCTGGTCAAGAAAAACAGCCAGAACAAACTTAGAATTTATATTAATTAAAATGTATTAAAAACAGCATGCAGTGATTTTGATCATTGGTAGCATGGTAACAACTCTGGACATGTTTCAGTCTTATTAAACCTTATCTGTAACCATTACTTCCAGACCTTAGAATGATTAGAGATAGTATAAGCTTTTAGTGAATAAACTTTAAGTGGTGTGCTAACTTAAAAGATGCTTGCTGCATATTGTTTGTAATGAGGCAAGAAATTTTAATTAACTAAAATTACACTCTTAGTGAGGAACAAAAAAAATAATATCACAAGGGCAAAGGAAACAATCCTACAATTTAAATTGATTGAATTTAAGAATGGTACACTACAATTTGAAATAGTACTTTATACATTTTGTTTAGTCTTTTGAATAGTGAAGTGAATTATAAGCCTTCATATTTTATAAGTAGTCTATAATTTCAACAACTGTAATAGCAAACTTATGGAGGGTAAGCATGAGACCCTTTCATGTGAAAAGAGTAACAAAAACAGTCTTAAGTTAATTCTGTTGTGAAACAAAACTTGCATTAACTTGCAATTTGCAAAAAAGTATTTTTAAGACTGTCAGATAAAATACAATTTACAGTTCATCAACAGAAAAACTGACACTAAATGTAAAACAAAAATGTTGGACTTTTAAACTTTTTCCAACAGATATCTTATTTGAATCATTACTTTATTTTAAAAGTAAAATTAAACAACTCTATCTCAAAAGTAGAACATAGTCGGTAGCAATTTGCATAACTGGGATGAAAATTAGGATAACATATCAAAACAACTATCAGCAACTATTACATTCTCAACTTGAAACAATATATCTAAATATGTACTAGTTATTAAAATGATTGTAATAATGATTACTTACAGGATTATTGTATGAAAATTGCTCTAGTTAAACAGATCCACAACACAAGTATTGGATTTAGAATAGTATATTTAACTCGTTAGTATTTAAATTGGCCATATTCGGCCCAAATATTCTATCTGTTTATGTTCAAACTGACTGGATCTGGCCTCTCAGACCTACCCTACAATGTCTTTCTAAAAATAAACAATCACATTATTGAAAACTTGAAGTTACAAGATAATGTATGAGTAATTCAAAACAATGCTACCAATAAATATATACATTTGACAGAGTAATCTGAATACTAAAGGGTTAATCATACTTGGTTGTTTAATTTAACACTATTTCTCATGATGTAATTAAATTAATTAGATTAACTTAAGTTATACTGATTAACTAACACTATCTAAATTTTACTCGTGATTGTGCGTGTATGCAGATATATGTAATGAAGATTACTAAATAACTAACTATACAGTGCATATGAGAACCTTTTGTTTTTGTTATTTACAAAAATAAATTTTTACAGAGTTAGACTAAACTTCTCAAAAGCACAGTTTACATTAGAAAAAAGGTTTGGTACCACAAAAAAATTAGAAAATTGGTTTTAAAGTATTACTCTGGTTATTAAGGCTTTCAAACACCTTAGGTAACCTCCTAAGTAAAAGTAACTGTCAACTACTTCTGGGGAGTCTTCAAGGCATTTGGGAGAATTCATTTCACACACACACACATTCTTTTATTATTTTACTTGTTTCAATCATTGGACTGCAGCCATGTTGGGGCACTGCCTTGAAAGGATTTTAGTCAATCAAATCAATCCCCTTATTTTTTGAAGTCTGGTACTTATTCTATGAGTCTTTTTTGTCGAGCTGCTAAATCAACAATTGTCAAGCAGGTGGGGGGGGGGGGACAAACACACACACACACAAGGTTTCTACACAGATTTTGTCAACCAAATTCACTCATACAGCATTGGTCAACACAGGGCTATAGCAGAAGAAACTTGCTCATATATATGAACAAAACATATGATACTCCAGGCATTCTTGGGCAAAATTCAGAGTACCATAAATGGAAGGCAACCAAGTTTTAACTCTCTCATTTCTCTTTCCCACATATCAATGGCAGCAACATGGCAGATTGATTTCAGTCTGATAAAGAAAAGGAAAAGATCCTACGTTTGTGGTTCTCACTGCCAATAATAGTGATTTGGAAGTTGCCAGTTTCTTGAACATAGCTGGCTCATATTCAGGATCAGGAAAGAGTGACCGGCCTCTGGCAGGAATATATCATCCAGTGTCAAAAGATAGGGATATTCTCATCAATCAGACAGCATTAAAACAGCTAACTTTGGCCTGAAGTTCCAGACTATGAACAATAACTCTAACAGGTTGATGAAAGCCCTTGTTTAGCAGTGCAAGGTAGCAGAGTTCACTATCAGACATGTAGTAGATGAAGACATCAGGTACAAGTCCTATGTAATGAAGGAAGGACAGACCATACCTTGTAAAATCTAGAACTGCATGATCATTGTGACACTGAAAATCATGTGGCCTACTAGACTTCCTGATTTCAATACCCTGGACTGCTGAGACTTGGGCATAGTAAGGATTGAGAAGGAGGAACCAATCAATAGCAACATAATATCAAGGTGACATTGGAATAGTTGTCATGAGCAAGGGCCACTTGATCCTAAGATGCAATCATTTCTGTAGCCACATTGTGGACATCATTGAGGCTGGGGGCAGTTTTGTTAAATAACTTGTTTCTTTGATGTATCTAAGTGAATGCGTGCACCACTGTTCTATAAGCATGCTGGGGTCTTTTCCTGTTTAGTGTCCTCCCTTGCATTGTGTTTGGTTCAAAAATACCCAGCACTGTTTATGTATGAATACACACACACACACACACACACACACACACACACACACACACACATTTACATCTCTGTCTATATGTTGAAGCTTGTCTATTTGTCTTGAAATGACGTCACTAATTCTTAATGAATGTTTTTCGCAATTTGTACACAAATCCAAAATCATCCTGAAATAAAGCAGGAAGAAAAAAATCTTGGGCCTGATGTTCCTTTTGGCGTAAAATTCAGAATTCAAGAAAAAGTATGGGAAGAAACTGAATGTTGCAATGGAGTTATGGAATTGCCAGCTCACCTCTTCTCTCCCTGTCACACACTGATTGTTTTTCTCTCTCACATACACAATTGCACTCACACACACATATTTTCTCACTCATCACTCTATGCAACAGTTTCTAGACAATATGTATTAGAACACTGTAGTTATTAAAAATTCCTCATTTATAATTCATATCTTCAAAAAGTCAGTTTCAAAAACAATGGAAGGGAGAACATAATTTCTTCTTCACTTGTTTCACATCTAAACTTGCATGTATGTATAAAATATTCAGGTATTATGCTCTATAAATTGGACTTAACTTTTATAATGTTCGATATAT
>JAOPUL010003242.1:11649683-11661741 GCA_027564515.1 Octopus rubescens | reverse complement strand
TTCACTGCCATATAATAGCACTGATTTGACAGTTGCAATGAACAGCTTGATTTTGATTCGCCTGGGCAATTTGGAGTTCCAGACCTTTAGTGACACAGAGAGTACCAGCAGTAACCATCACAGATGATATAGTACTAATGAAATAGATCAAGCCCAACAGCTGCTCAGTAGAGTAGAAACATCAGCTACCAAAAAATTGGACTGCACACAAATGTCAAGAAACCCGAATACATGTCTTTCAACCGATCAAGTGATGCTGAACTATTTGCTTTGAGCGTTCCAAATTGAATGTTGTTGAAGACTTCAAGTACTTAGGTGGTTGGGTGAGCAGTTCAGAAGCAACCATTAAGATCAGGAAGATACAAGCATGGACAGCTTGTCACAAACTAAAGAGGGAGAAATAGCTTCTATTTCTTGCAGTAAAAGTGACCACTGAATGCATTTCTTGGCAATTTATTTTAGAGAAATGTTTTGTGGTGTTTGTAGACACACACACAAACATGTTAATGAGAGAGAGAGAGAGAGTCTTTAAAGACAAAAACACACACAAACATGTTAATGTGAGAGAGAGACTATAAAGACAAAACAAAACATATAAATAAATTACTCTACATGTTGGGTAGAGATTTTAATAAAATATATTCCATTCTATAAATCACATGACACCAGATGAACACCTGGGGGAAAGGGGTAAAGATTGGGTGTGAACAGAAAAAATATTTACATAGATACAATTGTAATATAAAAACACAAAATCCTTTCTAGGACATGTAACTACTCTTTAAAAAAAAAAAAAAGGCCAATTAATCTGTCTAACATTTAACTTTGGTTGACCATAGAAAGAAGGAACAACAGCTTGACTCAGCCACTCACACACTTGACCTTCTCACAATTAATTTGATTTGGTTTCATTACATTTCAACATTTCATTTCATTCTTCTATAACATAAAAACAAACTTTCTTGGACTCAATTGTGAGTTTGTACCGACCAACCGTTTGTTAAATAAGTTTAAATTAAAAATATTTTTAATAATTCAGTCATTTTACATTAAAATATAAAATAAATCGTATCAGGAACCAGGAGTATATCATTTTTTCTTCTTTTCATTTTAAAACCAATGCTTAGAAAGGTAATTATTTTATATGTATCCATTGTTAATTGTTAGTTAAAAAAATATAAGAATTATCATTCTAATCGTTTCTTACATGGATATTTCTGTCTCATGTTTATAAATGGAGTGAGTCATTACATCTTACAATCCTCAAGTGTTAGTGATATAAGTGAAGTCAACTCACACAGGAATTAAACCTGCACTGCAGAATTCATTCACATGAAAAAAAAAAATGAAGAAAAGAAGAAAAAAAAAAACGTAACACCATATGCAATTACAATTTCTTAATTAGGCCTGAAAGCTCAATATTAGCAGAAAAGAGGAAAATGAAAATTTGGTATTTGTTCTTTCTTCAAGCATTCTATGCAGTTAAGTTATTCTTATTAAGAACAGGTTCGGTTTGGAATTCTAGACTATGCTCCCAACTACCAATATATTAGTAACAAGAATGTTTAACTTTGGCTCAAGACCACAAATTTGGAGGTGATATGGTTGATTTTAAATTACCAATATTGATTGGTATTTATTTTATTAAAGTTGACCTCAGTGAGATTTGAACTTAGGACATGAGTAAATATTATAAGTTATTTTGTCTGGGATTCTACGAATCTTGCCATCATCGTAATAAAGACACAAAAACCATATGTTTCAGGGGAGGAGTAAAGTTAATAATTATATCACTCTAGTACTTGCCTGGTACTTTATTTTATCAACTCCAGAAAAATGAAAGGCAAAGTTGATTTTGGCAGAATTTAAACTGTGAACATGAAGAAACATAACTAAATACTTACAAGTTATTTTATCTGGGAATTTTACTAACTTTGCCATTGGTCACCCTTCTTCATTATAGTTAATGCCACAACAAATGATGTTGAGAGTTCCCAATAGAAGACACTACCTCCCAAGTAAACACACATTAGTACTCCACCATACCATGACTAGAATGGATTATAAATAGTCCAAAAGAAGTTACAGATTACCACTGCAGCTAAATAATAGAGAAATTGTAAATCTGACAAGTGTTTCATGTAGGCCTTTTTTTGAAACTTAACATCATGTAGGTTGAGTTTAAATGTTTCCATAGCAGGGGGAAAAAAATAATGGAGAGAAACCAGTCACAGAAAAATGATATACACACAGAAATAAAGAGATAAGTTATCTACAGAGTCTGGGAGAGGAATTCTTTTCATATCTTTTCATTGTCAACAGAGAAATGAATTTGCACTGTTTTATAGGCACTACTACACCAGAGATAACTCACCAGTAACCCAACTCAACTTAATCTCTGAAACACCAAGTCAGAACAGTAACTTTGATTACTAGACAAGCAGACTTTCTACTGTTGGGAGGGAATATATTTATATAGTGTGCATGTTTAGGATGAGAACTTCCCCTAAACTGAGTCAATGACCAAATTACAGGTGACCCAGTTCACTGTTGTAAGCATCTATAGTTGTATGGTTCATGAGGGATCTATTAGCTTGTAATGCTGAGTTCAAATCCAGGCCATAAGTATAGCTTGGAGACAGGTGAAATCTACCAAAGTGACCTGATCTCTAGCAACACAGTACAAAGATGGAAGTCTTCAAGTAGGTTATGTAGACTAACAAAAGAAAATACTTGTGTATATTGAGGAAGAGAGGGCATATATATTATTCAAATCAAATCCCATATTACTAATCAATATATAGTTATCATTAAAATTCAAGAAATTCCTCAATCAACCATTGCCCTGTTAAACACTTGCTGACTTTTTTTTTTTTTATATGAGTCAATGTTAGGAAAATTGGAAATGGAGCATTGTGATATTTATGCTTTCCTAAGAGTTTTAACTGGCTCAGCTTATTTTTACAACACTTCATTTTAATTTCTCTTTTTTAAATAACCATTTCTTTCATAAACAGATTTTTAAGAGAAAGAACAGCAGCAAATTGTGATATTGACAAGTTAAGTTGATCACAGAGTTTATCTCATCTTGGTGAGTTTTGTTCAATCTTGATAATACATGATATCTATTGATAGTAGAATTAAGCTTATTTTTATAGAGGAAAGATTTAATCACTTGAAACGAGAAGCCTTCACTTCAGTATATTACTGGTACTTATTTTGTTGATCACCAGAATGATAAAACTGGGCCCAAATAGAATTTGAACTTGCAAGCTCAATGACCAAAACTAAATACAGTAATGCACTTTCTCAAACCTCTACGATTTTTCATTTATAACACAGGGTAGAGGAAATAGAATAGATTAAATCTATTTTAAATACTAGTACTTATTTTATCAAAGGATAAAATGAAAGCCAACTTCACTGAGATTTGACCTAAGAATGTAAAGAGATGCAACATAATACTGTTAGGCAGATTCAGTTGAGCATTGGACAAAATGCTTATCTCCCACACTTCTCTGATCTTATAATAAAATGACAGTTTAAAATTGGTTCATGATGCTAAAGTAATGGGGGAAACAGTGAGGCAGACCAAACAAACTTTTTGTTTTGTCATATCCATTTACATGATTTCTTTCTCTAAACTTTACAATTCTCCATCGACTTTCATTCTTCAGACTAAACAATTTCAAATAAAGGATGAGGAGGAAAGAAATAAAGAACAAAATTACACAAAAAAAAAAGAAAAAATGAAAAAGGATAGCAAGTGAAAAAAAAATTTACTTTTTGCTTTTCTAATGAGTTTATTTTTTTTCTTCCTGTTAATTTTTAAATTTCAAAAATAAATTTTCAATATTGTCATTTAAAACAAACTAATAAAAAAAAAACATGATTAAGACTGTAAAGTGTTTTAAAAAGATTACAAAAAAAATTATGTAATGCTTTTTACAAGGTGGCTTGAAATTACAGATAACTTTTAAGGAAGACAATAAGAAAATTAAAAAAAATTTTTTTTTAAACAACTAATTTGTTATCACTTTGAGAACAAAGAATAACAAATATCAAGATTGAGATGGGGAGGAGTAGATTTTCTTTGGCTTTTTGTAAGTAAAATTTTGTAGGAGACTTTCCTCAGAGCTTCTGCAATGCTTGACTTCGGTGACAAACATTAAGAGTTGAGAAGAGAAAAAAATAGAAAATGTGTCTGCAATAATGAGACAGAGTTCAGAAATTATAAGTCATATAACTGCCTCTCTCTCTATCATTTGGGGAGTCAGTTGTTCCAATGTAGCCAAACATCTTCACACTGGAACAAGTTTTATGGGGACACACCCGGTTGTTGTTTTCTTTTAAAAATATAATTGCAGAACAAATACACTTGGGAAAAAAAAAAAATGTATCAAATCTGTTTCAGCTATACCCAGGCCAACAGTCACAATAGATTGACCTAACGTTATATTTTTATTGTTTGTTTTGTCCATGTATGGACAGACTATATAATAAAAATAAAATTATTCAATAATGTTAAATGTAAATATTTAATCTATATTGCAAACACTTGGCTTTATAGTGTTATACCACCTCAAGAGATCAACTTCAACTGGATGCCACCAAAACAGACAACAAATACAAATAGAGAAAGTCAGGAATTATTCTGATAATGTAGGAATTAGCAGAGAACCGTTAGTGGCATTCCTTCCAGGAAATCAACCAATGGTTTTCTGCTGTTTCCTAAAATTATCAGAGAAGTTCAGTGCTATTAGAATCCTACTTGGATCAACAATGAAGAAACTCCTTCCAAGAAGTCTCTTGATATTGAACCAAGAATAATTTCTAATATGGATTACAGATACAGGATTTCTCATTTATGCTGACTGACTGAATGGTAATGTAATTAGGTTCACCAGAACATATCAGTTGTTCCAATCTGCTGCCATTACTATGTGAAAATCTGCAAGAAAGTTAACTCCTGCAAACCACACAGAACCAGTTGAATTAAACAACTTTTCTAACGTTTTACTCTTCTAAACAGAACTATAAACATAATGAAAACTGAAATCTTTCTTCTTTCAAAAAAAAAAAAAAAAAAAAAAAGCTTAACCCCCCCCCAGTTACTCTAGAACTATTGTTATGAGTATACTAGTGTCTATTATCAGTTTGGTAATGCTTTTTGTAAATATATTATTTGAGATAAATTTTAGCTCCCTTCCCTTCAATTGAAGTTACTTCAACTATTTCACTAATGAGAAAAACTAATATGATAGCAAATAAGCCATGTAAGGTAAAATTATTTTGAGATCATTCTTTGATCTATCCTGCTGTCATCACCAGTAAAGTGGTAAGAATGACCATCTAAATTGCAACTACAAAATCAAACGTTACAATTCTGAATTGAATAATGAATGCATGTACAATGTTGTCTTTTTTCTCTATGACTGATTCCAAATATAAACTTTTAAACCAATCAAAACGATTTTAAATAACTTCATTCATTGACCAAACTGGGATTTTATGGCTTTCTAAAAATACTATTTCACTTACTACCAATGAACAAATACACTCTAGGTACTGTGTGTGAGTGGTTCTAAGAAACTTCACAGGATTAAATTGAAGACTTCTTAGCAATACCATTAAAAAGTAGACTGAATATATAGCAGAGATGTTTCATCAACACTAAAAGATTTAACAACTATACCGTCAAGAGTATATGGGACAGTTTACAACAACTAGACCACATTGTATACTTGTTACATATTGGTAACAGCAGCTAGATTGGTAGCACTACAGCTACATAAACTAAACAATTATGTACATAATTACAAGATAAATAAAAAAAAAAGCAGACTTCTGCTATCCCATTGGACAGAAACTAAAGAAATAAGATACTTTGGTCTTCTTAAATATGGAGTTCATGTGATAATTAGTAAAACTAAACCTCAATCACACCTTTGATAGACTTTTCAAGCCACTATATATTTACACTTTTTATTTTATCAATTATGTCAAGATACTAAAGATCACATTAAGCACAACTAAAAGATATTTCTTTGACTGTCACTGCACAAGTTCAATTTCAAAGAGAATCACAGAGGATCAAGTGCAGGACATATTTCTGTGAAAGAGGGAGGGAGATGCCTATGTGAAGTAGCACACTATTCTATCAGGTTATCTAGCTAAATATTGGATATCGCTCCCTCTATATTATAGTTGGATGGTTAAAGAAGGATACCCGATGGTTAAAGAAGGATACCCAGGTGCTAAAGAAAAAAAAAACAAAAAAAACAATGCTTGCTTCAACAATTCATGCAGAATAATGGATTTCTAGAACCAGCTTACTCATGTCAGAATTTAAATTATAAAAAGACATTTTTGTTAAATGAATTCAAAAGTTTGTTTTCAGTAACCATTAAGGAAACATGGAAGACATAGCTAAAACAGCCATTCAAACTAAAACATTTCCATTAAATATGTTAAAGGTCATCTGCTAACGAAACAAGTTTAGCAATCAGATACCATCACAGTGGGCTGTATGTTTAAAAACCAAGAACCTATAAGACAAGAGATCTGTTCTTGAAAGTCATTAAATGTTTAATTAGATACTCCAATGATAGATATAGTCTATTCTATCAGAGCTGACTACAACTACAACAACAGCAAGAAACAGCCACTGATTTTTAAAAAAAGTTTGTTTTTTTTTTTGTTTTTTTTTGCTTTATCCACAAACAATATGCTTGTCGGCTCTTCTGATATATTAACGGACACAAATCCAAATGAGATAATTCACCAGGTTGTTTATATATATATATAACAGTAACAATAACAATATAGATGACAACCAGAAATGAGGAATGTATAGTTGTATGTGTGTGAATGTATATAAATCTTATACATGTGACAACCATTTTCTTTCTCTTTATCAAGTGTTTGCTGTAACATTAAGCAGAACAGTTGAATTGCGTTTGATAATTCTTAATAACTGATAATAATTTTTAATCTTTAAGCTTGATAATTCTACACCACAACCTACACTGCCACCACTCATCATTTACAGATGCAGTATTCAAGGGTTCAAAGGCCAAATATATACCTTGTATGTGTCAGACAGTTGTCTTAGTTTTGAACCCAACTGAAAGCACTGCATGTACAAACCAGGTGGTTGGGGGGAGGAATGCAAATAACAGCTGTATTTCATTGATTATATCAAACCTTTGACTTATATATTCCCCATAAAGTCTTTAAAATGAAATAATAATGTGTCTAACAAAGGCACAAGGCCAGCAATTTATGGAAGAGGTTAATTGATTAAATCGATAATAGTACTTGAATGAAAGAGTAAATAATACAAGGATGAGTTAGAGAGTAATGCAAATAAAAAAAATTGCATTTCTGTTTCACCCTCATATTAGATCACAAGTACATATTTTATTGGTTCAGAACATAAACTTATCTAAATAAAATAAAACATTTCATCCTGTGCTTCACCATGTATGTCACTCTCTTCTCCCTAATAATGATTTTTTTACAATGTCATAGGATTACACATTTCTAAGGAAGAGTACACATGATTGATTCAAAAACCCTATAGGCTACAGGGACTTCATTTTATCAAACCCTAAAATGTATTTTGTCAAGCAGTCAACCAAACATTGCCTGCCACTCCATCAATTCAATACTGCTTTGATTTTGATGCAAGGCCAGCGACTTTGAAGGGGGTAGGAGGTACAGTCGATACTTCAGTACTTCACTAGTACTTTCTTTTATCAACTCTGGAAGGATGAAAGGCACAGCTGACCTTGGTAGAATTTCAACTCAGAATGTAAAAAGAGCTGAAAGAAATAACCACAAGGCATTTGGTCTGACACTAACAATTCTGCCAATTCCCCACTCTTAATCATAATAATGATTTATTATTAATAACAATAATAATTGTAAAACTTTTCAAACTTCTAAATCTTCCCTTAACAGAATTACTAGATCAAGTCAACCTATCAGTACCACTCTTCCTTGCTTGTATGTAATCATTGTCTATATCTTTTGAATATTTATTTTCTAATCAGCAATCAATATATAGCTACACATACAAACACACACATATGTAAATTCCAGAATGAGTGGAAAACAGGTTTAACTGGTGGGAAGGAATAATTTTTCACAGCTAAATGAAGTAATGCAGAGGGAAATGGTGAAGTCTATGGAAGATGATGATGATGTGATGAGACAGAAAGAGGAGGAAGAAGACATTTCAGAAAGACAGAAAAAAATATGTAAAGAGGAAAAAAAAAAATGGAAATAAATTTTCAAATCAATCACTGAATTCATAAAATAATAATTATTTCCAAAGAAGTTTTGATGATGGCAGATATATTTACAATAAAATTACTTGATTCTGATGCAATAATAAAGCACCCTATCCCTTCCTTTTCACCTATACAGAGAGACATCATGTCAAAACATAGCAAAGAAATTTAATAAAGATGAAAAGTGGGCGGGCATAATGAGAATTGCTAATTTAATATCACAGACAATCATCTTTCTGGTTGCAGAGTGTAAGACAAACATCAGATACAACTTTCAAAGAAAATCTTCATCCCTTCCTCTATAATAATAATAATAATGATGATGGACTCTCCCGTCAAAGACGACATATGAGTGTTCAGCTTTTTGCCGAACGACCTGCACAAATGATTTGTTTATAGTGATCAAATGTATGTGCGGTACATTAGCTCACTCCCTCCATCAAATCGACGTTGCCTGAACAGGTGCACGGTGTATTGCACGTCAGTTGTCGAAGTAATCACGGAGCAACGTGAGATGAAGTGTTTTGCTCAAGAATACACTGCACCAACCGGTCTAGGAATTGAAACCACAATCTCACAATCATGAGTGCAACACCCTAACCACTAATAATAATAATGTTGATGATAATTTCTCACATTGATACACAGCTAAAACTTAGTTGATTGAAAAAAAGTACTAAACCAATACATGTTTAGTACTTCTTTCTTTGATCCCTAAAGGGATAGCAGATAAAATCGAGTTTGAACTCAGAAGATAGACGACAAAATCTAAATACTGTGACATAGTTAGCCATGTTGTCTAGCAATACTGTTTCACCCACATGCAAAAACATGTTAGTAAGTAGTATAATAAAAAATAAAGGCTTTTGAAGGTTTTGGACAGTAGAGAGGCAAAAAGATGAATTATCCAGAGAAGGTGAAGGTGTAATAGTTGATGAAATTAACTCTAGAATATTACCATTCTCTTAAAGTCATGCCATCCTGAATCCCAACAGAAGTAGCTAAGTGAATAAATCATTTAGAATAAACCTACAGTTTTTTAAATAGGACACTACAACTACAGCTATAAATGAAAAATACTAAAAGATATATTTGATATAAATAAAACTTCAGATTACTCAGAAGTAGAGTAATATCTATTATGTCATTTTAAATATAATCTCTTTAGGTCAGGCTGTGGCAGTGGGTGGAAACAGAGGAACAACAAATATGTTTGTGTGTGTGTGTGGGTGGGAGGATGTGCTTCGATGTGTTCTAGTCAGGCATTCATTTAGCTAAGAGGACAAAGAGTAAACCCAACAATTCAGTAGCAGACACATAGCCTATGCCATTAATTACAATTCCCTAATACTTCAAGTGATGGCATAGTAAGATTCATATACATATTACATATTACATATATATATATATATATATACACACGTCTTATGTGTATGTGTCTGTATGTATATATATTTATAGTTGTAAAAGTTTGATTGTTATCGGCCTTGAGTACTAGATCTCAAAAACTGACTCTTAAATAGTCTTTGATTTTCACTGAGACAAAAAGAAAAAAAAAACAGTAAAATAGGTGGGGGAAAAGCAAATAATAAGGTTAGTTACAAACAATAGTAGTGTTAAAATGATGATGATGATGATGATAATAAATAATAATAATAATAATAATAATAACAATAACAACAACAATTTCTTTTCTCTAGGTACAGAGCCAAATTTGTAAGGAAGGTAGTATGGCTGTTTTCATTGGCCTCAGTACGTTAATGGTACTTGTATTATCATACTCACTGCCAGACGAATGAAAGGCAAAGTCAGTGGCCACAGACAGTGATGTGACGCATCAAACTAGCTGCTGCAGTCTGCAACAAGTCCATCTGGGAGACGTAATGCATTGAAAGAGATGATTTGGTATGCACCAAGTCCACCTGGGTGATGTGAGACATTGAAGTGGATGCCGTGGTCTGCACCGAGACCATCTGTGAGGTATTGAATTAGATGCTGTGCTCTGCACCAAGTTTGTTACCCTGATGGTAGTCATAACAATAATGATGTTAAATAATGATGACGATGAGGGGGGAAACAAAGCAGCACCCATTCGTTTAAATGTTCCCAGAAACTATAGATTGAAGAGGTGATCGACACATGCATCATAAGGTGCTGAGGAATCGTGTCAATGAAATCAGGATCACACCAACAGTCTGCAGAACACCAAAGAAGAGAGCATAGAGGGGACGCATTTCAAAATTTGCTGCACGATACACACCTGCAATTGCAGCACCTGCAATGTACAAAAATAAAGAATACCAGATTTACATTATGCAAATATATATATATATATAAAATCATCATCGTTTTAATGTTCATTTTTCCATGTTTGCATAAGTCAGACACAATTGTTTGAAGCAAATTTTCTATAGCCAGATGCCCTTCCTGTCACCAACCCTCACCAGTTTCCAAGTCAGGAAATATTTCCCTATGACTAGACATGTTTTTCACAGAAGATTGGAAATGAAACACTGCTTATATGACACTGACATAATGTCAAGACAAGGAAACATACATACTCACACACACACACACACATATATATATATATATGATCATTTAACGTCTGTTTTCCATGATGGCATGGGTTGGACAGTTTGACCAGAGCTGTTTAAGATCAGGGGCTGCACCAGTTTCCCTTGCTTGTTCTGGCATGGTTTTTACAGCTGGATGCCCTTCCTAATGCCAACCACTCCATAGAGTGTACTGGATGCTTTTAATATGACACCAGCACAAGGGTATATATACATATATATATATATATACATATATATATAGCACAAGCACACATATACATAGAAACACACATTATATATATATATACACACACACACACACACACAGATGGCTGCATATCATCTAATATATGAGGTGGTATCAAAAAGTTCCCAGAGTAGTTATGTTTAATAAAAAAATAACTTATTTACCTAAGTTTAAACATCATCTCCTTCGAAATAGTCACTTTGCGCAACAATACATGTCAACCATTGCCACCAGCCAAATGCCTGTCATGTGTATGTGTCTGTCACATACCATAGTTTGGTAGCTGTTAAGTATTGTTCTATAGACTAGTGGTACTCAACAATTTTTGCCTTTGATTTTTATTTTATTCCAGTGGACCCTCATAACTATTTGATGTTTAAAAAATCCTATTATATTTTTATAATTAAATATTATTAGGAATTGTATAAAAAAATCGTTAAAATATTTTGTTTTGTAAAAGTATAACCAATTTATTGTAGATAGATTTTAACAGTAACATTTTATATGGACCCCCATTAAGAACCACTGCTATAGACCAGTGGTTCTCAACCAGGTTCCATATAAGATTTTTGGTGGTCCATACTAGCAAAATAGTAAATTGTGGATCCACAGTAGTTTTTTTAAGGGTCCATGATGTATTTATTGCACGAAACAGTTAGGTTTCTTTCTTTAATATTTGACATAGTTCAACCTACACAAGTTAATGTGTGAAAAACGATATAGGAATTTTGAAAGAAGTATCTATAAAACTATTTTTAAACATCAAATGGGTATGGGGGTCTACCACAATAAAATAGTAAATAAAGGGGTCCATAGATAAAAAATGGTTGAGGACCACTGCTATAGACAATGAGTTATTCTACCAACATGTGCAATTTTGATCAAATCAAATCAAATGTATTGGCAGAGAGCAGCAAAAATACTGGGGCCATGTAAAAAGTTAGTAGAAAGTTTGG
>JAOPUL010003242.1:11591759-11606877 GCA_027564515.1 Octopus rubescens | reverse complement strand
ACATAAAAAAATGTAAGCATCTGTAAATTGTGTGCTGGTGCCATGAGAAATGTTTCTATATTGTGACAGTTAAAGGCAGCAAGGTTTGGAAAATTATTTTATTTATTTACATTTGTTTTCATGACGTAGAAAGCAACGTATGGTTTGAACTCAGAGTAGAAACTGAAAGTTGTATGTAGTTATGTATATACATGTGTATGGAAGCGAGTGTGTGCACGCACGCCTTGTTCAATTGTGTGTATTTGCAGTTAGTCACACACGCACAAAAACACACACATACATCCATTTTCTTTCATATACATGTACACACATAAATACATATGCATACATGTTTTTGGTATGTATGTGTGTGTGAGATGCCGCTGTCTACACGTCAAGAAAATGGAAGTAAAAAAATAAAAAATGTTTACGGACATTACCAAAAGCGTGACACACACTTCAGGTACAAAAAAAAGAACATTAGTGTATTAATATTATTGATGATGATTGATAATATAAACTCTAGTTCTCATAGGGGAATTAGAGAAGAAATTCCAGGCATGGAAACTAAAAATAGAATTGAGAGGTCTTAAGGTAAACTTGGCAATGACAAAGATTTTAGTAAGTAGGAAAGAAGACAAGACCCTGGTTCCTTCAGAGAAATATCCTTGTTTGGTATGCAGAAATGGAGAAGGTATAAACTCCATACACTGTACCCGATGTAAGCTATGGAGACAAGAGACATAGTGGAATCACAGACAGACTATCTGAGAATGTAAGCTTTATATGCAATAGATACATGGGAGCACACTGGAAATAGTTCCTCTTAAATCTCTGATGTCTCAAGTAGAAGTAGTTGATAGCTTTTGTTACCTAGGAGATGTAATTAGCAAGTATGGTTGTTGCTCTGAAAGTATAGTAGAGAAAGATTAGGTGGGAGAAAGTTCAGAGAGCTACTACCACTGATGATGGTAGATTGTACAATCCTTGTATTAGAACTGCAATGCTGCATGGCAGAGAGACTTGGGTCTTGAATGCAGAAGACTTGAGAAGACTAGAAAGAAACGAAATGAACATGCGCCATTGGGTGCGCATGAAAGACATAGTACAAAGGTGCTGAGTGAAAAACTGGACGTAAGAAGAATCAGGTGTAGTGTGCAAAAACAGAAAACTGCTGGTATGGACGGCGGAGAACCAGGAAGACTTTGTACAAGGTGATGAAGGCTGATCTCAGGACCTTCAACCTCACAGAGGAGATGACAGTGATAAGCAGTTCTCAAGAAGACCCACACATATCAGCTAAACTGATGTGAGTATATACTGGCTTCTGTGCTCTACTCATACCCTAAAGATCTACTCTGACACCTTATCACTTTCCAGCTCCACCCCACCCACCGTCTTTTCTAAAATGTTAGTAGTCATGTAGTTCCTCAACAGCAAGTAACCTGTTCTGTTCCAGCCCTTTTCTCTCATACTTTACCCTTCTATAAAACTTATTTTCCTAGCATAAAGTTCCCCCACCTACACTTGGGAGTCATAATCTTACAAGCTACATGGTGACCTCACTAGTGCTGGTGGCATGCAAAAATGCACTCAGTGCATGCTGTAAAGTGGTTGGAATTAGAAAGAGCATCCAATTGTAGGAACCATGCCAATCAGACACTCGCACATGATGCTGCCTTTGGGCTCATCAGATCCTATCAAACCATACAACCCATGCCGGCATGGGACATGTACATTAAATGATGATGATATATATATATATATATATATATATAATGGTAGTTCTTTGTGCCTAAAGATCATGAGGTCATGAGGAAGAGCAGCAAACCTTTTAAGTGGTTATGTGATCTGATCCTTGAACAACAGGCTCTGGCACACTAGGAGCAAATATGTAGTCTTTAGTCAGATGGGGATAATGATGACTCTTTCCTTCTTTGATGTTTCTCATGTAACACAGTTGCTGTGGTCTTCTCAAAATTGCTTGTAGTGGTCTAAATGTAATCTCGCCACACCTGCCTGGGTGAGCTGACTTTTCAGTAGGTCAATCTGCTGGAACGCTTCCACCAGAAATGCCGTCACTCCACATGGACATTTCATGGAAGGAACACATCACCAACAACAAAGTCTTCCAGCAAGTCAACATTCTGAGCACTGAAATCATGCTGCTGCTCAAACAGTTCAGATGGGTGGCCACATTTCATGCATTGCCAAATTCAGAATACCAAAGGCCGTATTCTATCGCAAGCTCAAGCAGGGCAAAAGAGACAAAGGAGCTCCTTTCAAAAGCATTTCAAAGAGCATATATATATAGATATACACATATGAAGTGATATCAAGAGTTCCCGGACTAGTTCTGTAGTGCACCAACAGATGGCAGCACACGATTAGATGTGCAGTGAGAGCTAGCAGTGACCTTCATGAGGCAGTGTGCTGAGTGATATTGCTGTGTTTACTTCACAAGTTGTGAATTTTGTGGATCATGTATGCTGTAGTCTGCGATTTTGTCATGGACAGGAAAGAACATTGCGTCAAAGTCTGTCAAGATCTCTGTCAGCGTGTCACTGATGACCTATCCTTCAGATGACCTATCCTGAGACGAAGCAGCAGTCGTCACAATGGAAGAAGCATGACAGAGCCACAGTTCAATCAAGAGCATGCACGTTGTTTTTTTCGACATCTGTGGTATTGTACGTTGAGAATTCATCCCCCAGGGCCAGATCATCAATCAAGAGTTTTGAGGCGTTTGAGGGAGGACATTTGGCGAAAGCAACTGGATCGATGGAATGCGAAGAATTGGATTCTTCACGATGACAATGCATCCTGTCACCAAGCTTTACTCACTTGTGAGTTTCTCTCCAGATTTAGCACCTGCAGACTACCATCTCTTCCCCAAGATGAAAATGCAGCTCAAAGGTCGCCATTTTAACACCGTTGTCGAAATCCATAGCAAATTGCAGAAGATCCTCGACTCGCTTACGGAAAACGATTTCCAGGACAGATTCCAAAAGTGGCAGGAATGCTGGGATCGATGTATTGCTATGCAAGGTCACTATTTCAAAGGAGATGATGTTAAAACTTAGGTAAAAAAGTTATTTTTTATTAAACATAACTAGTCCGGAAACTTTTTGATACCACCTCATATATTATAACATTTTCAGGATCCGATAGAATCAAGGTATTTAATAGCAAAGGCACCAAGGTAGAGTTATATCCATGGTGCTGTTATATCCGTCCTCGTCCTCCCTGGTTGCGGTGCTGATGCCGGTGCCGCCATCATGGAGGTTCTCATTACTGTCACTGTTGCTGTCATTATCTGCAGATGCAGTGGTGCTGGTGTTGCGCAGGCCTTAAGAGTGGCTACCAACATCAGCGATAACCTCGGCCTCATATACGACACCCTCAGTCTCACATCGACACCCCCCACACACACTGGGCAGTCATTTTGCACTCTGCATGAGCATCTTACCTCAGTCTGTAGTCTGGGGCCACTCGTCAAGATCTTTTTAAAGCTGGGCACACAGCTAAAAGAGACCCTCAGGTTGTGCCTATTAAACAAGTGTCCATATCTGTGTGACTGTTTATCTACTAGTCTAAAGAAGATCCTCCCCATGCAGGTTCTCACATTGGGGGAGAAGGGGTGGACGAACCAGATCACCTTATGGTGGCACTTCCTTTTGTGGGTGTCAGGGCCCAGCATATAGGAGATGCAGTCCCTAAACCCACTGGACGTCAGTGTCTCATTGTAAGCAGGGGCAGTGGCGTCAAAGATATTTTGATCTGAGGATAGGTTTGAGATCCTCTTACTGACACCTTTCACTTTACAATAGGTGGGTAGCAGGAGGCTGTGTTTATATAAGACAGCCTCTCATTTGGATTGCAGTAGGGCTTGTATGTACCTGTGTCTGCATCTGTGGGTAACGTCCAAGAAGTTTACGATGGTGAGGTTGGTCTCGATAGTTATCTTAAGTGCAATGGAGTTAAGGGTGCTAACCAGGTCTTTCCTGAGCTTATCAAGGGTATGCCTGTTAGCTCCTCTAGATAGCTAGAACATCATCTCTGTAGAGGCTGAAGTGGACCGATGGGAATTTTCTCCTTAGGGTGTCTAGCATGTATAGGCCTATCAGGTCGCAGATGTCCACGCTGTCTTAGGCATCCGTTGTTACATCGAAGGATCCCTTGGGGTCAGTTTGTTGACCCAGGCCAAGTATTTGTTAAACAGCACTGTTTTCCTGGCGTGCATAATTACTGCGATGTCTCTATCGCTGATCTCAATGAAGCCTCTGGCAAAGCAAGCACTTTAACCAGTAGCTCCTTAGATATAGATGGTTAAAAATCAACTATATCGAACTGGGTAAATCTTGCCCTGTCCTTACCCTGGTTGGTTTTAAATGACTTTGTTGGTACTGCGCCATAACAGGAAATTGGAGGTTCCCCTTATGGTGTTGTATAGTTTCCTTAAAATGTGCTTACTCGCCATACTGATCTCGGATTTGGCTGGGTTTATCAGGCGGCACTTGGGGTTAGAAGCAAAGTTCATTTTGTGGTCCTTAATGGTGATAAACGCATTCCTCCCCGCTAATATTTCTACCCTATTGGCTATATCTAGACTGTTCGCTAATTGTTTGGCTTCACTGTTAATGCTGTTGTATGTGTGTATTTTTGTGTTATGTTGTCATCTAAGAGCCTATCCTGTGTGTGTGCTTACCCTATATAGAGTAGTGCCTTATTGAGTCGCAAATCAGAATGGAGTTTATGTTGTAAGGTGGAAGAGGATTTACGGAATTTCAATCTGGGTACGATGACCAGTAGGTCCGCCTTGAAGGCCTTGAGGTCTTTGATTCTGGGTGGAAATCTCCTGGACCTCATGCCGTATATATTGGCTTCTGAGGGTGGTGTGGATAGGTTGCAGAAGAATGCCATCCACCTCATCCTCCTAATTATGTCGATGATTTTCTCGAGCAGCAGTCTGATGTAAAGCTCGTTAGAAGGCATCGGAATGTTTTTCGTTGAGTAATTGAGGTCAAAGAGATCTATATTTTCCGAATCCAGGATGAAGATCAAGCTGAAAAGTCATCCTTGGAATGGAGGTGGTGTAAGGGATATTACTTCATTTGTTAGCTCCCTTTCTTTACGTCCAAATTTGACCAAGGGAAGGTTACTCTCTTGTTTACGTTTACCAAAGAGCTCGTTTTGACAGGACATGGACAATTTTGAGTCTGACGAGTTGTCTATACAGCCAAGCACTTTATAGGTGTGAAACCAATGGTCACTCTCTGACCAGCCTTAACGGATTAATGGTAAATATATATATATATATATATATATATAAAAGGTGTGAAATTGTTATGATCCTTTGGATGATAGCTGACGAAGACTTGGCAATATTCTATGTGTGTATTTTCCGTTTGTTGTGCTTCTATATCAATTTTGAAATATATATATATATATATAGAGAGAGAGAGAGAGGGGGGCATATCTCCAGTTTAATGCCAATCCCCTATTTTGAATTTTACAACTTTCTGAAAAATATGAAATTTTGCAGAGATAGGTTTTTGATGGAGTAGATTGTGAGTATGTTAGTAAGATTTTGAAAAGTAATTTTTGGGAGGTGTTTTGGCCCATTCTGTATCCCATCCCCGACTTCATTGCTATCAATTTCTGTAACTGCAGCATTTTCCACAAATTTGTTTGAAACTAACATTAGGTAATCTATGTTCTCAAAAACCAATTTCTGCAAGATGTTTAAAAATACTAACAGTAGCTGCACTCATAACAGACAGCACTTGAACTGAAATAAATATCTTCAGAACAGCAGAAAATTATCATCAATCAAAATCAGTGAAAAAATTAACCATTTACCAAAAAACATAGGGTCACTATAGTGTTTAAAAACCTGATAGCTAACATCTAGTAACAGGATTTCAATTCTCTCTTCTTCTAAAGAAATATTTGATAAGGCAGCCCCCTACTATAACAATGCCCTAGCTGATAGCAGCTTCAACGATAAGATATATTACAACTCTTCAAGTTGTAATATCATAAAAATAGACCTAGGAAAATAATTTGGTTCGCCTCTCCCCCTTCTCCCTAAATGTTGAAACTAATGTAGGCAAGAAATTCCTGTCTCTTTTATATAATCATTTCCCAATAAACCACAAATACAGAAAGATTTTTAACAAATGCTTGATTAAAATATACAGCTGTTGCTCCAATATGAAGAACATTATCACTTGTAAACATCACCCAGTTGAGACCCTGAAGCTTGCCCACTTGACCAGGCATGTATGATAAACTCCGTCGTATATGAGGCAGAAGTAACAGCAATACCACGATAACCTAACTGAAAAAAATTATATCGAGTTATGCGAAGGTGATTTCAAAAAACCTTATGCAAACCATCTATCTTTTTTCCGGCAAATCAACAAAAGTAATGCAACTGAGTTGGCTAGCCACATATGGGGTTTGAAGACCAACTCCACACCATATACAATCAAGTGGAAAATCGCGGAGAAATTCATGCCATATTTTAATGGATCTAAGAAATGCAACTTATGTGTAGCAGAAAGATTGCACAATATTTTAGATCCAAGAATTCCACCACTCTGCTTAATTCTAGATCCGAAATTTTTAACAGCTGCAAACACATGGACAGGTTTCTTCTGTCGAACTAGAAGACACCAGCCACTTTGGATTGAGTAGCTGTCTCACAGACTTTGGCCTCCTTTCTGTTAAATTATTCTGCACCATCTACATTAATTATGGTTTTTACAATCAAAGAGGACAAAGATCTTGGTTTTCTTTTCTTTCTTCTTGTTCCACTTTTTGCATCAACCTTCTTAGTATTTTTTCTCATTATCTCACAGTCCAGCATTTAAATACATCTAACATATGAACAAAGCCTGAAAGATTGCTTCAAGATACATGGTGTGTTTTATAAATCTGCCAATTTAAAGTATCATAAAACATGAAACTATTAGTAGCTCTTTCGTAATTGTGTATTAAATTGATATTTATCACTTACTGGATGGAGTACTTTTTTTGGATAGACTTATGTAGACATAGGTGCAAGTATGGCTATGAGGTAAGAAACTTACTTCTCATCCATGTAGTCTTGGGTTCAAGTCCCACTGCACAGCACCTTGGGCATGTTTTCCACTGTAGCCCCAGACTGACCAAAGCCCTGTGAGTGGATTTGGTAGAAGGAAACTAAAAGAAGCCCATTGTATCATCATTTAACTAGCATGAGTTTGACAGGAGCTGGTAAGCCAGAGGGCTGCACCAAGCTCCAGTCTCTTTTGGCATGGATTTTCCAGCTGGATGCCCTTCCTAACATCAACCATGTTATAGAGTGAACTGGGCGCTTTTTACATGGCATCAGCACCAGCAAGGTGTTTTGGCATGGTTTTTACAGTTGGATGCCCTTCCTAATGCCAACCACTTTACAGAGTGAACTGGGTACTTTTTATGTGGCACCAGCACTGGTGAGGTATGCTTTGGCATGGTTTTTACAGCTGGATGCTCTTCCAAATGCCAACCACCTTACAGAGTAAACTGGATGCTTTTTTACATGGTACCAACACCAGTGAGGTCACCAAGTAACTTACAAGATGAAGATCCTTTGAGAGTGGTGGTGATATTGGAGGTGATGAGAGATTAGAGTATGATAGAGGGTCAGAAACAGGTGTCTTACTGTAGAGATATATGGTTATCCCTATCAGGAGAGAGAGAAGGTGGCAATGTGCCAGGGCATACTCTCAAGGTACAGGGATGAGACTATAAATGGGATGGTAAAGCAGGGAATAGGGAGTTCATATGAATGCAAAACGGTTGGGGAAAAGAGAGGGATACAGTGACTGGTGAAACCTGGGTAACAGGATAGCAGTGATACAGTTTACAGAGAGAACTGGATTGGGCTCCAGGAGGGAGAGGGAAAGATAAGCATAGTGCATGAAAAAGAGGAAATGTGAGGAAGAGAGATGTCGTTTGGTTTATTGGGGTAGGTATGTGAGAACAATGTTACACGTAGGTGGGACACAATGATCCCAGAGCTGTTATGCTGAGGTGGGCAGGTCTTCTCAAGAACCTCATATCACCAGACATCTCAGTCCATTGTCATTTCGTTTGTGAGGCCCAATATCTTGAGATCAGTCCTCACTACTTCATCCCATGTCTTCCTGGGTCTCCCTCTTCCACAGGTGCTATCCACTTTAAGCGATTGGCACTTCTTTATACAGCTGTCTTCATTCATACACATCACATGTCCAAACCAATGTCTTCTTCTTACATGCTGCATCTGATTCTTCTTATGCCCAACTTTTCTCTCAGTGCATTTGCACTTCTTCGTACATGCACCCTGATGTTGCATATCCATTGGAGCATACTAGCTTCATTCCTCTCTAGTCTATGCATGTCTTCTGCATTCAGAGCCCACGTCTCACTGCCATGGAATATAGCCATTTGTATACAAGCATCATACAATCTGCTTTCACTCTGAGAGTCTCTTTGTTGGCAACAGAAGTAATAGTTCTATGAACTTCTTCCATCCTATTCTAATTCTAGCAACAATACTTTCAGAACATCCTTCACCACTGCTAATTTGGTCACCTAGGTAACAGAAACTATCTACAACCTCAAGAGCGCCTCCTGGGCATTTGAGAGAGACTAATTCCAGTGTATTCTTAGCGCTGCATCTGCCACATACAAAGACGACTTTGTTAACCTACCTGTGATTCCACTGCACCTCTTATGTGTCCATAGCTTGCACTGGGTGCAACAAATGGAATTTCCTCCAACACCTTTCCTACTTGTTGAGCAAGGCCATTTACCTGAAGGAAAGTCTTATCTGCTTTCTTGCTAACAACAACTTTGGTCTTTGCTAGATTAACTTTGAGGCCCTTTGATTCCAGGTTTTGCTTCCATACCTGGAATTTCTTCTCCAGTTCTGTTATAAGGGTGGTCATCAGCATATAGTAGTTCCCGCAGGCAACCAGTTTTAAATTCTTCTGTTATGGCCTGGAGGACTATGATGAATAAAAGTGGATTGAGAACTGAGCTCTGGTGACGCCCTACTTGTACACTAAATTCATCAGTGTACTTACTCATGGCCAACTCTCACCCTACTGACAGCACTGCTATACATGGGTTGTACAACTCTATAGAGGGACTCTGTCAAAAGCTTTCTTCAGGTCAACGAAGGCCAAGTACAATGGTTTACTTTTGTTCAGATATTTCTGCAGTTGTCTCACTAGGAAGATGGCATCTGTGGTACTCTTCCCAAGCACAAACCAAACTGCATCTCATCTAGATTAATTATATTCCTAATCAATTGAGCTATAACTCTGTAACTTTAAGGATCTGGTCCAGTAGTTGTTTCTATCTAAGGCATCACCTTTACCCTTGTAGCAGCTAACTATAATATGACTACACCAGTCGTTGAGGATGACACCTTGCTGGATAACCTGATTAACTATACGAGTGACTAGGCCATATCCTACTCTGCCAGATATTTTAAGCATCTCAGTAGTGATTCCTGATGGTCCAGGAACTTTCCGCCTTCATATCCTTAATTGCCTTATCTATCATACTGCTGTCAACTCTGATGGCTGGTTCCTCAGTTGGTTCTATATTTGAAAGACTCCTTCGCCCATGCATTCTCCACACTTAGCAACCTTTTATAGTGGCACTTCCATGCATCTTTCTTCTCAGAATCGCTAGGTGCAAGCATAACATTATCCAGTTGCACACATCTCACCCACCACGTCTCTATTCCGTCTGATACACAGCTTTGCAATCCTGAACACCTCCTGCTGTAGAACATTGGCAAATCTTTTACCTTCAGCTATGTAAACCTGCCACCTAGCTTCCCTTCTGACTACCTGATATAATTCTCTGCTTCCACCATTTTTCCAGACCTGTCCCTTTGTTTTTATAGCACTGTCAATCTTGTTCCACCACCATGTCACCCTTGGCCTGGCTGGAACTTAACACCAGCCACAGATTTGGTCTGTAGTCCTCAGAAGGTTGTCTTGCAGGAACCTCCAATTGTCCTCTAAGCTATATGTCCCCAACTCTTACTCCTTCTCATCAGAAGATCTCTAAATTTCTGTCAGTTTCTCCGAGTCCTTCTAGCTGTAATTCTGAAGTCACTATGTTGGGTTGTACATTCCTCACCAGGGAATGACTTTGCATTTGTGAGCATCTATCTATCTCATTGCCTGGTGAGGATGTAATCAATCTGGCTTATATGTATATCTGTCTCAAATAAACTCTGTCCAACCCATGCAAGCACGAAAAAGTGGATGTTAAATGATAATGTTTCATGAAAGTATGGAAAAAACACAAATATATAATTTGACAAGTGTTATATGTGAAAATTGGAGCATCAGAGTAACTATAGTGTGTTTATTGATAATAGATGTAAATATTACTGGAACCCATCCCACCCCCTCCCCGAAAACTGGTGCCCTCAAATAAAAAATACTCTATGTGGTTTTTGTACTTCACAGAGTTGCCTTTGACACCGTTACCAACAAAAATATTGTTCAATGTAATATAATATAAAATTCATTAGTTATAAAAACAACACTCTAAAAGGTAAGTAGATGATAGAATTAATAGAGTGCTGGACAAAATGTCTTGTGATATTTTATTAAATCCTGCTAAGGCTGACCTGGCTTTTATTCTTCCAAGGTCAATAAAATAAGTACCTTTCTGTTCTTGTGGTAGTGCAAAGAGGTCATATTTTGATATAATTAAATATATATAAATTGAACAAGTGGAAGATTTTGGTACTATTTATTCTCCATTACACATGTTTCATTTTCCAATAGGAATCACAAATATTTACATGTCTATATACAGGTAAATATTTGTGATTCCTATTGGAAAATGAAACATGTAACGGAGAATAAATAATACCAAAATTTTCCATTTTCCCGTGCTTGGATTTACATTCAACCGTAAAAATGGACACTTATTGATTGGAATAATGATTTAAGCAGATATGCTTAATGAGGTTGCAGTTGGGATTTACCCTATATACATATTATATATATATATGTGTGTGTGTGTGATGAGATTCTTCTACTAGTCTGCAAGTTGCTTTCTGATTTCTATCTATTTATAAAACACTATAATGCTTATAGCAAAATAAAAGTGTGTTGTGCATTTCTTAAAAATAAAATTTAATTTCCAAACAAAAAATAAATAAAATAAAAACAAATGAAGATCTTTATTACTTTAGCAAGACAAAATAAAAATAACATTTTAAAAAGTTGATAAAAGAAAGAAAAATTGGTGCATCCCAATTGAAATCAACTTGAGAAAAGATTGAAAACTGTTAGTGAAGTTATAAATATATTTCATATTGTGTGTATTGCATGTGTGTGTGTGTGTAAAATACTAGCTGATGTTTATCAGAGCAGAATTAGCACAACAACTTTGGGCTACAGTCTCACCAACAGGCTTCTAATAGGTAACAGTACAAAGGAAAAAATAACACCTACAAAAGACCCTTGGTTAATGCATATTAGACTGTAGGTTTCTACATAGTGGTTTGTGCATAGCACTTAGTTAACTCATTAAAAAACCACATTAGCAATGGTTTATTACATTAGTATGAAGCTAAAGATCTTTAGGGAGAAGGAAATTAGATGTAAATGTCTAAGCTTTTCTTAAGAGTATTTGCTACAAGAAGTGAATCTGAAGTTAAGTAGATCCAACTGGAAATTGAATTTGGTTCTTAAAGTTCACCAAGAACTCAATACTGTACCACTGAGATCACTACCCATGTAATTATACATGTATGTAGCATAGTACATATGTAAGAAGGTATTAAATATTAAACCACAGGAACACAAAGATTAGATGTCTTATTCTGAGACAACACAATATCTCAACTGAATTGTAACTCACAAATGAGAAATCAGTAGCTTGTCAACTACTCTTCATATAATTTCTTTTACAGATGACAACATACAATCTACAAACAGAATACACAGGGTTTCTTATACAAGCATGATATCCCAGATTAGCCAAATAGAAACTGGCAATGTTTGTCTTCTTTTTAAGACACAGTTTTAAACAGAAAACAAAACCAATTTATAGCACTAGTTTACTGAGAATTTACCACTGCAACCAAAGGAGGAAAAATAATAAGACTAAAAACAAGGTATCAACAATTTTGATGATTGAAATTGTTTAGTCATATGAATAGAGAGTTAACCACATTACACACAAACATCCTAAATAGAAAGCTTCTATCCATTTCCAGTTGGAGATCATTTCAATTCATTTGTCATAACACACAAATAAGTATTTTGCAATCTCATTTCCATTCCCTTATTAATTCAAAGCCTTTCTTTTGAAAAACATTGTATTCAGATGACTACTTCATTAAACAAAGTTAATTAAATGTAGTTATGATAATGTTTAATAATCTAAAAAAATTAAAACAATTCTAAAAGCAAAAATAAAATAATACAATAAAGGAATCAAATAATGAATTCAAAAGAAAGTTTAATACTAGAAAATATAAATATAAAAAGACAAAAAAAAAAGCAACTTAAAAATGAAAACTGACAAAAATTGAAATAAATAGTGATTGTTCCTTGGAAAATGTTAAAAGGCCGTTTCAGGCTTACACAATTCTTATTCTAATAGAAAGAAAATACTGAACATTTTTAGCCTCGGCTGTTGACCAATTTTAAGTAGAGAGTTTTTTGATACATGAGCAGTTTTAAGTCATTGAAATAGTAATTTCTAACACTGGTACTTGATCAGAAATTTTGAGGGAGGATATAGCCAACTGAACCAATGTTAGTGTATTACCACTGGTACATATTTTATCAACCACAGAAAATGAAAGGTAAAATTGACCTTGGCAAGATTTGAAATCAGTATGTGAAGGGACGTAACAAAATACTCCAAAGTATTTTGTTTCACTAATTAACCTATTCTGCAAGTCCCACACTCCCAATTTGAAATGTCTTGCAGAATATTTTAATGTCTCTTTTGTTGTCATTTAAAACTGCTATCTTTATTTAGGTGTAACTGAAGCAAAAATATTACTGCATGTTAAACTAATCATTGAAGGAATTCAACAAGCAAATGTTAATTAACATTAGTGAAGATAAATCATCTAGAAACATGAAATATGGACATTTTGACTTTGAATGCTACAGCATGGTTAGAACCATGATGAATTAAACCTTAAGGATTGTGTAGCACCAAAGCAGTTGGCAGCTATTAAAATTTTGCATACAACAAACTCAGAAATAAGGGAAAAAATGATCTTATATACTATGTATCACTGGTTTCACCTTAGAAAACTGGAATAATATATAATTTTGATAAGTGTATGAACTAACTATTAGATAATGCTACCTACCAGCTGAGGCATTAGAAGAGCTAAATTGAATCTTTATGTTAAAGCCTTTAGACCCACTAAGCAAAGAAACTTCACATTTTATTTTTTATCTAACAAATCTTTCTTGCTTTCCATTTCTGTTTGTCTTTAAGAGATGAGAAGACTAAAGCATGATAATGAATTTCAAAATGAACCATAGTATTATGTCTGGTTTTCATAGTCCTATGAACTACATGTTAAGGTATTAACAATGACAAATTTTAACTAGAAATAGTGAAGACAAAACAGTGTTGAGCAACTAAATAAAAATAGTCCTTAAGGAGAGGCCTGGGGATTTATATATGGTAGATAAGGTAGGGTTTTTCAGTTCAGTTGTTGTTTTACATTGAATTAGTAATAATCACTTATTTCTAAATAGTAACTGACTTGTTGTTAGAGGTTGATGATCTGAGTATTGTACTGTAATGTGAAATTGAAAGGAAATTGAATATTAAAGGAAAAGAGAACCAGCATAGATTCAGGCCTCAACATTGTACAACTTCAGAACTCCTGCAACTCTTCATATCTGTTACAGTCAAATTTAACCAGAGATAAAAAAAATAATATAAAAGACCCTAAGCTCACAAAGTTACTGTAGCACAGACTTGACTAAGACTTTTGATATGGTTGATATATGTATCTTGTTAGAAGATCCTGAAGATAGCACACTTTCAAAGAATATTATAAGACAGCTAGCGTTGTATTTGAATGGTAGACAAGTAAAAACCAAGTTCTGATAGTAGATATCTAATAGCAGACTCATGAGACTGGAAGTTCTCTAGGGAAGTTGCATATCTACATTTTTATCTCCAAAAGCACCAACTTCTGACAGTAAGCTACTAAACTCATGAACTATAAATATAATTTTAGTTTTTGGTTTAAGCCCTGATCCAGACTTGGTCACTTATATGCTGAACAATACCTGCCTAAGCTAACAGGTTTTTTTGATGGTAGAGGATTACAACTCTCAGCACCAAAATCAACTGACTTTTTTCACTCCTCAAACTGTCCAGTTCCACCATCATCTCCAGGTTCAGGTTTCTTCATTTTCTCAGTACATTCTAGCTGTAGAAGAATGACAGGTTGGCTGTTAATATTTGGGAACAGGACAAATTGATAATTATAGCAATTTGGCAGTCAATTATTAATTAATTCTGTAAGCCTAATATGGAATCTACTAATACCAGACAGCATACAAAAAATTGAAAGTTGTTCAAAATATAATACTTCAAATGGCAGCTGAATACCATCTACCCCATCAAACAAAAATACTGAATGTACAACCACACTCATATCTTCTGGCTTCACAATACCTAGTTTAATGTTGGCACATCAGAAGTCACCCATATCACCAATTAACTTCAAAGCCTAGAGGACAAACTCTTAAAATTCAGTGGAAAATTCATGCAGTTTAGAAATTTGCCAACAATGGAAAGCCAAAAGCTGGCAATGAAAAGCCTTACTGTTTGACGGTTGAAGATCTGATTTGTGGTTGGTATGAATAGTATCAGGTGGTTATCCACCACCAGACCAGCTCATAATTAATAAAAAAGAATGTCTACCATAGAAAACAATGTGCATGCTGGCACAATTCTAATCTGGATTTTGGTTCTTGCTAAACTGCTATCAAAAGTTTAATCATCATCATCATCACCCTTTAACGTCCGTTTTTCCATGCAGGCATGGGTTAGACGGTTTTGACTGGAAACTGGCAAGCTGGGGAGCTGCACC
>JAOPUL010003242.1:11561696-11591659 GCA_027564515.1 Octopus rubescens | reverse complement strand
GCCACGCAGTGGGATTGAACCCAGAACCATGTGGTTGGGAAGCAAGCTTCTTACCACACAGCCACGCCGCGCCTATGGAAATTGGCAACATGTGTCCAGATTGCAATGGCATTACACATGATGTCCTGCTGTACAGCTAATCTTAGAAATCTAAATATACTGGATTTATAGAACCCCAGGAAAGTCGTAGAATGGTTTCAACTCAAATTGCAACACTGAATTTTTGTTAAGGAAATACCAAAGGAAAAAGAAAATTGTGAAATTGATAACTAAAACAGAAATTTCATTTTGGTTAGTTTGCTCAAATAGAAATAATTTATTGTGAAAGAATAAATTATTTAAAATTTGATGTTAATGTGAGAGACTGAAAAGTGATGTCCACAAGCAAAAGAAGACAAGTTTTCTTGAAACATACGAACAATTATAAAGGTAAATTAAATACAACTTACAAATCAAGTATGAATGTTGGTGATGAGATGTATAAATAAGAGAACAAATTCATTACTCATGAACTGTCCTGTCTACTCCCAACCATAGTTTACTTTCAGCTAGAAAAACTAAGCCAAGTAGAGAAAAGTGTCTTGAAGAACAAACTGTAGCACCGGTGACAAAGACTGACAACCCTTTACTGAGAAGCATTTGATTCATTAGATGAGGTTACCAAAGTTGAGTTCAAGTATTTTAATAATTTCCTACACAATTTGTGCAGAAACAGTCATTAAAGAAATAGCCTATATCTTTAAATTCTAAACATTATGTCCAAACTACTTCACTGAAAGGATATTTTGATGAAAAATAAAAATTATCTTAAGAATGTGATGTCAGTAAGTGACAATGAAAATATACATATGTTTGTAAACTATAGGTGTGTGTATATATATATATAATAAATATTATTATTATAATTTTCTTTAGTTTTTTTTTTTCTTTCACCATCCTAAAGATATAAAGGAATGCTATAAGATGAAACTATCCAGAAAACTTGTCTTAGAGCTCAAGTGGAGAGGTAGCAGGGTTTGCTACAATGAAGTAACAGGTTAGCCAAATACAACACAAACATTAAAGAGAAAGTTAGAAGATCTTCAGTTTTGTTTTAATTTAAAAGGAGAGGGAAACAACAGAAAACTATTATGAATCCAGTTTCTTGGATTCTTAATAGTCAGCCAGAAATTGTCTTTCAGGAACAGATAGATTTAGATGTCTATGTGTTCATACAATGACATATACACATAAACATTCACACTTATATACCAAACAAGCACACAAACAAGTACACACACACATCCTTCAGTATGTAATGCTAAAGAAGACTATTGTTACAATTCTCCATCGTTCCTGTGTGGTGGCTTCTTTTCAGATTTTTTGTCAGTTTGTGAGTCAGCAGTTTCTTGGGAGTCAGTAGTGCTTTCTGAAATAAAAAATAATGATTTACACCTTTAGGTACAAGGCCACAGATTTGGGGAGAATCAATAAAATAAATACCACTTAAGTAGTTGGGTCAGTTATATTGACGCCACTATTTGAGTGGTATTATTTTATTGATGTCCAGAAAAATGAAGAGAAAACTCAACAAAATTCAACCCTAGCAGGATTTTAACTGAGAATGTAAAGGGACATTCATAGGATCAGATCAAATCAGATGAAGAGGTGAATTTGAGTCATAATTATGGCCCAAGCCAAGGAAATTGTGGATGCATAAGAAGTCCACTTTGCAATTAAATGGTTTTAGGTCCAACCCCACTGCATGAAGTCCTGTGAAATTTATTAGAAACTATAGAAAAGTTCATTTCACATTGCTCCAGTCCACTCAGCAGGTAATCCTGCAATGGACTGGCATTCCGTCCAGGGGGTTAATGTATTTATGCCAGGGAAGCTGGCCCTTACGGCTTTAAAGGAATAACTACTACTACTACTACTACTATATAAAAGCCCATTGGAAGATCTGTACCTGTTCTTCATGGTAGTTTTAATTTGCTGTTCAATTTAATACCACCACCTAGCAGCATCTACTCTGTTGAAAGCATTTGTGTCAGGTTTCTTCCTGCCATTAGTCTCAGAGGCATAAAAAATATTATAGGGCATTCAGGTAATAACATCTACTTAGCACATTTTCATTGATGTTAAACTGACCAGATGTTTGCTAAAACAGTTAAATGAATTACAGCTTCAAGCTATGTGTATAAATATCTTTGAGTAATGTATTTAAAATAGATAAGCATTCCAGCAAAGCATTGGGTATAACACAACTGTAGACCAATAAATAGCAAAGAAACTGAAATAAGCTTTAGCTCTGAACTAACCTAAAACTCTTGTACAAATCCAATACTTACCTCCATCCTCTCAGCTCTGTCAATCTTCTTCCTAACATTTCCCCCACTAACACCAATTATTTCCTCTATCGCCTGAGAGCAGAATAGGCACATACATCCTCTGGCTTTCTCAGTTATCTTTCTTCCCCCACCTACTGTCTCCACCAATCCCCTCCTTTCTGCACCTTCTCTCCCCTCCCTGTGCCACTCTCCATCATCAACTCCTCACTTGCCTGCTATCACCCCTCAATGCCCTCACATCTCTACCGAAACTCCTGCACCTATATTTCTCTCCATCATTTGCTGCAGTCACCTCTATCCTGCCCACTCACCCAACCCAAGCCTCTATATCACCTCACCTATTCTCACCACCCCCAATGTCCCTCGAGGGTAGGTCCTGACACATCTTTGCCACATTCTCTCTCACTATCACTCTCTTTATCTTACTCTCTAACTCACTCTCCTTTCTTTTCCAACTGGGGTATCCATATATCAACTTTACAGCAAGACACATATATCCCTTAAATCTCTCAACTTGCACAAAGCCACACCCTCTCAATACTACTCTCCCCTCCCATTTGAGGGGTTTTTGTCTTGCAAAGTACTTCGTGACCCTGTTGGTGCTGGTGCCACATAAAAAGCACCCAGTACACTGTCTGTTTTGGCATGGTTTCTACAGTTGGGTGCTCTTTTACAATGGAATTTGGTGTGGCTCCCAGCCTTGTCAGCTCCTGTCAAACCGTCCAACTCATACCAGCATGGAGAACACAGACGTTGAATGATGATGATGATGATAAAAGATATCTCATCCCATGGCATAATTACCATTAAGTTGTAGTCATGCATAGACTTGCAGCAGCCACAGCAGGCCCATTCACATGACTCACTCAATATCAAGGTCTACACCCTAATATCAAGGTCTACACCCTGAAAGAAGTTTTATTTTTATTATAGTACTAACACTGTTGTAGATCTGTAGCGTGTGATTTTAAAAAAATATTTTATAAATATAAAATGTGTTAAACATTGCTGTTGAAAACTGTTGCCTCCTACTTTAGTATTATCAAGACCAACCCCCAACAGCAGAACATCTGAGAAATGTTGGTCCAAAATAAGAGGAACATTTCTTTTCACCAAGCATATCAAATATGTAAGGCACCACACTAATGTGGCTCTCTATTCTGTGTAAACACTATTGTTTTTTGTGATGTATACAGAACCAAAATGAAAGAGATCACCTGTACTTTAACAGACATACAAAGGATGAATCTGAGCCAGCGCAGGAACTTCTCTATGTGGTTGATTGAATTGCCAAAAAAATAGCTGCCAAATCTCCATCAAATCACATACTACCATATTAAATATGGAAGGATACATTAGACAATGTAGTCCTAGACACATTGTCTGAGAAACAAAAAGACCAAATGGTCATGGTTGGAATGCTTTTGTATATCTTAGCATTTCCAACATGTTTTCAAGCATACATTTACAATTCTTGTAGAACACATAATATTTTATCTATATACCATTATTTTAATCACATAAAGCCAATATTTTGGTTTATTTATATATATATATATATATATATATATTCAAAAAAAGAAAGTACAAACAATTAGGAACTTACTTTCAGCGTTACTATCTGTTTTGGCTTTCTCGCTATCTGCTTTTTCTGTAGAATTGGTAGTATTAGTTTTATCAGCAGGTTTCACCTTTGGTTTTGGTCTATAACTTTTTGCCTTATAGACTAAATAGTTCACCTCTCTGTCCAAGTCCCTAATTTTAAGAGCTATATCTTCAGTTAATAATTTAGGTTTCTCATGCAGTGGAGTTTTTTCTTGTTCCACTAAGATATTTTTGCGCCAAGCCTGAAATGTAAAGTAAAACCATTTAAAGTAGATGCAGTGAGTGGGAAAATTTTTAATATAAAATTAAAGATCAGAACTTGGTTGTTCAAAGAAGTTTGGGAAGTTGCTGTGATGGCCTGTGTCCATTGAAAGTTAGAAAAAATATAATGAAAACTCTAAACTTTGGTTCATATACAATTATATCAATTCTCTACTTGTTAATACTGGAGATAGCTCAACCTGCTAGAAACAGCAGCCAAACCTTTAATTGCACTACAGCATCTCTAAAACGATACGTTGCATAAGATAGTCGTAAATACACTATTTCTGAAAAAAGGCACAATGGTCACAGCTGACTGAGCTGACCTGAGACTAAACAACAGGTACTAATTCACCACACTCAATTGTTGACATGTTTCTGGCAACATGATGATCTCTTCTTTTAACATTGATGAAGATATAACTTCTATTCCTGTTTGATTACAACAATTTACCACGCTACTAATACAAAGTGTCTCACTGTTAAGATGTCAGCCTGTTAGAATTATAGTGAAACTATAATTCCAACTATACTATAACTTTATTTAAGGTGTTCTTTTTTTTTTAAATGTTAGTGCACGATTTGAGTAAAATTTGAATACTATTTCTAGCAGGTCAAGCAACTGCATATACAGGTCAAATAAGTACAATGGCTTGTTTTTCATCTTTTCTTCAGGAAAGAGGTATTTTAAAATATGACGTGCTGGTGACACGTTAGAGGCACCCATGCCTGTGACAGTTTAGGGGTACCTGTGCCGGTGACATGTCAGGGGCACCCATGCCGGTGACACGTTAGGGGCACCCATGCCGGTGACACGTTAGGGGCACCCATGCCGGTGACACGTAAGGGGCACCCATGCTGGTGACACGTTAGGGGCACCCATGCCGGTGACACGTTAGGGGCACCCATGCCGGTGACATGTCAGGGGCACCCGTGCCGGTGACACGTTAGGGGCACCCATGCCGGTGACACGTTAGGGGCACTCAGTACACTCTCTGGAGTGGTTGGCATTAGGAAGGGCATCCAGTCGTAGAAACCAAGCCAAAACAGATGAGCCTGCTGGAGCCCTTCGGCTTACCAGTTCCGGCCAAACCGTCTAATCTATGCCAGCATCGAAAACAGACACGGGGGTGATGATGATGATGAGTGAATCTATTTCTTTACTACTGATTGCTTTACCATTATGGTATTCAACTCTTCCATTACATCAATACCTAATATCTTAAGTTGCAGGAGTTGAGGAGAACTTCACTCTACAGACTGCTAGTTTCATCAGGTGAATTAACTAAATAATACATTTTTTGTGAATCTAATGTCAAGTATTAGCTAAGAAATACTGGTTAATGAAGCCAGTTAGTACAAGTCAGAAATATATAACTAACAAGCTTGTTTGTTGATTTCATGGTTTTGAGTATTTAGTAAAAACCATGGGTAAGGAGCCAAAAGACTACATCATATCAACACTTCGAATTTATAGACTACCATCAACATAATTCCTCATCTTAATTAACTAGTTCACATCACCAGGAAATCAGAGATCATTGGAGATACCAAACAGAAATTATAAATGTGAAGTGAGAATTTGAGAAAAATTTATGCTATATGATTACAGTAGCTCATGACAACTACCAATGAGATATGCATATACAAACACATGTATATGAGAGGGAGAGATGGGGAGAGAAAGAAATGAATGAATTAAGGTAGAAAGAAAAAGATATTTATGAATTTTGCAAATGTGTTCATTTGTGTATCATTCAAGCAAGTAAGTACAGCTAACCTAACAATCCTGAGGTGATACATATAAACCACATTGTTGTATAAACGCAACAAACTTAGGAACACAACAAATTTTGTCATAAGGTTTGAATTTATAAGTATAATTAGTGATCCAATTCACACACAACCACTATAGATAATATTGATTTCAAATTTTGGTACATGGACAGCAATTTCAGGAGGGGGAGGGGAGTTGATTACATCGATCTCAGTGCTCAACTGGTACTTATTTTATCGCCCCAAAAGAATGAAAGACAAAGTTGACCTCTGTGGAATTTGAACTCAGAATGTAAAGAAGGACGAAATGCCGTTAAGCATTTTGTCCGGCATGCTAACGATTCTGACAGTTCGCCACCTTTACTACTATAGATATTAAGGAAAGCTCAAATAACAAAAAAAAAAAAAAATCTTAAAATATTTTACTCACATAGGTCTCATTGATGAGTTTACCAAGAGTATTCACTTCTACCTGGGTGAATACAGGATCATCTCCTAAAGTATGATTATAAAGATTTTTATAAAAATATTCTGTATGGTTTAATAGAGACTTTAAAGTATCTAGCATAACTGGCCGGTCTTTCATTTCTTTCACTCGAAACAAGAGATCCTTTGATGCTGCCTTTAATATATTCAAACGTTTTACATATTCCTTCAAAAAAATAAAAAAATAAAAAAAATATATATATATTGTTAAAGTTTTCATATGTTTTGTTTATACAAGTTAAATGAATTAAGAAATCGATACAGGACAAATGTGTTACAATTTATGTTACTCACTTTCTATAATTTAGGTACAACACGCCCTATTTTTAGCTTCAGAAATCATTGCAGGAATTCTGATGTTTTATATATATATATATATGTCTGTCCTGAATATTCTGGTGTTTTGGTGGGTTGAGAGTAATGCAAGCCTCATTTAAGAGTTACAACAATATAATGACAGAGTATTATATTTGGGTTAGACTATAACAATGATTTGTCAAGTTGATATGAAATGCAAAGTCGTGGTATGCATGCCTTTAACAAATGGAATAATAGATCAAGTAAAAAGTGTAACCAATATGGAATTAAAACCAGGCATAAACTTGTTTAAGAACTTATTCTTGTACTATGAAGTTCAGAAGTGGAACTAACAACAAAATCGATGTTTTTTTACCTCTGTTTTGGTGCTATCATCTTGCTCATAGAGCCAATCAGAACTCTCCGAACATTCTTTTCTAATAGCTTCCCTCTGTTCCTCAGTTGAACACTTAATATAATCATCTTGTGATATCTTGTCTTGCATGTCAAATATGTAGGATTCTAATTCATTTTTGGAATGTTCAAGTGCTCTCTTCTCATCATCTTTTCTTTTAAGTTCAGATAAACTGGAAAGGAAAAAAAAATTTCACTTGATATAAAAGAAAAGGTAAAAAAACAACTTTTTTTTAATGTACAACCAATATATACAGGATATATATATATATCATCATCCTTTAACGTCCATTTTCCATGCTGGCATAGGTTGGATGGTTTGATCAGAGCTGGCAAGCCGGAAGGCTGTACCAGGTTCCAGTCTGATTTGGATATTATTTAAACATTTTGATTCTGTTCCATGCAACAAAGTTTCCCAGACCTGCGAAACAGTTAGAGGCCTGTGAAAGTTTAAGTTGCATGGAACCAAATCAAACTGTTTTAAATAATACATGGAACTCCTGTTGAGTGCCATTTTCTTTCGTTTGTCCACCACCTATTCGCGTGTATATATATATATATATATATCCTCATCTTATATATACACACCTTTCAATTACTAGCTCACAACCAAACTCCAGTAAACTTTTTTAAGCTCGTTATAATAACACACAAATCTAACCCACTAACTTACTTATCAGAAAGCTCTTCTGCTCATGAGCTATCAGTAATATGCTCCTTTCTTTTGGCCACAGGAAATAACATATTTTTCAATTTAGACAGAGTCACTGTCTAAAGGCAAGTGTATATATTCAAGATGTTCAGAAATCAGGGTATTCTAATAGATTTTTCATTTATTTCACATTTTGTCATTATTTATATACACAGTATACCATTTAAACATATGGCATCTGTCCTATGAAACAATATTCAAATGTGCCATATTGCAATAATGCTTAGAACACACTTTTTGTACCCATAGCATACTACTTATCATAAGTGCCAATCTACATCATTCTGTATTTTCAATGTTGAAGTCCATCTATTATTGCACAATGATCAACTCATCCCAAAGGTGGATCAAGCATAAACATGTATGCTTTGCTGTTAATCAAAAATCTGTTTAAAACTGATGTTCCCACATAAGGAACCTATCAGATGTCAAAGCTGCTAAAAAGACACTACACTTTGATTTTATCCACAAGACCAGAAGTCTCTACATGTCCATTACACTCACTAGAAATAGCAGCCAAATCTCATTCAAATCACATTCTACTAGCCTAAAAAAAAGAAAGACACATTGGATAATTTAGTCCGAGATATACTATGTAGCAAATATGGTGGGATGGTCATTCCTGGAATGCCTTTGATTATAGGCCTGTTGATCAAAGCTAATGTGGGGGTTGGTTAAAGAGCAATAATAACTATCCATACAAAATTTAAAATAAATTTCTTTTATATATAAGTCAGGTAGGCATTGTTCAATCTCCTTATAGTTCCATTTCACTTTTGGATTCTATTCATTCTTATGACACACTTAGGACATCAATTGCTGAGATTTGGCTGATATTTCTAGCCGTTCCAGAGACCATGTAGAGGCTCCTGACCTCTAAGCCAATGAGAGAACCACAATGTGGTTGCTTGACTGACTAGAAAGAGCAGCTAAATCTCTCAAATCATATCCACTGTTTTAAAAATGATACACTGGACAATAAAGTACAAAAAAAAAATGATGGTCATGGCTGGAATGCTTTTGAACATAGATCTGCTTAATTAGGGCTAGCTAACCTGGGGCTAATTAACAATGCTATCTTTTACATAAATGTGAATGTGGAAAATAAGCAACTTTCAGACAATTATAATGGTGATAATCTAGCATTAATGGATTTTTCCAACAATATAATCCACTGAAAGATTTCTAGAAAGACTTACAGATGTTTAGATTCTTTCATTTTTTTTTCTGCAATTGGTGACAAATCTAGAATTTTTATTTCCATTTTCAGATTTTCTTTTAATATCCCTGGTTTTTTAACTTTAGGAGTTTCGTCCTTTTTGGTGGTACCCTAGTAAAATGTAAAAGAAAAACAATTCTTTTAATTCTATTTAGTTTGAAAAAAATGTTTAGGTTTTGTAATAAAAATTTTAATCAATAAATTAATTTGACTTGTCCATGGACAAGTGGATGTTAAAACAAGGACGATGATGAAACTTCAACATACTTGTGTCGTATTAGTTTGATTTTTGTCACTTGGTTTTGTTCCATCTTCTTTTGGAGGTTTATTACTCTCCTTTTGCTCCTGTTCAGTAGGCTTTTCTACTTTCTCTTCCTCACTTTTCTTTTCAGCAGTAGTATCCTCCTAAATTAAACAAAATGCAGTAAAAATAAATATCTTAATATATTTTTTCTACATTCTTTAAGAAACGGTTGGGAGATTGATAAAAAAACAGTAGGGAATTGGACTGTTTTCAGTTACTTTGCTTTACATTCTGATTTAAATCCTATTTATGTTGACTTTGCTTTGCAAAATGTATCTTTCCAAAATGTATCTTTCCATGGGTTGATCTAATAAACCATACTCATCACACAAAATGTATGGATTTGTTCCTATGTTAAAAATCAATATTCTTTGAGAGTAAAAAAAAATATTCAACATGTGAACTAGACAAAACTGAACAAAATAAATAAAAAAATTACATCAATCATCCTCTACAAAGTATTTAATTCAATTATTTTATTTATTGACTTTACCATACTATCGGATAATTTTATTTTAAGCTGAATAAATTTCAGTTTTTGGAATATGCGTTATAAGATTAGATGCAATTGTTTTGTTCTTAAATTAGCATTCTTAAACTAAGTAGACCAAATTAGCAAATATACCATTATTTAAATCAAAATAATTTCTCTGACCGTCTTTCTGACCACGAGTCTTGCATTTTAACTAAAAATTATTTTAGTAAAATACAGCAACCACATTTTTGTTATTTATTATATATATTTTGTATTTCACTGATTTACCCATGCAAACATAGGGAATATATAATTGTTATAGAATGTGGTTTTTCCAAGACTTATTTATATCTGCTCTTTCTCACTCCTGTTGCCAACCACTCAATTGTAAAGGACTTAGCATTTAAACCAGTCATATTCAACCCAAATATTTTATCTGTTTTATGTTAAAATCATCCAGATCCGGCCTCTCACACCTACCCTACAATGTCATTCTAAAAATAAACAATCATATCATCGAAATCGCGAAGCTACAAGATAATATATGATTAATTTAAAACAATGTGAATAAATAATTACAACTAACAGAGTAATCTGAATGTTAAAGGATTAAAAGAAAAAAACATTAAAACTAATAATGATCAATTTTCTAATTCTGGCATACTTTTTGAGGTTTCTCAGACTTCTCTTTACTTTGCCCATCTCCACCATCTTCAGAGCCTTTTTCAGTGGTCCCTGTTGCTTTATCAGCAGATGCTGCCTTCTCACTAGCTCCCTGAAACCAATAAAAATACAAACCAGTATTACAGCAAGAATATCAATTATTGCAATTCAATGAAATCCCTTTAATGTTCAGATTCACCACAGACCATTTTATTCCCAACATATGGTAAACCTAACAACTTCTAACAATCTTTGCAGGAAACCCAAAACACAATCAAAACTTATTTAGAAAAACTAAACTTACACTTCAGGTTCCCCCAAACATTTCATCTTAAATACCAGTTAAACTTTTGAAAATCAAAAGGAAGTACACATACTAGACAGTATTAATTACTAGCAAGAACACAGTATTTCGTTTTTAAGCCATAATATACTACCAAGTATATTAAAGGTTTATAAGTCAATATTGTGCCTTACCTTTTGTGTTAGCAGTGTGCGATGTTCTCATTTTTAAATTTATCTCTAAGATTTTCTATAGAATTCAGAACCAAGTTGTAACTTGCAGTGCTGGCTCTGAATTCTATAGAAAATCTACAGAGATAAACTTAAGCAGTCAAATTAATCAAAATAAGAGTCAATGATGGAGCTTCTATGCAGTTACTTGACCTATTAGAAATAGCAACCAAATCTTCCTCAAATCACACCCTAGCATCTTAGAAAATGGGAAAGACACATTGAATAATGTAGAGCCTGACATGCAAACTGATGGGATGGTCATGGCTTAACAGGCTTTGATCAACAGGTTAAGTCTACCACACAAGAACAAGGAACCCCCGCCCCCACCAAGTTACTTTATCATTTTATTATTAGTTGTGATCATTGTTGAGTTAATTCAATCTATGAATATTGGTGAAGAACCAAGCAATAATCATTTATTTCAATAAAAACTCCACAACTACAGTTAATTGTCAAATTGTAAAGCAAATAGGTAGGTGTATAAAACAAACAAAATAATTAAGGAAAATTTGAAACAAAGAAGTTAAAATAAATTAATTACTTTGTAATAAATGAAATAGTAAATGAATAAAATAAAAGCAAAAACATAGATAAATAAAATGGAATGAAAATGAATAAATTGTGAAATGTTTCATAGTTTATAAGAGTTAGTTTTCATTCTCACCTCTTCATTGACAGACATTCCATCACTTTCTTCATTTCCTCGGAAAAATCCACTCAAAGTATTGCCCAGTTCTAAAATTAAAAATTTAAAAGAATGAATTGCCAACAGCAGAGTCTATACCGAATTCTATATCTTTTTTTTAACACCACCACCACAAGGATTATCTACTACCACTAATAATACTATCTTACAAAAAGCAACAAATTACGTCGGTGCTCGTTTGGCTGCAAGAAATAGCATCTTAAAATATGAGCTCAGTATGTAGCTCGTATTTTAAGATGCTATTTACAAAATAGTACTTAAAAATACACAATGGTCATATCTAGAATGTTTGTTTATTCGGTCTTCGCAAATCAGAGCTGACCTGGAGGCTAATTAAGAATGTCACCATCAAAAACAATAGACTCCTGTCAGCATAGAAAAACATTAAGATGAAATGTTATGTACATCTGCAGTTAACACACATTACTTATTTCAACAATGAAACAAGTAACATGTTCCAATCTAAAGTTGCACATAACACAGATAAGGTTGGAAAACATGACTTAGAATCAGTAGTTGAGCACCTCCATGCCAAAGTAACTATAACAGTATCAACATTACATGACCTCCATTTAGCTAAACTACAAACTACACTTAACCCAGTTTTGTGAATAACTACAGATAACATGGAATAAGTTTAATTCTGGAGTATTAGTGATGTAAATGATCAGGCAGGTTTACCATCAAAGGTATTCAGGATATGACTAACTTGTCATTTTGTTTTTCAGAAATAGTGTCCTAGACGCAGGCATGACTGTGTGGTAAGAAGCTTTCTTCACAACCACATGATTCTGGGTTCAGTCCCACTGCATGGAACCTTGGGCAAGTGTCTTCTACTATAGCTTCGGGTCAACCAAAGCTGTGTGAATGGATGTGGTAGACAGAAACTGAAAGAAGCCCATCGTATGTATATATATATATGTGTGTGTGTGTCCGTGTTTGTCCTCCCATCACTGCTTGACAACCAGTGTTAGTGTGTTTACGTCCCCATAACATAACGGTTTGGCAAAAGAGACCGAAAGATTAAGTACCAGGCTTAAAAAAATAAGTACTGGGGTTGATTCATTCAACTAGAAAGTTCTCCAAGGTTGTGCCCCAGCATGGCTGCACTCAAATGACTGAAAGATAAACTAAATAAATAACATGTCCTTTTATAATGGCAGTAGAGCATGCTTTGAGGGGGATTTAGCAATTGATTTTAGCAGATATATCAACCATATAAAGGCTCCCTTGAAACAGTGATTCCACCTGCTACACTCAAAGTTAAATTTTAGATTCTGTTCACTTGAACATATTAACAAAAGTCAGCATAACCAATAATCATTATTACTTTAATGATTTCTCACATAGGTACAAGTTGACAAATTTAAGACTAGGACATACATCATTGTATCCCCTCCCAGAACTTCAATGCTGCTTATTTTATCAATCCTAGAAGGATGAACGCCAATTGCTATAAATACAAAAGCTAACTTCTATAAATATAAAGATGTATTTAAATAAGAGTAAACTAATCTAGATGAGAATCATTTTCTAATAAAACCAAATAAACAGAGTACTGGACAAAATATATGCAAGCCAATTTGTCCAATGTTATAATACTGACTGCTCCACCCACTGCCTTTATTAATAACAATAATCTTATCTGTAACGCACATTAATCAAGAAACAAAAATATATCTTAATAGAGATATTTTAAAAGTAATGAACTGGCATAATTATCTCAGTCTTGGATCATTTAACAGTACTATGATTTTCCATTAATGTTTCCTAGTAGATCTTTGTAGATGATGTCTTTAAACATTTCTATTTTTTATTTTATGTATTTGAACACTATCTCTTATGACCTAAAGATAATGATTAAAGCCAGAAGTGTAGTGTGACATGAATATCACTTTCACCATTAAAGTGGTTTAAAGGAGAAAGGGCAGCATGTATGACATTTTTGTTATTAAGATTGGTGGAGCAGTGAGGAAGGCAACACAACTCAGGGTTGTTGCAGTAAAAAGCAGTACACCATGATATCAACTTAATCTTAGACGGGAGACCTTGTGGAAATGTTTCTAACAAAGTAGAGTGGATTCTGTTAAAGTCACCCAAGGTTTAAGTGGTGGTGTTATATCACTCAAGAACAAGTACAGTTCATCTGGTGGACTGGTTTAAAATAACACATAAGCCTTTGGAAGACATTTTCCCTAGGTGTCATGCAGTGGGATTGAATCCAGATCCATGTGACTGCAAAACAAACATCTCAATTACATTTACAAAGCAACGTGCAGTAAAAATATTTTCTCAACTCTTGGACAATTATTTGAAAATTCCATGTTATTTAAGTTTCAATTTTTTTAATGTTTTTGTCTAGGAAAGAACCAAATTATTGCTACATACTTGACCACGTTGATTCTTCATTTGGATTTACAGCATCAGGTGCTTGTTCAAATATTGATTCTGCCTGAAAAGAAAATGTTTGCTTACTTAGTATTTAGCATCATATCATTTTATTTTATAATGCCAACATCAAGATGGCAAAATCTATATATTATGCACACACACTTTAAACAGAACAAAAGCAAGAGAAGGTTTACTGGGTCCAAGATATGAAGGGCAAGCTAATTCAATCTCAGGAGTGAACATACTATTCATATCATCATCATCATTTAGCATCCGTTTTCCCATGCTGGCATGGGTTAGATGGTTTGACTGGAGAGTGGCAAGCTGGAGAACTGCACCAGACTCCAGTTAATTTTTTGGCTTGGTTTCTACGGTTGGATGCCCTTCCTAACACCAACCACTCCAGAGAGTGTACTGGGTCTAATTTAATGTGTCACTGGCATGGGTGTTTTTAACTAGTCACCGGCACAAAGATATATTCAGTTTCCATCTACCAAATCCACTCACAAGGCTTTGGTCGGCCCAAAGAAGACACTTGCCCAAGGTGCCATGCAGTGGGATTGAACCCGGAACCATGTAGTTGGGAAGCAAGCTTCTTACCACACAGCCATGCTTGCGCCTACCAAAATCTGTTTTAAACTTCACTATTAGTTATTGATGACAAGTTTGCCTTTCCTCTATAAGTATATTTATTGGAATGTGTAAGGATAAAAAAGACAATGAAAGCAGCAGTAACCATTTTTTTCTTCTTTTATTTGTCCTTAACAAAGGGCCTCTCCCCCAGAGTGAAAGGTAGACTGTATGATGCCCGTGAGCGAACAGCCATGCTACATGGCAGTGAAACATGGGCTGTGACTGCTGAGGATATGCGGATGCTTGAAAGAAACAAAGATAGTATGCTCCGCTGGATGTGCAATGTTAGTTTGCTTGTATGGCTGAGTGTGAGTGCTTTAAGAGAAAAATTAGGTATAAGAGCATCAGATGTAGTGTGCAAGAGGGAAGACTGCACTAGTATGGCCATGTGATGCGTCTGAAGGAGGACAATTGTGTGAAGAAGTGCTGATCTCTAACTGTGGAAGGAACCATGGAAGAGTAAGACTCAAGAAGATGTGGGATGAGGTGGTGAAACATGATCTTCGGATGTTGAGTCTCACGGAAGCGATGACTAGTGACTGAGACTGTTGGCGATCTACTGTTCTTGAGAAGACACACCCATGCTGGTGACACGTTAAAAACACCAATGCCAGTGATACGTTAAAAATATCCGTGCCGGTGACACGTTAAAAATACCTGTGCCAGTGACACATTAAAAAACACTTGTGCCGGTGACACGTTAAAGGCACCCGGTACACACTCTGGAGTGGTTGGTGTTAGGAAGGGCATCCAGCCATAGAAACTAAGTCAGTATTTTGGATATCTATTTCAATAACAATCAATTGCTTGAATGAGACCATCACATCAAACAACATGGCATCATTTTTGTGTAACCCACTGACAAAATGTTATCTATTCCAAATCGAGTTCTAACACACTAACTATATATAATTGAGATTGAAAATATTTAAGATGTGTTTATAATTCGATGATGTCAGTGTTACAAATACAAATGTCATATGTGTGTTACTTTCTTATGACATCTTCAATTTTTAGTAGCAGGTAGTACAGGACTCACATACATCAGTAGACACAACTCATAAAGAAGCTACAAAAATATTTTTGAGATATCATTTGACACTCAATGGTACTTAGCATATTAATAGCTAGATAGATGCGTTTATCAATTACTTAAAGAACATTTATAAATGAATAAAAGAGTTTAACTGATAGAAATACACTGCAATAAGCTAAGAGATTGAAAAATGTATAGTTCTAGACAGAATGAATGCCAACAGTAAGTAGGTAATTCAATAATTTTATGAAGCTCCTCTGGCATTTGGAGGGTTGGATGGGGTGGAGGGCTTTCATTTTTAACCCCTTGTAAATTGGTATCATTAATTTTTTCAATTAAATTCTCACAGAATTTCTAAAGCCTGCAATTAAACATTTAAAAAAATGAATAAATAATAAAAGAGTTTTACCCCATCTAAGTGCAACAAGCCACTTTCATCCATGCGGAAATGCACACGTACACCTTTGTAGTCAACAGCTGTAGTGTGTTTGGCAAAGGCATCTCCAACTCCAGTCAAAGAGATATTTTTCAAGAACATTGTATGAAATGATCTGCAAAAAAAAAAAAACAAGAAAACTAAAGTGATACAAACTGACAATATGGTGTTTTAGGTAAAATGAAAGTCAAAACAATCAACTTTAGTACAATCAAAATAAATGTTAACTAACTTAGTTAAGATTGTTTTATGCATATTTATCATATGCATTGTGCACATGTGAGAGAGACTTCTGAATAGTCTTCATTTGTCTGATAAAGTAAAGAAATATTACAATACATTCCTAGTTTGTCTGGGCAATAGTATATCTGACTGGCATCACAAGCCCTGAATCAAAACATCTACTATATTCTTAGTATTGAGAGAGAAGTTAGGCATAAGAGAAATTTGCAATGTGCAAGAGAAAAGACTGCACTGGTTTGGTCATGTGATGCATATGGATGCGGACAGTTGCATAAATAAGTGCTGATTTCTTAAAGTGGATGGAACTTGTGGAAGAAGGAGACCCAAGTCATGGGACGAAATATTGAAGGCCAACCTCAAGACGCTGTGCCTTATGAAGGAGATGATAAAGGACTGAGATATCTAGCACCTTGCTGTACTCAAGAAGACCTGTCTACCACAGCAGAATTGATATCCAAAAACCACCTTGATAATGCTAACCTCCATCCTCTCTACTCCATTAATCTTTTCCCCAACATTTCATCCCCTAATGCCCATCACTTCCTGAGAGCAGAATAGGTACATACTACATCCCCTGGTTTTCTCCCCACCACTTGTTACCTTTCTTCCCCTGCCTACTGTTTCCACTAATCACTTCCTTTCTGCACCTTCTCTCTCCTTCGTGTGCCGTTCTCCATCATCAACACCTTGCTTACCTGTTATTACGTATCTACCGCAACTCCCGCCTCCGAGTCTCTCCTATATTTCTCTCCATCATTTGCTACAGTCACCTCATCCTGCCCACTCACCCAGCACAAGCCTCTGTATCACCTCACCTATTCTCAACACCCCCAATGTCCCTTGAGGGCATGCCTCGACATCTTCGCCATCATCCCTTTCACACTATGGCTCTTTTTATCTTACTCTCTTTTCTTTTCCAACTGGAGTGTCCATGTATCTACTTACTCTACAGCAAGACACCTATATCTGTCCTCCTATACCTTTAATCTCTCAACTGGCACAAAGCCACACCTTCTCAGTACTACACGCCACTCCCAGTTGAGGGTGCTTTGTCTGGCAAGGTGCTTGGTGACCCTGTCGGTGCTGGTGCCATGTAAAAAGCACCCAGTACATTCTGTAAAGTGGTTGGTATTAGGAAGGGCATCCAGCTGGAGAAATCAAGCCAAAACAGACAATAGAACCCGTTGCAGCTCCTGTCAAACCGTCCAACCCATGCCAGCATGGAAAACAGACATTAAATGATGATGCTGACGATTTTATTAGATGTTGACTTACAGTGCAAAGTGATGTGCAGAATATGCAATGTTTATGTAACACCATGAGAACAAATTTCGTCTTGCATGTATATCACATTAAGAAAACAAGGTAACCTGGCAATTTTCATATAGTGCTGCTGAGAAATGGGAAATTAGTAATGATGTCTGGACACATGCCATCACAAGACAGAATTTATATGAAACAAAGCTACCAGAAGAGGTAAACTTCATCACTAACATTTGGAATGAGCGGAGGTGTGGGGAACTCCCCAATAGATCAGTTGAAAGGTCACAAAATAGGAATAAATTTCCCTTATATTACAACCTGTCAGAAGAAAGGTAACTAATACTATATTGTATTGGGTTTTCAGAACAACTGCCCACATAAATGGCTCCCTGACAATTATTAATTGTCATGTTAAAAGCACCCAGCACACACTGTAATGTGGTTGGCATTAGGAAGGCCATCCAGCCATAGAAACCAAGCCAAATCAGACTGGAAGATGGTGTAGCCCCCCGGTTCACCAGCTCCAGTCAAACCGGCCAACCCATGCCAGCATGGAAAACAGACGTTAAAGGAAGATGATGATGATGTATGTGTAGCCAACAATTTGCAATTTTAATATTACATAAGTATATATATATATCCTATTTTGAATAATTCTTAATAGATAACAGATAAAACATGGAAAATCCTAAGTTTTACAGAATTATTTCATTATCAAGGCACATCAGACAGATAAGAGCAGATAAATGAGATGTAAAATCTATACATTTTACAAGAATTTCAATAATGTAAGTGTGGTGGTCTTTAGTACTATGTATCTGAGACTATGTTATCTAATGTGTCCCTCCTTTTTAAGATTTTTAACAAAATCTTAAGATGTTAATAGTTATTAGCAAAGAGGTAATTTAAAACATTTACAATACTACAAATCTAAATAACAAAAACAAAAAGCTTACTTTCTGTGGTCATCAGTGATAAAGTTAAGATCTCCATAACCAACAGCAAAAGTGAAGTCATCAGTGTGCTTGTTAAAGGTCATTACTTTCTTGACAGGGTATGTATTACCACGCCCAAACAAGGTCCTCTTGACAGTTTTAGCATTACCAGTCTTTTGGCGTTTAAATTCAACCTAAGGAATGAAAAAAAGTAATTTTAAAAAATTTACATTTTGTATTAAAAAAATATTAAAATATTTTCAAAGAAAAAGATTCATGATTGTCTGTAATTCAAACATTTACCAAAATTTGTCATGAACCCTAACTATGAAGTTATATCAATATTAACAGTACTGGGTGTAGTACTGATAGTAGAAACCATGCTAAAGCAGACACAGAAGTATGATGCAGTCCTTGGGCCCATCCTGTCAAACCGTCCAACCCTTACCAGTATGGAACATGGATGTTAAATGATGATGATGAAGATGATGATGATGATGAGTATAGTGGCTGTATTGCAGTCCTTTATTTCTAAATATTTCATTCTAACCTATTTAACTATTTAACTTTTAAATAAAAGGCAAGTATATAGGTGTAGGCATGGCTGTATGGTAAGAAGCTTGCTTCCCAACCACATGGTTCTAGGTTCAGTCCCACTGTGTGTCTTCTATTATAGCCTTGAACCAATCAAAGCCTTGTGAGTGGATTTGGTAGATGGAAACTGAAAAAAGCCCGTCATATATATATATATATGTGTGTGTGTGAGTTTTTGTCCCCTACCACCATATATATATATATGTGTGTGTGTGTGTGTCGGTGTTTGTCCCCTACCACCGTTTGACAACTGGTTTATGTCCCTGTAACTTAATGGTTCAGCAAAAAAGACCAATATAATAAGTATCAGATTATAAAAAATAAGTCCTGGGGTCAAGTTTTTCGACTAGAACCCTTCAAGGCAGTGCCCCAGCATGGCCACAGTCAAATGACTGAAATAAGTAAAAAGTAAATGATGTAGTTGTTGAGTCAGACTTAACAGAGTTTCTAAAGCCAAGTGAAACAAAATAAACTAATTAACCAAGAGAGGGTAATAAAACAAAACAATAAGAAGAAGCAGAAGAAGAAAAACAATATGATCTCTAACAATAATAATTATTACCACCAATAAAAAGTGATATTAGATATAAGTGGTATTGATAATACATTGATGATAGACTGATCAGTAGTAAATCACAAAAATAAATAGTGGTAGGCTAAGATTATAAAATAATAACAATAATAATAAAGAAAATCAAATAGAAAATGAGAATGGTAATAAGAAATAATGATAAATACTACTACTACTACTAAAAATGATGATGATAAGCACAAAGAAAAATTAATTAAAATAAGAGTGTACTACTAATAATAAGACCATTAAGGAACAAACTCTAGAAATAATAGTAAGAACAAATGATGGCAGGGGTGTGTTGAAAAGGGAGAAGTGATGTGTTAAGTGAGGGGAGAAAATGCTTAACCATATGTCAAAACATTTACCAGTGACCCTTGACCCAGTAATGGAATAAGAAGTTCATTGGAATGATTAGATCAAAAGGAAAATCTAAAAAAAAATTTAAATGAAGTTAAATTACAATAAAGTACAATTATAATTTAAATTTAGCTTGAATAAGTACTAAGTAAACAAATAGCTTAATTGTCAGTTAATTAATTAGTTAAAACTGCTATGTCAAAAATGTAATGAGTAGATAATGCTAGCACTGGAATGGTTGGAACGAGGTAATTTTGAAGGCCACAGTGTGACAAAATTCAAAGTATTCTATGTTAGTTTAAAAGAGCACCTCCTCAACTACTGTAAGTTTATAGAAGAAAAATGTAACAATGCTAGGATTCAATCCTATAATTTAGGGACCCATAAATGAGAAGCTGATACCCCATGCAGTCATGTGAGGGAATAGTTGCTAATGTACTAATTCCCCTAAAATTAGATGAGACCCGCAAGAGAGCAGTGAAGGAACCTGCAAGGTGAACGAAGCCAAAATTTAGGGACAAAAAAAAAAAAAGAAATAATATTGGGGTGAGGAAGTACAGGACTGGGATCCTTGGGTATTGAGAATGATACCTTAACAATTAAAGATAGAGTTTATGTATAGGGGTTAGAAATGAAAACTGCTGGAATGTGAACTGTTCATTAGAGTGAGTAGACAAAATTGTTAAGTGGGTAGAGCATTGTTAACAAACCCCTATGTAAATGGTGGAATATATATGCTGGTATAAGAGGGTTTAACATGCAGACCAACGCCTTTCAGGTGAACATATAGAAGACTAAGGAAACTAGAGAATTGTGTGAGAACCATAGAAGATGATAGACTTAAACAAACATAATAAAACTTAATATAACAATGTAGGAGTGTAGGAAATATGACACAGATGTAGTAGGATATAAGAAGGGATCTGCCATATGTAGATGTGACATCTTGGGATTGAAAGCATATATACACATAAGAAATGGAAAAAATATCTAAAAGGTACATCTGAAAATATAAGTGTCCTAAATTAGATGTAAAATCAAAACAACAAAAATTATCCCATATATACTATACAATAATCAGCAATGTTGAAATTTAACAATATGGCACCAATATTAAAATATCAACAGTGCTACAAAATATAAACAATGTAGGAAAGCATAAGAAAATACAATAAAATAAATACCTGAAAAATATCAAAAAATATCAAGGATTAAAGTATTTGAATAGGGGGGAGGGGTATTTGATTATTCACACATATAGAAAACGAGCTACTGAATGGACATAAATACATGATCAGCATACAATAAGTTAAAATTTATTCCTAGAAGCTGGCCTTTCGCTTCTTTCTTCTCTTATTTTGTCCCAGTTATGTTATATTGCAGGGAAAATACATTTCAAAAGGTGAGCCTTACACTCTACGCTGAAATGAAATTCCACCCCCACTACCAATACGAAGGGGTTTCGAGCACAGCTCCGTTTTTATATATATTATCTGTTCCCCCACCATCAACGTAGGTGCATGCGCACATGCCATCTGGTCCCCGGTCTATATGTCTCGGCTGTCCCTGGCCTATATGTCTGTCTGACTAACGGTGCCCGGTCCTTATGCCTGTTTTGTTCCCGATCTATGTCTCATCTGTCCCCTGGTCTATATGTGACAACCGTCCCTGGTCTACATGTCCGTCTGACTGCCAATCATCTGTGTGGTGCCACATAAAAGTACTAGCATCGAGAGTCTGGTGCCAGTGGCATGTTAAAAGCACCCAGCACACACTGCAAAGTGGTTGGCGTTAGGAAGGGCAACCAGCCGTAGAAACCAAGCCAAACCAGACTGGAACCTGGTGCAGCTCCCGGCTTGCCAGCTCCGGTCAAACTATCCAATCCATGCCAGCATGGAAAATAGATGTTAAAAGATGATGATGATGATGATATGGTGTGAATGATCAAATAATTAGATGGAAGAGAGAGCCAAGAGCATATGAGTTTAGTACCCATGTGTCAGAGTAGGTTAGTAGTGATATATCCTGACTAATACTATCTAATTCAACTAAACAGTGGGTTTATGTGAGGGAGTTAGGATGTAAAGGATTGGTGTTAAAAGTTTAAGATACTAGGGTTTAGTGTAAAAGGATTTAAGGTAGACCCCGAGGTAATGGAAGTATTAGTGTACAATTTCCTATTTTTCATGGCAAGTTCGGTGTGTACATTAATTTAACAGTAAGTCTGTTAAATATCATGTGATATATGTGAGTAGATGAAAAGAACTTATCAAAGTGCCTTGGAAAAGATCTCCAGTATATCCATAACTATGTTTAGCTCATAGAGGGGATTGAACCATATTATTTTCTTCTCTAATATATTCCTACAAGCATTATTTGTATAATTTAAAATTCACCTGACCACTGAGTTTATAGATAGTTGTTAAATTCATACCGGTATGCTGAATAGGATTCATTAAAACTTGCTGTGTTAAGAACCCTAGTAGTAGCTTTTGTATTAAGTAACCAATTGCTACAATATTCAGTTGGATAATCAATTGTTTCAGTTTGGATCTACTACTCACATGGCCTTGGTCAGCTATGCAGTAGAATTGCACCTGAAAGCACATGGTTGGGAAGCAAACATTTGCACATACCTAGCTGTGTGCATGTGCATGTATGTGTTGTGTGTATGTATACATACACACAATTGGCTGTTACACAGTTTGTATCTACCAAATTCCATTCCTAAGGTCAAACTGGGGTTATAATAAAAGACACCTGCCCAAGGTGCCATGTAGTAGGATTGAACTCAAAACCATGTGGTTATGAAGTGAACTTCTTAACACAGTTATTAGTGACTTTAGGGTATTATTGATTTACAGACCCTCAATATAAAATGTTTATTCTATTAATATCAAAGGAAAAGGGAAAATGTCTCTGCTACACATGAGTTTGAATTTTGGAAAATGAGGTACCAACACTGTACAGTTTTGAGTGTTAATATATAATATAAATACAGCAGAAGAATTAAGAGTATAAGTATTTCTTACAACAATTGGGTAGATAGTAGATTCTTTAACAGTGAACCTCTTCACTCGGAATCCTTGACTCAAGTGAGCAGCCTGATACACAGCACCTAAAGCAGCAGCTTCATCTGTATTGATACTTTTACCCAGCTCTTTGCTAGAAAAATAGAAAACAAAAAAGAGAATAATTTTAAAACTATTGATCTGAGGTGAAGTTGGATGAAAGAGAGCAGGGGAATGTATGAGAGTTAAAGTGAGTCAGGATGAGGGGTGTATCAGTGAGATTAATTATTAAATAGATATAACAGCATAACTATATTCCCAGTTTTGATCCTCAGTTGGAACCACTTTTACTTCGTTTAATACTTTGTTAAAAGGTATAAATCTTATAAACTCACAGACTCTATGAATATGTAAGAATTCATTATTTACAAATTAATTAGTTATATTTTGAATCTATTTGTTGCCATGGATGTTCAAATTTCATACTTAACACTTGCTTCCTTTCTGGCCATGACATACACTGTCTTTGTCAATAATGTCTAAAAAGACACCTAGCAGTATTTGTCATTTATTGATGATAATAATATAAATGCTGTGTGAATACATTGTGGGTCCAAGTTTCCTCAAGATATTTGGTGTTAACTAGAGGGTGCTCATGAATTGGCAGATGTAGGTTGCGAGAAAGAAGTTAGGCACTCTTTATAAACAGAAGAGTTACACTGTTTTGTCAACAGTCGAGAGAAAGACTTTCAATGTATCAATTTTATAGAAGTTATGTACATAGATTTAGACTTTTCTCATTCTACAGAATAACAAATTTATTTAAAAAGAATAGTCATACATTTTGGTAGATTGCTTCAGTATAACTAATAGAGCCAAAACTAACCTTTATAAGAAAGAATAAATGACAGTGAAAGGATAGCTGGAATAAAATAAATTGTAATGTGACATTATGTTCAGTAACTCAAGTGTAACTTCAGGGACATTATTTTTCAGAAATAAGGATAAAGCTTATGCAAAGTCAGATGATATAGATGAATACAAGTTAGTATTTCTGAATATAATTATTGACTCACCGTTTTACAGCTTTAAGCAGATTCTCTTGAACTTTAGGAATACGCGTTCCACCTCCCATTAAGATTACATCTTTAACTTCCTCCTACAATTAGATTAAAAAACTTATCCTAATATTGATCAAGCAATATATAAATCAAGGTTAACAGGGCAAATGTTTTTTCATCTTACCAAAGTTATTTCAGAGTATTCTAAGGCTTTCTTAATTGGTATTGCAACACGTTCAAATAGGTCAGCATTAAGTTCTTCAAAGATGCTTCGAGTGACTTTCATACGCATGTCTTGGTTATCAATTAAATTCTCAACTTGAGCATAATGGGCTGAGTTGGCACTTAAAATCGTCTTTACACGCTCAGCTTCTTTAAAAAGCTTTGCCATACTACGCTGGTTTTTGAAGACGTCCTGTGTTGTGAGTTTTTTCTTGTTAAATTCCTCAGCAAGATAATTTCTAAAACGCAAAGTCATTTCAAGACCACCAAGTCTATTGTCAAATCTGGAAAAGAAAATGTTTTGTTACATGAGTCAGTTTTGGATCATCCATCCACTTCAATTAGTGATTTTATGCATACATACACACACACTTCATCATCATCATCCTTTAACGTCCGTTTTCCATGCCAGCATGGGTGGGATGGTACCACAGGAGCCAGCCAAGGCGGAGCCTGCACCAGACTCCTGTGGTTTTGTTTTACACATACATACAGAGATGACACAAAATAATGGAAACACCTTGTTAAATAAAAGTTCTCTCATTTAATACAGAAGTAGTACACTTTTGGCATCGAACAGTTTTGACATATGCAGGTTCTGAATAGTTGTTAGGGGAAGTGTGAATCATTCTTCAAACAAAACCTGCTTTAACCCTTTCAGTGATGATGGTGGAGGACAGTGGCTCCTCACTTGCTGCTTCAAAATTTACCATAAATGTTCAATTATATTGAGATCCAGTGACTGGGGGGAGGGAAATCCAAGCAGGCTACTTTACCTTTGTGCTCTTCATACCAATTTTGAATAATATGTGAATTGATGCATTATCATCCTGGAATATTACACTAACACCAGGGAACAATGTTTGCATCATAGGATAGACATGATCAGTCAAAATACTCAGATAATCATGGGTATTAACTCTGCTATGTAGAATAACTTAGGAGCCAAGAGAATTCCATGATGTGGCTGCCCAAATCATCACATTGCCACCTCCTGTTCCAATGGTAGGAGGCCAAACAGTCAGAGTTGAAGTCTTCATTAAGCTGTCTCCAGACATAAACTCACCCTGAAGTGGGGAAAAAGTGCATGATGATTCAGCAGAGAAGATGACATTGTTTCTTTGAGCCATTGACCACTCCTGATTATCCAGACACCATTTTTCCCATTTATCAATGTTGATGGTGGACAGCCCTCCTGTGGTATCCAAATTCATGAAGCTCATGATGAATGGTTTTGGTTGACATAGGGTTGGCTAGACAGTGGTTTAGCTCTTCTGTTACTTTTGCTGCCATAGTTCGATGGTTTTTAGACAATATGTTTCACTATTCTATGGTCCCTCTCTGTGAGCTTTGCCTTTCATCCGGAATTATGCTTGCCAGACCTGGTTTTACTTTGGTTTTGTAATGCCAACATGATTTTTTTAAAGACAGTCCTTCTTGAAGCTTTAAACAATTCAGAAATTTTAGTGAGAGAAACTCCAGGCATCCACATTCCAACAATTTGTTCTCTTTGGAAAGAAGATAAGTCTCAAAGTTTGATATAGATAAAGCAACTGAAAAACATTATTGGATAACCACATTTTGATAGCTGATAAATGTAGAAGTATAGATTGAAAGATTTCAGGTAACTTATCTTCTATTATAATTCCATTCAAATCTAGCACACTTTTATGATGTTAAATAACATCTCAATGCTCTCTTGCTCATATTATCCCAAGTGGTGTTGACAGTGTTGGGATCTATCTAAACGAATACCTGTATATTTATATAGCTTTTTCCATTAACTGTTTTATGAGTGATAATATATGAAAGCAGAGAATGGTAGCTAAAAGGAATCTGAGAAACCATACAGGAAAAGTCTCTCTGGTAAATGTTAATGAAGAGGGGTATTCAGACAAAGAACTGAAGAATGGAGACAGACATAAATATATTTTCTTAGATACATGCACAGAAAAGAACTTCAGAACAATGCAGGATAATTAAAAGCATTTTATAAATACTTTAAATTTCCTATCCCAATGCTCTTCTGCTGTAAGTGAAAATCTCACTGGGGTAGACTTTTCCTTAACACAACTCTTAGATTTAGCTGTATTGAAACTTAAAATGACTTTAGCAATAATTAAACACAAACTTATAAGAATAAAAGTTACCAAGCAACTTACGCTACTCCATGTATGGTTAGTTGTGGGTTAATATCACGGGAATCTTCCTTGTTTTGACTAAGTACATATCCTAGAAAATATAAGTAAATGCATTAAAATATTTCAGTATCCTAGAAAGTATAAGTAAATGCATTGAAATGTTTGAGATCATCAACATAGCAGTTCATCACATGTTATTATTATTTGTCTCTAATAGGGCAACATTCCTTATGCAGTTATTTTCTCACTAGTTTGGATGCATTCAAGTCTCTTTTATCAATCCCAATATTACTGCACCACTCCAGTCATTGTAAATTTAGTGTCGCAGTCACTCAAAATCTAACACCAGATATTAGTATCATACTTTTCCCCTTTTGTGTGGAGTAAAAGAGCATCATATCAACAAAAGTAGATTATCTCTGAACTTCTCATATACAAACTTGCTACTGCTTCCTCTTATCGACTACTAATAGTCTATATACTACTAAAACTCTGATCTTGCATGCTTGCTTGCTTGTCTGTTATGTAATACAACCAAAAGGGCGCATAATGGGTAAATACTTTGAAAGCAAGTTGCCTCTGAAATGGGAATACAAATGGAATAAAATAAATTTCACGTAAATTGGACACCGGGTTCCCGAGATTCGCAGGTTTTGGAGGTACCTTCGTAAATTGCCAAAATGGTGCATACTGAGAAAATACTCCAAAAGTAACATAACCCTGCAAACCTTCGTAAATCACCAAAACAGTGCATAATGAGAAAATACTCTGAATAAAACAGGTTTGGCGTAAATTAAACATGGACAATATTTTCCATTTTCAAAAGATAGCAAGGAATGCATTTAAATTCAATTTATCTTATTTCATAATGAATATCAAAAGAAGTAATCCTTTTGTTTTTTTGTTGTTGTCCATTCTGTAGATAAGAGAGACGGAGAAGGGGTGAGAGACAGAAAGAGAGTGGGGGTGAGAGGGGATGACAGATAGGGAAAGAGACAGCGTCCATTACTTTTATTTATTTTAACTCTCCCCCTTCCTTAACATTTTTCTTTCTCTCTTTCATAGTCCTACTGCCACCGTGTGTATGTGTGCCAGTGTGTGTCTTTACGTATTTAGAGACGTGTGTGTGTGTGTGTGTACGTATCACAACTAGAACTAGATACAGATATATATTTATGTATATGTTCGTGTGCACTTATAGTACTTACATTAGAGACATTTTATATATATATATATATATATATATATGTATATGTATATATATGTGTGTGTGTGCGTGTATAAATGAACATGAAATAACAGGTCATGGGTGGTCTAGTATATATATATATTTTTGTTTTATATATTGACTTTTGGCTGTACTCCTATTGGAAAAGTTTAAGAGAAAGACCCTATCATATAAAACTTGCTCTTACTGTTCACCACTGGAGATTTATGTATGAAGACTTAGAGAGTGGGGTATATGTCACATAAGCGTATGTATCAGGTTATTCGGAAAGTTCTTAGTGTTTTTTAAGTGCAATAAAAGATAAGAAATTTTAAACATGCTCTCATCTTTATTCATTAAAGTAATTTCCATTGTTTTCTATGACCTTAGTCCACCTAGCAGGCGATTTAAATATTCCATTGGCATAAAACTCAGTTGCTTTTAAGGAAAAGAAGTCATCTAAGTGGGTTTTGACACCATCTAAATCATTAAATGAATTTTCTTTTAGAGAGTTCTGCAGAGGCAAAAAACAAATGTCAAGGGAGTATGGTGGATGGGGCAAGAGATCCCACCCAAGTTCATGCATCTTTATGCGGATAGCTAAAAGGCACATGTGGTCGGGCATTGTCCTGGTGGAACATAATCCCTTTCTTGTTGGAGAGTGCTGCCCTCAATTCCTTCACCTGTTGATTCAAATATGCTAGCTGACGGCAGTACACAGCAGAATTGATGGTCTGATTTTGTGGGAGTAGCTCGTAGTAAATAATGCCTTTGAAATCCCACCAGACACAAAGCAAGACATTTTTCGAATGAATATTCTACTTTGGAAGCTGTTTTGGAGGATCCTCACGCAAACTCCAGGATCTTTTTCTCACTATACTATCGTAAGCAATTCATTTTTCCTCTCCAGTTACCACTTGTCTCAGGAAAGGCGTATTTTCATTGCGTTTCAGAAGCATATCACAGATGGAATACCGGTCCATGCCATTTTATTTTGACAGTTTGTGAGGCACCCAAACATCATAGCGAGAAACATCCCCAATGTTCACTAAGTGTTCGTGAACGGTACTTTTGGAAACTTTCAACTTCTCTGCAAGTTCACTAGTCGTAATATCCGAGTTTTCTTCAATAGTTACCTTCAAAATATCGTCATCTACGGTCGAGGGTCTTCCACTGCGACTGTCATCTTCCAAGCTGAACTCACCACGTCAATAATTTGCAAACCATCTTCGAATAGTTGAATCACCTACAGCAGCTTCACCATAAACTCCACAAATAATTTTACGCGTTTCCTCAGCATTTTCACCTTTTTTAAAAAAGACAATCATTACGTGGCGAATATGCAACTTTTGGTTATCCATTTCAAATTGCAATTAGGGCTGAAAAGGAGTAAAATACATCCGCAGTATTTTCACCCTTTATGAAGGATAGCATTACGTGGCGAATATGCGAAATGGGACTGAAAGGAGTAAAATATATTATGCTTTTTAACGTGGAACTTAGCTGATAGGCTTATATGCGATTTGACATTCCACATCTTGGTATATATTTTTCTCCGAACCAAATTTTAGATTTTTAATTCACCTGAAGAAAAACGGTTTTTTTTCGTGATGTAATCAAATTACTCATCAATATTAAAAAATGCGTCTGAAACAGCTGTAGAAAACCTTTCTTGTGTTCTTAATTGATGTAAACCACAAACCACAAACATAGAGAACCTTCTCTCTGTTGGATCTGGCACTTACTTTGGATCATGTGTATGGGTATATAAATTCAAGTACATTTATATCTACACGTATGTGTATATTTGTGTGTGAAAGTACATGAATCTTTAAGTATATGAATATGAATATGTCTGTGTATGCACAGATATTATCTCGCTTCGTATCCTTAATATTAAAATACAGTGATTCAAATGAATCCTACAAATAATTATATATATATAATTATATACACATTTATGTATATAGGTATGTATACGTGTGTGTGTGTGTGTGTGTGTTTGTGTGTGTTAGCGAGTGTGTGTCTGTGTGTGTGTGTGTGTGTGTGTGGGTGTGTGTGTGTGTGTGTGTGTGTGTGTGTGTGTGTGTGTGTG
>JAOPUL010003242.1:11473097-11488064 GCA_027564515.1 Octopus rubescens | reverse complement strand
CCAAAGCCTTGTGAGTGGATTTGGTAGACGGAAACTGAAAGAAGCCCATCGTATATATATATATGTATGTATGTGCCAGTGATACACTCTCTGGAGTGGTTGGCATGAGGAAGGGCATCCAGCTGTAGAAACCAAGCCAAAAATAGACTGGAGTCTGGTGCAGCTCCTGCATACCCTGTTGTGGAAGAAAGCCCTCAACTGGGTATGCTAAAGCAACTCTTCTGTCTCAGTGCATGTCTTGAAATTATATATCTTGTGTGTTAGTGGATTTTGCAATCAGATAACTTTCTCAACCTTTCTCTGTCACCATGTCATTCTGTGAGAATAATATAATGCTGCAACTACCATCTCCTCACTAAAGTTCTGCCACTTCTTACCCTACACTGAACACATTCTCATGTTCTTTTTGTGGTATCTCATGCAATCTACCATTTGTTCTATGAGCTCTAAATGAATCATTCTGGACTGTGATACCTGACATTCCTACCGCCTCCTTTCCTTTTTCTCTAACTCCAAACTTACCCACTCTATAGCCTTGTACTTCCAACATCTTAATCAACAGCACTTTGATTTCTTATCAACACCAAACTGCACATCATACACTGTATTGACAGAAAGCACTCATCTGTAAACGTTGAAGGAACTGCTTAATCTTGGCAAATGCTTGAAACTCATCCATTGTGTATGTGAGTGGAAGACATTGGAGACCCTGAGTGCTCAATGTCTGCACACAAACTGCTCATAACATATATGACTGCTTGGTTGAATGTGTTGTGTGGCGTTTGTACATGCACTGCACATGACTGTTCAGACAGTATGTGGCATACATGTAGTTTCCCTTGGCAGTGTACTATTTTTTATTATTTTTGGCTTATGTATTTGTTTGTATCAACTTGTATTCACATACAAACACACACATATATGTATGTGTCTGTAGAGAGGAGTGTATGTGTGACATTACATCCAAATTTGTATACATACTATTTTGTTGCATATGCTGTGTACAGTTTGTCATATGATTGTACACAATATACTCTTACACATGGAGTTCTTGCAGTTAGTGTACTTAATTAATTTTCTACTTTTATTATCTCAATTCTTTGTCTCTCCACCTTTCACCAAAGTCTACTACACTTTTCTAGATGTTTTTCGTTATAATTTTGACCCCTCTTTAAGGTTCATGATTCTCTTTTCTATACTTTCTTCACATCCTGATGTTTAGTTCCAACTGCTAGCTCATTTTGTTTCCGTCATCCTCCCCCTCAACTTGTCTATGTGCACATGTATTATTGTGTATATGTCCATCGCCCCTTTACTTTGCTTTATCACTTATCTCTTAACTTGTCTGACGTGATCCTCATCATCTTCCTGATATTTCAACTGACCTGGTTCTTGCTACAAATATTGACAACTACCCCCGTTTTACTTCCTTCTACATCGTCCAGTTCCCACACTCTCTCCCCATCACTTCTATTTCTCATACGCAATTTTGTGACCGTGGTAGTAAGATTTCTATATTTTTCATTCCTCACGGCAAATCAACTCATTGTAATGTATATTTCTCTTGTGAACTTTTCTGGATTAACACTGCCGACGCAGACCACCACCAGCTTCCTCGGAGTCTAGATCTTACTTTGCTACTATTACTACTTTATACCCCCCCCCCCTAAAGTGTATAACACTTTGTGAAATTTGGCGTTACTCGAGTTAACGAAGGAGCCACTCCCTTGATAGAAATACTAGAAAAAATTTCTCCAAATCACATCCTGCAATCGTTAAAGAAAATCTGACAAGGCAGTTCGAGATTCTAGATAAACTGTGTGCGTCTGAATGAAAAAAAAAGGTCGGATTATCATGGTTGGAACTCCTTGGCGAGGGCTCACCTGGCTAAGCAACATCAAGGCGCCTTGCTCACTTCCCGACAAACAGAAAGAAGACATCAAGCTGGTGTTAAAAAAAACGTTAAAAAGAAAAATAACCACACTTGAAAGAAAAAAAAAGCACAACCCCCATAAAAAGGCGATGGAAGGAGGACTATAATGAAAACAGTTTAATAAATGAATTAACTAGTCCGTAGCAAGAATCCTAGCTACAGGAAAATTATGTCGGGAGATAGTTTGCGTACGAAGGGTGTGCGCGCCTCCAGTTGTATGTACACGAAAGAAATATTGTTTTGTAGAAACTTGCATGTGTATGCGCGTGTTTGTAAGTAGTAGGACTGTTCACATTAGTCCAACTTTAATGCTAAATCTAAATTGCGATGGTGTGAAATCATAAAATACATATTACAGAGTATGTAAATGAAGAGTTTCTACGTGCGTAAAACTTGCGTTAAGGATGTATGTGAGCGCGCGTGTGGAAAAGAAAGTGGGGTAGAAGGAAGAAGAGAGAGAGAGAGGGAGAGAGAGAGAGGGTGGGTGCGAGAAAGAAAGAGAGGGAAGGAGAGAGGACGTATGTGTTTGTATCGAATATGTCTTTTTTGTTTGTTTGTTTTTTTTACCAATCATTTAACTTGTGCGTGTGAGAACCTGGAAATATTTCTGAGGATAATATTACAATAATAATAAATGATTTTCAACAAGACTGAATTGATTAAAAAAAATTACATAATATAGTTATTCATTTGGTTAATCATGGAAAGGTTAAAAGGCAGTGTCGAAATTGGTTGTGAAGTGAACTCGGAACCCCTGGGAGAACACCGAAAAGTGCACAGTAAAGTAAAGAAAGTATCTATTAACGATCCCCACCGAGAATTAATACCGGACTCATTCTCCAGAAGGAACGTATTTCGGTGATCACACACTGACTACGCATGCGTACGCCATTACTGCTTGCCTGCGTCAGGTGAGACAAAATTCTCACATACATACATACACACATATATATACATTATATATATATATGTGTGTATACATATATATATATGTATATATATATATATATATGTACCTTTGTTTTGACTTGCCTTTTTCAACTCAACGTTGTAAATACTATTTATTTTAATAATGGCTTTCATGACTTATTTAGGTTAGTTAACAATTTACTATCTCTCTGTTTCTCTCTCTATATCTATATATCTATCTATCTATATATATATATATTGTACATTTATATCTGTATATATATATATATATATTTATTGTAAGATCGAGAGAGAATGTGTATGTCCTGTTTCACCATTGTATTTTACGCGTGGCCTCAGCTTTCTGTCTTAGCGGTGTGCCTGGCCGTGATATTTCTGCTTTAAGATTCCTTTTTCCCACTCCAAGAATATGTTAGCTTCCTAATTCTCACTCTTCCGTCTTCTTATTCCATCATCATTATTCTACGCTTTCTTTTCAGCTTGTTTATTTATTCCCTCAAAATGTTTTCTTTTTTATTATATTTTTTATGTAAAAGTCTTAGTTTTTACCCAGAAGGGAAAATATAATTAAAGCTTCTGCAATTCCTAATTATACTAATTTCAATATCTTTAATTTCTTTCTCATAACTTTAGCTTTTTTTTTTGTTTATTTCAATGTGTGTATTATTTATATTTTTCTGACTTTTTTCGTTAACTCTATCTTTCTTTTAAAAATAATAGTCATCATACTTTTGTCCTCATCAAATCTGCAAGTTACATCCATTTCCCTGATTTGGAACGTTGATATATATTATTGTTATAAAATATTAATTTTCTTCAAAAAATGATCAGTTTAAATATAGTTTTAGCCTAAGAGGCAAGAGAATTTATATTTGTATTTTTCAGAAGAAATTCTAAAAAAATCTTTGTTGAGGAAAAATCCGTTTTAAATCCTTTGCGTACGTCTACATAATAATCTACTTTCGAGTGTTCTTTGTTTTAGTCTGTTAGTAACCTTAGACAAACCCCTCCATCTGGCATTTCGCATGTTTTAATTTTTTAAGGGGTTCTTAAGACGATTTATATCGAATCCTAATAATTATAATTATTAATATTATAAATAATAGTGGTTAACGAATCTTTTATTTTCGACTTCTATTATCTCTGTATTCGGCAAGTGCTTCATTAACTTCCTTTTCTGACAATTGCACATAGATACACACACACACACACACACACACGTAGGGTGTGTTTGTAATGAGCGTACAAAGAGGAAATGAAAAAATTATACACATATACACTCGCACAAATGTGTGTTTATATTTAATATAGTTTTTTTTTTTGTTTGTTTTTTACTTCTATCGTTCTTGATTTATCGAATTCTTTTGACTTTCTTCTGTGAGTTCTTGTAATAACTTAGTAAGTTATATTAACGAGCTTTTACACTCCGTAACCCCATATTTATCTATCTAGGATTGTCGCCTGTGTTGAAACCAATTTTTTAATTAGTTGATATTATAGTTATATCCTTATGACAAAGTTTCTTTTTGTGTGTGGGGGTTATATTTAATTAGACCAATGACACCCGAGGCATAAAATATTGCAAGTCGAAATTATCAAACCGTGAAATGTCAGAAGAAACGCATAGGTGTCAGGTTATATATATACATATATATATTCTGTTCCGAGTTCAAATCATTCTCGGTGTCTATAGAATAAGTATCAAACATATACTGGTTTCAATTCAGTCGGTTATATCCATCCTGCAATTTCAGCTTTATTTTTGTTTCTACTTTAATTGTAAGAAATCACAAAGTCATTTGAAGTATATGAAATCTTATATTTTTTAAATATTTTTTTGATGTACTTCAATCGTTAATCTCCAAGTAACTTGTGAAACAAAAGCCATTTTTGGTAACTTCTCTTATCTACTTCTTAAATAGAGTGAATCTGATCTAGTTTTACGTTTTTTTTTCTTTTCACCCTTTATTTTATCCTAACATCGATAGCAAGATGAAATATCTAGGACACAAAAATTACTGCCGTTTTTATCTTTCTCTCTTTCTCCTTCCCCACTAATACTCTAACAGTACACTTCAGCACCAACATTAATTTAAAATGAGCCAAGACCTATTTCTTATACCTAATATATAGTTATTTTAATTTGTGTATGTGTGTGGCTCCGCTTAGTAAGATGGTTTTATTGTTTTGTATTTTTGTTTATATTCGTTGAAGTAAACAAACTCTTGATATACTTGATCATAATAATAGTAATCAGAGTTTATGAATATTAAAAAAAATTGTATGTATGTCTGTTTAGCAACATTCAATTGACATCTTCACATCTGACATCGTTAATTATATATTTATTGCCTTCGCTTTTTATACGTTTCTATCTTCAATCAGTTTTGGATATGTAAGTTTACTCTCTAAATCCATTATATATATATATAATGTGTTTACACATCCACTTTCGGCACACTTCTCTCTCGTCATTTTGTTGTGCTTAATCATGTTTTTCGGTATTATATTTTTACGCTCTCCCGTCAAGAGATATCTTTAATCTCCATGCTCTTCGGTTGATATCATTGTCTCCACCCTCTGCATCCGGTCATGTTCTGATGTGGCTCTTCACCCTGTATCTAATATACACACACTTATTCACACTACATCTAAACTCGTTAATAATCAAATAATTTGTGACTGCATGATACGACGTGAATTTTCGCCGAATCTCTTTCGCGATCCAATTTCACTTCCTAATTGGAACCGCTTTTTAAGTTATTTCACGAATGCAACTAATATTAACAACTCTTTGATATTTTTTGTTAAAAAAAATAACAAACAATTCAAACTTTCCTTGCATGTGAGAAACAATTATTGTTTTTGAATTTATTGTATAGCCTCAGTCCAGTCCTGACCCAACAGACCTATGATCAAAGATGTTCCAGCCACGACCATCCTTTCTTTTGTTTTTGCTATATAGTGTGTTTTTGACATAGATTCTTCATTGTGTTTTCCCGTTTTCAAACAGATTATGATTTGAAGGAGATTTGGTTGCTATTTCTAGGAAGTCGAGCGATTGCATACACCGCCCTCGTTGGTTCGCTTGAACTTATAGTTATTTGTATAACTAAATGATGATAGACATCATTGTTCTTTTTGCTAAATACTTTTAGTGTTAGCAAAATAAGTACCAATAATATTCTGAAAATCGCTCCCCTTCCCTAAAAACAAAACAAAAACAATCACCGATCGGTTCTTAGCATTTCAAATTTCTTGATTGTCTATGTGAAATTTATATTTGATTACTGATAATCTTTTTTTTTTTTTCCTAGCGTCATCATCTTTTCCCTAAATGTCTAGGTTGGTTGGGTAACCATGGGCCCAAATCTTTTGGTGGATCACTGCTCTCTTCGATGAGTCAGGGACTACGTCCAGCCCACTAATTCAATTTTTGCTGTTTTCTATGGTTGGATGCCCTTCGAATTGCAACTGCTTTACATAGCATATTTGGTGCATTTTATTGTGGAACCAACACTAGAGAGGTTGATGTGTCCTTAGCCTAAATAGTCCTCTCTGTTCAAGTAATGGGAGCCATGTGGTGATAGAGAAGCGTAAAGGAAGAGAGTGAGTGTTGACAGCTATATAATGATAGAAACAACACGCAATAGGATGGGTGAAGAGAATGATAGAAAACAAAGTACTGAAAATGAGAGTGATGGATGTCAAAAATTAGTGAAACAGGATGGAGTAATGAGAGATAATGATGAAGATGGGTACTTGAAAATGATGGATGTCGTTAATGAGTGATAGGAGAGGCAATCATGGGGGAGAAAGATAGAGTAGTGGCTGTTAATAAAGACAAGGTGAAAATAGAGGACAGTTGAATTGAATCCTTGCATGGCATTTTAAGCTACAATCTTCTATCATAGTCTCAATTTGAGCAATGCCTTGGGAGTGAAATTTGGTTATCAGAAACTAGAAATTCATTTAGTGGGAATTTCCTGTTCTTGGTTGGAAGGCTTAACTTGGTACCTTGAGTGCTTTTAGCAGAGTACTCTGTTGCAAGTACCAAGTCTCTAGTCTGTACACAGCATTAGTCTGCTGACATACATTGATTTCCATTATGCACCCATGCAGCAGCACTCACTGGCAGGTGGGGACAAATGATTATATTGAGGTGGGGGTGTGGCTGTGACTTTATTGAGTCCTTTCTTATTCTTGCAACATGAATAAATTTGCATATATATACCCAGACCAGTGATTGCAATTCATTCCGAAGTGACTCCAGTGCACAATACCAATGAGCTGCAGATACAGCGAAATATCGATGTCCATTGTTCTTGAGTTGTCTTGCCTGGTTTGAAGTATTCAGTGTTTTTTTAACACACAGGTTCTTAAAGGAATTTTTCCCTCTGATGCTGTCCCACAGCTAATGAGCGCATAAACAAAACACATACAGTAAATATGTGATGTCGATAATGTTTACATTATTAGAGCTGCTTATAATTCAAAACACAAATATATATTGTTGTTGATGATCATTATAATCACTGTATGCTTTATTTATTACAGAACTATCTTTATATTTTCAGCATTTCCACACCCTGAAGACTAAGTGACTGTAAGATTCTGCAGCTGAAGTGAAACCCATTTGACAAGTACTACCTTTGGACTAACACATATTCATGGTCATTAGATTGTTTTACAACATGGATGCTACTGTGAATCAAACTTTTCTCAACATTGAGTCAGTATTGTTATGATTATTATCATTATTAAACTTTACCAAGATCTTTTGAAATGAGTTTCTTTCCAAGTCTCAGGAAGAAACTTTCTATTTTATTTATTAGCAACAACAAAAGATCAATTTTAAAACATTCAGCCTCAAGTAATTCTGTTTCGGGTATCTACTGTAACTGTTGTGAAGAAAAGTCAAACACGTCTGCTCAGAAAATTCTTCTTCGTTTGTATCAAATTTCATTATTGAATTCTTAGTTTGATTTTGATATTCTTAGATTCTTGAAAACCAAGTTTGACTTGTTGATTTTCTGACTTTTTTTTTCTGTCCCTAACTGTAACGTTTATTTATTAAGCCACATTAATTGCAATTTAAAAGTTCTTTTATTTATTAATATTTTGAAAAATTATATACATAAACCTATTCCTTTTCGAAAGAATCGTGGACTTGCTCCCATCTTTTTTTTTTTCAAATTAAGGAACTAAATTATTGTTTGTAAGATAGTAAATAAAACTAAATACAGAATAATGGAAATACAAACTGCTGAAAAACAGCAACCACAGGCTCAATTTACATGGGAGGCTTGCAACACTGCATTTGCTTACCCAACAATATTACAGGAAGCTGTTACCACAGCAACCACTACAGCTGGATCAGCAGGAACAACAATTGCTACAATTGCAGTTTCATCTGCAGCAGCAATTAACAACAGTGTTATATCACCAGCTGATGATGCTGAAAATGTAGCTTCTACTGATAATGAACAACAACAGCAGCAACAACAACAGCAGCAGCAGCAACATCGACCATTTGAATGTGAATATTGCCAAAAAACTTTTTCCAAGAATTCCAACCTAACTTCTCACCGGCGATTACACACTGGAGAAAGACCTTTTGTTTGTGATTTTTGCAAAAAAACATTTGCAAAATCGTGGAACCTAACTTCCCATCGTCGCATTCACACAGGTGAGCGCCCTTACCACTGTGAAACATGTCACAAGGCCTTTGCCAAGTCTTGGAATCTTACTAATCATAGACGGACGCATACAGGTAAATACTCTCTTCCCTTTTCTTTCACTTATTTTTGTGATGAATTTTATAATTTAATATAACCTATGATGCAAAATTTATCTTGATTATTATTGTCTCCTCTATATGTATGAAATAGAATATTGTAACAAATATCAAAAATTGATAACAATCAATAGAAATTAAATGAGCTTTTAGAGTTGTGGTACTTTATCTGTTTGACAGTATGATATGTTTGGTGTATGTTTTTTTTTGATTCCATGTCTTGTGCTGTTAGTTGAATGTTGAACATAAATTAATGAATATATGTCTACCAGGATTAACAAACTAGAGCAGGGGTGGGGAACCAGCAGTCTTAAGGCAGCATGCAACCTTTTAGACAATTCTGTGTGGCCTTTTGAATGAATCCAAATTTTACAGAACAAATCTTTTAAGTCATTAAAAGGTTAGTTAACTTTAGAATTAACAATTTTTCAAAGTTAATTAGTACACAGTAGTTCGATTTTTACAAAATAATGTATAGATTTTGAAGAATATCTAATTGTAGTTTCTTGAATGTGACCTTATTAGATTACAACTAACTTAATGTGGCTTTTCAACGTGAAAGGGTCCCCCACCTCTGAGATAAACTTAATCTTCACTGTTTCCATAAGTATATCTTAGAAAAAGAAAACTACACAACTATAAAAGTTTTGTTGGTTCTCCTTATAAAATGCAAGGTATTGAAATAATTGAAAGAGGAGAACAAAGTGTTTTCAGAAAGTGAAAAATCAAAAGATTTTAAAGAGTCAGGTCTGCAACTGGTCGCTGTAAGAATTCTTGGTGTGTTGCGGGAGTGTGGGTCTAGCAATCAAATTTTGAGCTTGTCATACATACATTCTGGTTGCTACATTAGCAAATCGACCAACATTTTAAAAGAAACTTATGTTCAAAATTGACTTTGTCTTTTCACTATATCCCTTCCTCTTTGTTAAAAAAAAAATTAAGTTATCCCTCTCTTACCAGTATATAACTGGTACTTAATATTTGGATGGATAATGAACTGGAATAAGATTTGAACTCTTAAATAGGAGCATCAGCTAAATACCAAATTCAAACACATGGTAGTGTTTGTTGCTGGGACAGCTACATAAAAGTTTTTGTTTTTTATCATCAGCAAAATGGGTTAAAAAAGTTAAACATTTCTTGAGTCTTTGATGGGGGAAAAGAAAATGCCACAATGGTAATACTGACTCTCATATGACTGTAGAGAGTATATTTTAAGTAACAGCACTGATATTCAATAGTAGATATATCCAGCAAGTCCAAAATATGTTGGTTAACCCTTTAGCATTTAAACCAGCCATTTTTGGCCCAAATTTTCTACTTGTTTTGTGTTGATCCTGATCAGATCTGGCCTCTCACACCTACCCTACAACATCATTCTAAAAATAAATATCACATCATGAATATCTCAAAGCTATGAGATAATGCATGATTAATTCAAAACAATGTGAATAAATAAGCAGAATATTTGACAAAGTAATCTGAATGCTAAAGGATTAAGATGCGTATTTATTCTTGAAAGTCAAGTGAGTGCTATCAATTTTGAACTTGATTTGAAATCTAATATTCATTAATTGATGGTATGCCAACATAAAAAAACAACTTAAAATGTTAAGAGTTAATATATTCCAGGATTTAACATGGCTACAAAGTCAGTAAATTTGAAAAATAGAATTTTCTCTTAAGTTTTCAAATTTCTGAGAATTTTACAATCCATTTTCACTTGTGTTTCTAGGGCTTATTTCCCATAATCATTATCTCCTCTCTCATTATGTATCTGTCTAAATTTTCACCATGTGTCCACATTATGATTTCTTAGTAATTAATAATTTCCAGTGTTTGGTACGCCTTAATGCTATCTTTCTTGGTTAAATATTGTAGTTATATTTACAGAAAGGATGTAAGAGGCACAGGCTATTACATCAGGTTAGGTCCCACTAAATGGTGCCTTGGGCAAGTGTCTTCTACTTTAGCCCTGGTCCAACCAAAGCCTTGTGAGTGGATTTGATCGATGAAAAACTGAAAGAAGCCTGTCGTGTGTGTGCATATAATATATACTGTATGTATGCCCTTGTCTTGACATCATGTGATGGTTATAAATGAGCATCACTTGCATATAAGCAATATTGTTCGTTTCTAATCTTCCATGAAAATATGTCCGGCCAAGGGGAAATACTACCTTACTAGGAAACACGAGAGTTGGCAACAGGAAGAGCCATAGAAAATCTGCCTCAATAAATTCCATCTGGCCCATGCGAGCATGGAAAAGTGAGCATTAAAACAATGATGATGTATGTTCATGTCTTTGTGTAGGGCCCTTCTCCAACAAAGGGTCTTGCCTAGTAACCTTTACTTTTCATAGTACACCAATATACATCACATTTGTTTTATACATCCTACTTGATTCTTGTTAATACAGACCATCATTAGTGACTACTATTGTATAGACTAGACACTCCTTAGATATTTTCTTTGAGTATTGTATAGTTTAGATATTCTTCACTCTTTGGTTGAGTCATGTGCCAACGGTTTCTCTAATTACTATTAAACTCCAATCTACAATACTCAAGTTTTAGATAGTTGGGAAAGACAGGCTCCTGAAGTATAGTTCTTAAGGAAGATAAGCTTTACACAAAAATTTATCTATTCTCTACAGCACTGAAACTCAGGCCCTGTAAATTGGAGATCTTTGTGATTTGAAAATATTTTATAAATGGTGTCTAAGAAATGTTTGTGTTCTCATTAATCAAGTATCAGTTTGATCTCCAAACACATTGTTCCTGAAACTAGTGTCATCTATTCTCAGTGCTATCTCCATTTCTTATGTGTTTTTAAAATTTGATCCAAAGATCCAGAGGTAGTTTCAAGCATATTGGTGTGAAAGGCTAAATAAAGAAATACAAAATTTGCTTGTCTCTAAGGTGGTCATATCTGAATTTGAAACTTTCCATTTTAATTTTTTTTATATAAGAACCGTTCTGTTCCAACACTAGTTTAATAAATGAATAAATTAAGCCAATGAAGGAACCTCTTCATGGTTGCTCAATCTGTTAGAAATAGCAACCAAATTTTCCTCTAGTGACATTCTACATGTTTTAAAAAGGAAGGTGACAGTGGATAATGTAGTCTTAAAAAGATGGGATGGTCACGACTTCAAAGCTTTCAATCACAGGATTGCTCAATCAAGATGACTTGTTAAGCAAGGGAATTTGGACTAGATTAAAATGGGCCTCACATTTTCATACATGTGGCCATTAATCCAATCCCATGTTTGGTTGTTAGCCTTATTGTGGTGAGGAACTGAAGATGTGACTACAGGACATGAAAGCATACTTCACATTGATAAGTTATCTGTAGGTAACTGAGACTCAGTTATCTAAAGTCTCTCTCAATGGAACATAAACTGGTTTAAACTGGGTCTGACAAACTTGTATTTATCATTCTGAGAATATTGAATAGCTCTGTCAACCAGATTAGGATTTTAATGCAAAACTAAGCTACTGATTGGCATGTCAATTCTACACTCTAAATTTTTCCAAACATTTTCCAAAATAAGACTTTCAAAATGTTGTTGATGCCTCAACAAAATAGGTCTGTCTTTTTAAAATACATCCTGCTTCCCTTTCCAAAAGTTAGCTTTTAGAAAGGGAAGCAAGAAAAAAGTAGTCCTGTTTATATTTCCAAAATTTTAATAGAACATGTAACTCACATATGACTGATTTTAAAGTGATCATATTTGAATTTGAAACCTTCTATCATAATTTTATATAAGAACCATTTGATCTATGTCCCAGCATTAGCTTAACCTTTTCATTACCATATTTTTATTGAAATATATTGCCTTTGCTTCAAGTAATTTTGAAAATAATGAATTTATTAAGTTAAATTTAACCCTTTAATATTCAAACTGACTATGTCCAGCCAAAATATTCTGCCTGTTTTATGTTCAAACTGGCCAGATCAGGCTTCTACCTACAATGTCATTCTAAAAATAAACAATCACATCATTAAAATTTCAAAGCTATAAAATAATGTATGATAAACTCACAACAATGTGAATAAATAAGCAATATATTTGACAGCGTAATCTGAATACTAAAGGGTTAAGCTGATGTTTGGAGTATAAATTAACATGAATTTTAAAGGAAGGTTTTAATTTAGATCACTTTAAAACAGAATTTGTATCATAGAACAGTTTCAAGCAGGTTGGTATCAAAAGGTTTAATATATCAGTAAATGAAATCAGGGGAACCATTACATAGTTGCTCAATCCGTTAGAAATAGTAAACAAATTTCCCTCAAATGACATATGCTGTCTTAAAAAGGTAGGCGACCCAAGATAATTTAGTCATAGATAAAGTACATCTTAATAAAAAGATGGGGAAGTCACAAATTCAAAGCATTTAATCATAGGTTTTCTCAATTAGGGATGATAAGGTGCTAAATGGCAACCAATAAATGAAAAAGCTATTTGTTTAAATTCAATGAAATTGTAATTTAAACATAAACAGTGTATTTCATTAGAAATATGGTCATAAAAGGGTTGTTTTAAGCATGCACATTATATGGTTTGTATGTGCACCATCTTAGAAAAGACTAGCTTCACATAAGTGGTTGAAAATTAAAGCAAATTTGTTTTGGACGAGTAAGGAAACTTGTACTTACACCCAGAAGTTTTCTGGACCTTTCTGGCCAGTTATTTTTTTATCCCTGTGAATTCAGTGTCATACTCTTCCAAGGAAATCACAGTAACTCATTTTTCAGAAGCAAAAAGATTTCTAAGCAAGTCATGAAATCTTTCAGTAAGCAAAATGCCAGGAAAAAAGTATTCACAGCTACATACAACAAATGATATTTGTATTTTATAGTAAAACAGACTACAATATCATCATCATTTAGCGTCCGTTTTCCATGCTGGCATGGGTTAGACGGTTTGACTGGAGACTGGCAAACCGGGGAGCTGCACCAGACTCCAGTCCATTTGGGCTTGGTTTCTATTGCTGGATGCCCTTCCTAACACCAACCACCCCAGAGAGTGTACCAGGTGCCTTTTACGTTCCACCGGCATGAGTGTTTTTAACGTGTCACCAGTACGGGTGTTTTTAACATGTCACTGGTTATATTAATATTTATTCTGTTGTGTGTGACATGTGTAATGAGAATTATGTTGTTTACTTTATTAGGTGTTTATCATATAGGGTGTATGTTATGTGTAAAGATTGTTCTATAAGAGATGTGTTATTGAACAGATAATGTTTTGTGCAGAATGTGAGCTGTTTGTAGCAGTTATTTTTTGGATAAATGTGTAGTGTTGTGAGCTTCTATGTTTTGGTTCATATTTTTTTATCATACAAATGCTTCATTTATTATTGGTTCTATTTTCACCATCATTTCCCCAACTTGAATATTTTAATTTCAAGATCCTTGTATTTTGGCCAGTTTTCCACTTCTTTTCAAGTTATACTTTCGTCTGAAGAGTCCCAAATGTCTATGAGTGTGCAGAAGTTCTTTTGTGTATTCCAGTTCTTCATTATTATATCTGAACAGTTTGCCTTGATATCTTTGTTAGTTTAGACAGGTATATCCCAGATGATTGTGACCAGGTCTTTGTCATGTGCTATGTTTGGTACATGTTTATACTACTTCTTGTCTGTTTTCACATTGAAGTAATGGCATATTGTCCAGTGGGTGTAGTTGTCAACCCAGTCATGTCTGTGTGTCTATATCTTTATTCAGATTGATGGTTGCACATTCTGCATTTGGTGTTAGGTTCCTTTTACATTATTTTGTTCTTATTATAACTGTTTGTGGTCAGTTATTGGTGTTGTGCAGTGAGAATCAGTCCTTCTGCTTCTGTTTTTAGTCTGAAGCTTTCCAGCCATTGTTGATTTTCACTTTGGTTTTGCTTCTCTGTCAAGCCTTGTGGAATATTGACCATGGAGTGGTTTTTCTCTCCATTTCTTCTTCTTCTTCTTATCATCATCCTCATCATCATCACCACCACCATCATAATCATTATTTTCTTATGCAGTATAGCAAGGACTTCAGACATATAATACTTTCCTTAAAAGGTATGCAGTACCTAACAAGGCTGATTTTCATCTCTATCTTTTACTTGTTTCAGTCATCAGACTGCAGCCATGCTGGGGCACCGCCTTTTAATTTTTAGTTGAATGAGTCGACCCCAGTACTTATTTTTCAAGCCTGGTACTTATTCTATCGATCTCTTATGCCGAACTGCTAAGTTACGGGGACGTAAACTAACCAACACCGGTTGTCAAGCGGTGGTGGGGGACAAACACAAACA
>JAOPUL010003242.1:11442862-11470923 GCA_027564515.1 Octopus rubescens | reverse complement strand
CGCAGTGGGATTGAACCCAGAACCATGTGGTTGGGAAGCAAGCTTCTTACCACACAGCCACGCCGCGCCTACTTTGAAAGTACAAATCTTCAGTTTCATCTCAGATATTTCTTTTCTTTTGTGTAATAACATACTGCTACTACCACATCCCTTGAACATGTTACAGATTCTCATTACATCTTCCTATGAATTTCTGTCTTTAGTCTGAGAAAATAAACTATATATTTATATGTTGAAAAGTTTGAAAATATTACCAGTTGCCTTGAATAACATTCAAAGAAGCATATCAGTTTTGAAATTAAGGGTTAGATTAAGTGTCTTACAGTATTATAGTTTAGTTATTGTTGCCTCATAATTTTGAATTCAAATCTCAATAATGTTGGCACATCCATTGAAACAAACTCTATAGACTTGCTCTCGTGTTTTGCCAGATGTAGATCATTTCTGTTATGAAGATGATATAATACTGAATATGGCAGTCATTGTTTAGCCTCAGGTCAGCTCTGATTGTGTGAATTTATGATAAAAGGTATGTCAGCCATGACCGTCTCATATTTCATTCATTTGGACATGGTGTATCTAGGACCACATTGTTGAATGTATTCTTTTTCTAAGATGATAGGTTGCGATTTGAGAAAGATTTGGTTGCTGTTTTTAGCATGTCAAGCAACCACGGCTCATGGAAATAGTTGTTGGTATTTAACCTCAGTTGTAACAACCATGTCTTGTTCTTAGGAGTAATGCATCTAGGATTACATTATTTAATGCTCAGCTATTGTGAGCACACAAGTATATTCATTCTTAACACATTCTATAAGATTCAAATATGAATATGCTATTCACTGCTCACTTTCATCTTCAGAGAACAACTTCTTTCTTTAAATTATATGTGGTAACATCACATATGATTTAATGACAGAGCAAACTGTTGTTTCAGTATGGTTGTATCTCTTCAGTCATAGACATTGCCCAAGACTTTGACTCTAAAGAAGAATAGTCATTCTTACTTAAGGGATTTAGCTAGCAAAATATTTGCTGATGCATGCTATTGTTTGCCAAGCTAGTATAAAATTACTGTGAACACACAAAACAGCGAGAACCAAAACAATGATATGTATATACACTAACACATTCTAGCAGATTTAAATGCTGTCATGTTAAGCACTCGTGTTGAGAGTCTTATGCAAGAGCACCTGTCGAGAGCCCAGGTGTTGTGTAAAAAGCACCCACGTCGAGAGTCCTGTGAAGGTGCCACGTTAAGCACTCACATTGAGTCCTACATTAAGCACCCATGTTGAAAGCCTTCCTGGGGTCACGTAAAGCACCTGCGTCGAGAGGCCTACCATGTTAAAAGCACCCATGTCGAGAATCCTGTGGCAGTGCTGTGGTAAGCACCCACGTCAAGAGTCCTGCCACATTAAAAGCACATGTGATGTGAGTTCTGTGTCGTTGCCACGTAAAAAGCACTAGTGCCGAGAGTCTTGTGCCAGTGGTATGTTAAAGCACCTAGCACGCACTGTAAAGTGGTTGGTGTTAGGAATGGCATCCAGCTGTAGAAAACAAGCCAAATCAGACTGGAACCTGATGCAGCCTCATGGCTTGCTAGCTCCAGTCAAACTGTCCAACCCATGCCAGCATGGAAAACAGACGTTAAAGGAGGAGGAGGATGATATGCTCACATAATATATTCAAGCTCAAATGTGCCGGAATGTGTTGAGAATAAATATATACATTATTTAATGTGTTCTTGCATATATTTTTTTTGATTTTAAAGATTTTAAAGCTGTCATTTGAGAAAGATTTTGTTGTGATTTCTAGCAAGTCAAACAGCCACATAAGAACTAGCTCATTCTCTCTCTTGCTCTGGCTTGTGGGGTGGTTTTATGAAGTAACAAATGAAAAAGTTCAGGAAACTTTTACTTGTATTGGTAGCAAAAGGTTTTCTATCTATGTAAAAGATCCAACTGTATATCTGCATATGGAACATGATGCTGATGTGCTAGTGATGCATGAACACTCTCTAAGTAGATAATTAGCAGAGGGTGGGAAAGAATGAGTTGAGTATGATTCATTGAATGTATATTGTTAATTTACATGATCGAAGGGAGAGGATGCAAGTGAAAAGCGCCAGCACACATGGACGGATGTTGAAGTTTCCTTTTGTTTATCTAGGAGTGGATGCAAATAAAATAAGTACTAGTTATATACTGAGGTTGATTTAATCAGCCCCAGTACATGTCGTGTGACAGTGTACTAAAATACTATTAGAATGGTGTGTTGATAGAAACACTAATACACTGGACTGAAATTCTTGTAGTATATAGGGTTATGTGATGTATACTCTTTGGGTTCAAACCTACCAGGGCTAACTTTGTTTTTATTCCTCTTGGCTCAAGATAATTATCAGACAGGCTATGTATGTTGGGATTGTTTCCCTCCTCTCTACTCTTTTTCAATTATAGGCTTCTTTTAGATAATTAAATGTTTATAATTTTATAAATTCAGTTTGTGCCTCTTATTCAATATTGTGATTTTGAATGAAATATTGTTCATCCGTTTTTAAGACCTGTCATTGCTCTTGAATGCTGTGTAATTAGAGGTCTAAGTAGCCCCTGTCTGCAAAAGGCTCCATTCATTTTTTTTCTATCTCTCCTGTTACCTGATAGTAGAGCTACCTGTCTTGTTTCATAGAAACCCTTCTCTAATATTATGGTGCTATTTTGACATTTGAATCTGGTACTGTTTCAGCATGAAATGAGAATCGACTCATAATGGCAAATTTCCCTTATATTTCAATACCATCCACCCAACTAACTAACAGTGGTCCCACGCTAACAGCCCACCCAAAATGCCTGTATCAAAACTGTTCAGATTAAAATTTGCAACCAAAATGTTATTACACAAACACTAATACAAGATTTCAGTTATTAAATGTTACATTCAAGTTTTATATAAGAACCCTGTCATTAGGTTGTATTCAAAATTCTAGCTTAGTGTATAAGTATATTTAAAAACATAATTTAACTCCTAATTATTCATTTTTGTAGGAAGTTATTAAAATACAGAAATATGAATATAACAATTCACTTTTTTTATGATTAAGTCTGAACTTTAATAATTCTACTACTGACTGATGGGGTTAGTTGAAACTAAACCATAATGTAATGTATTTCGTCTCCTGAAAAATTCTCATTTCATTTTTATGAATTTTTTGAGTCCTAAAATATTTCTCTTGTATTGGTCTCCAACTGTTAATACATTAACCAGTTAAGGCCTATTTTATGTCAGTACATAAGTCAATTAGACATTTTAGGCTAAATATATCAGCCAGTTAAGGATTTTATGTTAATACAGCAACCAGTTTGGAAACTTCTATGTAATGTGACTTGGTAGATCTTTTTTTTTTTTATGTTACTAAATTAATGGAAGAGGTACAATGCCCATAGCCTTTGCAGGCCTTCTTAGACTAGTGAGGTTGATGTGGTAGATACTGAACTTATGTAGGTATAAGTTTGTATAGAAAATGTAGGCAGGAAGAGATTCTATATAGTTTCAGTTCTGAGTAAAGATTAATTAAATTGTTCAGTATGGAGTTTTGGGTGCTGTGATAAAAGAGGTAAAAGCAGGTGAATGAAGTGGGCTGAATTAGGGGCTATAAACAGCTTGTTAGTTTAGAGAAGCAAGGACCAACTTAACCCTTTAGCATTTAAACGGGTCCTATCTGGCCCAGATATTTATCTGTTTTATGTCCAAACCAGCCAAATCCAGCCTCTCACACCTACCCCACATTGTCATTCTAAAAATAGACAAGCACATCACCGAAATCTCACAGCTACAAGATAATGTATGATAAAGTCAAACCAATTTGAATAAATAAGCATTATATTTGACAGAGTAATTTGAATGTTAAAGGGTTAATAATATGGAAAAATTTAGCGGTAACAGAGCATGTTGTTTAACCCCAGTTAAGCCTGACTAGAGATAGTAGAGCACTACAAATACCTGGATGCAATCATTAATGAAAAAGGATCATTGCCAGTAATCATTACAACTACTGAACAGACTACCCAAACCAAACTCAAGTCAGTATGAAGGGCGAGAAACATCATCATGGAGAACACAGACTCCTATATGGGCTGGTTCTCTCCATCTTCAAGCATTGGAAATGAGATACTACTGCAACATCTTATGTATCTTGTACTTGAGCCACATCACAAATGAGTAGGTTGATCAAACCATCCAGCATCACAATGGCCCCCATGAAGACCTTGCAAGGATGAAGAAAAGAAAGCTGAGATAGTATGGCTAGGTAACGAGATCCAATGGTCTTGCAAAGACCATTCTCTAAAGAACTACAGAAAAAAAAAGACAAGAAGAGGATAAGTGGGACAGATGACAAGCTCTGACATGCAGTTGCAACAGATGGAAAAGATTGGTGCATAATGTCACAGCTTCCACCAGGAAATGAAATCTCAAAGAAAGAAAGGATCCTGACCAAGCAGGCCTATTATCAAAGGCATTGTAGTCATAATTTAAGATAGTAGGATGTGATTTACGGTTGATTTGGTTGCTATTAGTTGTAGGTCAGGTAACAGCATAGAAGTCCTAGCAAGTGATTGTAGTATGCTTGTTGGTGAAGTTTTGTTAATCAGTCTGATCACCCTTGTTTTAATGCAGGTTATATTGCAGCTATTGAAGGTATTTAAATTGAAGTTTGTTAATCAGCTAATTTCGAGGGGGGTGGGGTCTACCTTGAAAGTTTATTACTGTACAGTTTATATTCTGATACTGAGAATAATAAAACTGATTTTGTCTTGTCGAACATAATGTTACATCTTAGGTTTAACTAATGATATGAACAATCATGAATTACTGAAATAGATTGTTGCTAATTGTGAATATTGTTGATTACATAATATACTACTACTAACATAATGAGCATCGTGACTAGGGTTTTGAGTTGAGGTTATGGAACTGCTACCTTTGTTGTCAAAGGTACATAATGACATGTGTAAGCACAAGCATGTCTGTGTTGTTAAGCACTTCACTTCACAATTATGTGAATTACCTTCTACAACAGCCCCAAACTGACCAAAGTCTTGCAAATAGATTTTGTAGGCAGAAACTGAAAGAAGCCCACCATGTATGTGTTCATGTGTGTGTCTGTGTTTGTGTCTCATTGCCTTGACATTATGTGATAGTAGTAAACAGGTGGTGCCATCATACAAGCAGTGTGAAGTTATGTAATATTTCTTAAATGTTCCTTACCATATCTATACTGTTAATAAACCAACAGAGGCCTCAGAAAGGTCACTTGATTGACTAGAAATAACAGCCAAATTCACTTAAAAATGTAAGGGCACATTAGATATGAAGAAAAAAAACTAGAATGATGAAGACTAAGTTGAATTGCCTTATGAGCAGTATACAATTAGAGCCCCCACAGTTGCTACAGATGTTAGGCTTTCCTATCACCAGGGATCTCTCATGGTGAAAGCACATCCTTAACATAGCTGGGACTGTCTCTCAAAAATTGCTCCTTTTCAGGGCTAGAAAATATCTCAGCCCATAATTACTGACATTCTACAAAGCTCAGGTAAACCCCATGATGGAGTATTACTCTCACATCTGGGATGGTGTTGTTGATGAAGTCTCAAGAACATCAGCCCTCTGGAACTCCCTTCCTGTTTATATCTTACTTGTAGGTGTTTAATGGAATCTGTCTCACTGGTGATCACTACTACTTCTTCCAGTCCCAGGAAATGGAGGGAAAAAAAACAACAACAAAAAACCCCAAATATTTGACTGACCTGAAATTAAACATTTTGAGTTATCATTCTGGATGTTTACTGTTATAATGGAAGCTGCTTATTATAAATCAGATAGTGTTATCAAACGGTTATTGTTATCAAAATTATGAGTTCCCAAACATACTCAGGATGATATTGTAATTTCTCAATTTTATAAGCCAATATTATCTAAAAGGCTCAATTCAAAAGTGATCTCATTCAGTGGCTTCCACTGTAGGTGCGAGGATAGCAGAATCAATAGACTGCTAGATAACTACCTTGTGGTATTTGGTTATATCTCTTTACATTCTATATTCAAATCCCATCCAAGTCCAATTTGCCTTACATTTTTCTGGGGGCGGTAAAATAAGTCCAATGTATTTGACTATGCCTGAGAAAACATTGAGTTCCTCAATATGACTCCAGTCCTGTGACTGAAATCAGTAAAAGAATAAAAAATTTAAAAAATACGTGATCCTTACTGCACTGAATAAGGTCCAAACTAAGTAGAAACCACCCGCATCCTCTGTGCTGGGGTTTCTAAATAAATCTTCTAAAATAATTTTAAATTAAACTTTATATATAGATAGAATTTTTATTATTCTCTTTATTTCAGAATCATTTCAGGATTTGCATTCATCCAAAATAGATGTATTTTTTCTTACAGAGTTGACATAAAATAGTAAATTAGTAAAGTAATTTATTGGTGAAAATGTTTACAAAAAAAAAAAAAAAATCCATCTTTAAGTCACACTGGTAGGAATTTTTACTGGTTAAGCCTAAGTTTGCAATTTGATAAGAGTTTACTGGAGCTAAATATATACAGGTTGTTTAGAGTGGACACTGGGAGCGGGAGGGGGAACTGTGGTTTAAACATTAAAGCAAGTTAGAGAAGAGGTATTGAACAATTGACATTTATTGTATTTTGTATCTCGGATCACTGAAATGATTAACTTTTATGGTACACAAATACATTAAACAAATGTCTTGCAGCCCAAATTAAAATAACTATTAATTCTTTTATTATTGTGTTGGTTTCAATCATTGGATTGCATCTATACTGAGACCGAGAGTTTTTTTAATCAATCATATCGATCTCAGTACCTAGTATGCTGTTCATTTTATCGTTATCCCGCTAGAGTTAACTCCCTTTGACTTTTTATTTTTCTTTTGCACGCTCTTTTGTCCAATGAGAATTAATTTAAAACATCAGTACTAACGTAGGACACTCATTTTAAATTAAATATATACTCTACATTTATATATTTATTGCACGACTGGTCTTCTGAATCTCGGGATTAAAATAATCAAAACATGAACGCACGCACCAGGTTCTGCTAAGTTTCTGTTTGCCAAATTTCACTTGAAGGACGTTGGTCAAGCCGGTTATGATAGACACTTGCTCGAGGTACTGCAGAGTGGCATCAAACACGGAACCATGTGGCTGAAAAGCTACTTTTTAACCCTATGGTCATTCCTGTGCCAAAATTCAGTAAATAATTACAACAATAAACCTGATCATTTGGGCGAATATAAACACATACTGAATGTTTATATTGACAAAGTGTGAAGATAATGTGAGGATGATTGTTGACTTCATTCTGAGTGGTCTTTTCAAACTGATGAATTTTTAAGGAGAAAAGTAAAATTCCAGTAAATTTTTAATAACAGCAGTCTTACCAAGTGTCCTTTTTAATCATAAAACGGTGACCATAGGATAATTTTAGTTGAGTATTGGTTAAGGTTGGTTAGTAACCAATAATGGACTATTTGTTATGGTTTATTTCAAATACTTGCAACGTGCTACGCAGTCAATACGTTTTTACTGGGTTAATTCTTAACTTTAATTGTTAAGAGGGCTAAATAATGTGATTTTTTTCTGGACTGTTAACCTTATCTTTAGAATGTGAAGATGAGTTTTATTGTTTGGAAAACTAGAATCCTACTGTGAAGCTTGTTCATAAGGCTGCACTCTGAGAATGTTCAGTGCCAAAGAAATGGTATTATTCATAGTCTGTGTGTTTTCTTGAATCAGAAGAGTGAAAAGTATGAGTGGGAATGTGGTGACTAATGTGAATCTATACATTTTAAAAGTTTGGAAAGTATAGTATTGTAAGAACATACATGGTGGGATGGAGAACTATGTAAAGGTTAGCACAAGAGTTCTTTGTCTGAAATGATTTTGTGAAAGATATGAGAGACACTGTGAGAGGATGTAAAACCAAGTAAGTTGATGTCAGAAGTGGTATATCTGTTAGAGTAGAATTTAAAAAGGCAGAAATCATAAACATAATGACAATGGGAAGAAGGCCTTATTATCAAATTATGTGTAAACTTTCTGTATGGTGTTTATCTGTGCTTGTTATATAACTGAAGTAATAAATAATATATAGACCAAGCTGAAAAATATCTAATTTTTATTTGGTTTTGTTCCTATTTTATTTGTTTTTTCTTTTTTCTTTCTTCTAGGTGAGAGGCCGTATGGCTGCAAGTACTGTGCCAAATCCTTTTCTCATTCCTCCAACTTGACCTCACACATCAGGTCACACACTGGAGACAAACCTTTTTCCTGCCACATCTGTAAGAAAAAGTTTACATTTGCGTCTCAACTAGGCCAGCACTTTCGCAGTCACAGTGACAACCGACCTTATACCTGCGAGACATGTCACAAGGCCTTTGCTGATCAGGGAGTACTTGCCAAACATCGGAAGAAACATGCCAACACAAGTGTTATAACCCCCTCTACGACCACAGTTAACATTTCTGATGGTACCATCACCACTACAGATGCTACCCAGCTGCAACTTCTGTGCATATGTGAGTTCTGTAAGAAGACATTTGTTGATGCTGCATCGCTGTTGGCACACAAAAGCCAGAAACACAGTAATATTGAGAAAGCTTACCAATGCCAGTATTGCACAGAAACTTTCAACAATGCCAACAGCCTCAATTGGCATTTGCGTAACCACACTACACTCGTCACCACTACTAACAGTACACCTACCCTTGTAACAGCTGGTGACAGCAATAAAGTAGCTGTAGCAGTAGCAGCAGCAGCAGCTGCAGCTGCAGGTGGTGCAAACAGTTCTGGCAACCCTGTAGCTGCCATAGCTGCCTTCAGCTGTGAATATTGCCGTAAGACATTCACTCGCTCAGACAGTCTTACTGTTCACATCCGAACTCATAGCACAGGAAATGGAGCTGAAATACCAACGATTAGCTGTGACGTGTGCAATAAAACATTGCTAAACCAGAGCAACAATGCCAGACCAACCTCAACAACTACAATCCTTAACTGTCAAAGCCAGGCAGTTCCAGATGTGAAACCTATCATCAGAGTTGTGGATCAAGAAGAGAAACCCTCAATTGAATATTTGCCAGCTATTGAAAGGAAAGTGGAGATTGTTGAACAACCCAATAGCTATGATGGCCACAGCCAAGATGGTATGTCCATGGAGCAAAACATAAATGCTTACGCAGCTGTCATTGAGCAACAACAACAACAACAAGTGACTCAAGTAGTCACCTTTGAAAATAGCAATGCCATTTTTACTCATACTGATTTACAGGTCCATTTCCCTCAAAATCATGCGACAACACAAACCTCATCAGACCAAACAGTCATATCTCAGGAAGACATTTGCTTCAAGGCATGAGTTCTGATTAAAAAATACTTCCCTTCTCACTACTGCCCACCATTTTTTAAAAATTATACACATACATGCTCACACACACACACACAAACACACACACGTGCACACAGCACACCTCCCTGCCATTTCATGTGTTTGTGGAATCTATTTGGAATGAATTTGATACAATACAGAAGGATAAATTGATCACCAACGGGACCTACCATAAAATGTTTTCTGAAAAATTCTTTCTTATAACTCTAGCATCACTTTACCATCTGGGGGGTGGGGTCTATGTCTGAGTCTGACCTGTTGTAATTTGTATTGACTCTCTTTCTTCATGCTGTTGTTGTCTGACCACCACTAACTTGTTATTGCTAGGGATGTAGCTATTAACCCTATCAATTTTTGTCTTCAGACAGAGGTCAACATCTACCATCCTTCAGGATGTGGCCATCTCTTCCTTTCCCCATTTCCATTTTCTCTTCAGTAAGTATGAACACCTTGTTGCTGGTAATATTCAAGGGCAGAAAGTAGAGTGAATCAACAGAAGAGGATAGAACATCTAAATACCTTTTTGTATTTAGGCTTTTTTTACTTTGTTTCTCAGTCTACATTCTGAATACAAACCCTCTGCCTGTGTAAAATTTGCCTTTCATCTTCTCTGTGGGGTCAATACAATTCCAAAACAAACTAGTAAATACAATTCCAAAATTCTAAAACAAACTAGTAGTACTACTAGTGTTGGTTCAAATGACTGTGCCCTTTCTTTCCAACATTGGCTTGGTTGTGTCTCATAGAAAGAAATCGGTCAAGGATAGCATGAAGTATTAAATGGATTGCATGGAGTAGAGTTATTTAGAGCATTGGGGAAATTGGATTGATAGGGATGGGTGTTGGGAGGCTATATTGCCAATAGCAACCACCAGGCAAGTGTGTGTGTGTGTGTGCATCTGGGAAGTGGAGGGAGATAACATTATTCTCTCTTTGTATTGCCCTTTATAATTTACCCACCACTACTACTTGTAAAATGATCTAGCAAGTATTTTTGAATTTCTGAGAAATGGTAAAGGAAATATACAATAGAGCCAGATGTGGTATTTAGTTTTGTCTCTACATTCTAAGTTCAAATCTCATTGGAGTTAACTTTTTCATATTTTTGCAGGGATCAATAAACAAGTACCTAGTTCAAAGTCTAAATACTGATAAAGTCAACTTCACCTTTCATTCTCAATTAATATAATGATGTTAATTAAACCATCTACACCATTCCCCTATGAATGTGGGGAAATCCATTTTTATTCTTATTACCAAGGACAACAGAGTCAGCCATGGAAATTGTTTATTGGCTATTTTGGAGAATGTAAATTTCAGTGCTTCATTGTACAGAAGTGCAGTCAACCTGTCCTTAGCTGTGTGTGTGTGCGTGTGCATATACATACACACACATATACACACTGTGGTTAATTCCTCTACAAAAATGTTTTTTGTGCCTCATCAAAAGGAATTATAATTATTGGCAAATGTCTTTGTTGTAACCAGTTCATTTCATTTTATCCCTAATGTTTTAGGAAAGACATGCACATCACATTTTCCTATTTCTCTACTCTTGTAAATCTGAGGTAATGTACCTGTGCAAAATATGTAGAAATCTTTATTTCCAAGGGAGCAGAATAGTTAGTTTAAGAGAGTAGAAAATCAGGCAAGACCTTAATGATATCTAGTTTGATACCACATATTTGAGTTCAAATCCTACTGTCATTGGTGATGCTTTTTTTGCTTTTTTGTATTACTAATAAAGTTCTAATAATATACTGTTAGTGGATTTAACTTATCTTCAACCTGATGCAATGTTAAGTCCTTAGCAATCTTGAGTCTTGACTTGGTTTTAATTGTCATTCAAGACTACTTCACTTGGTGCAGAATATAAAGAAATGTCGAAAGACCTAAATTCCATAAATTCTAAAAACATTTAGTTTTCATGCCTACATTACAATTCATCGTCACTGTCATCAGTCTCATTATTGTTGTTGCGATTATTATTATTATTGCAAATGCAGTTAGAGTATATGTTACCATCTGGTGAGATTAATATTGGATTAATTTCCTAGTCATTGCTATTTCATTTCACTTAAGTTTGTAATCCCTTAAGAAAGGATTGAACATCATACAATCTCAACTCACCTTCTATAAATCTGAGGCTTTGGATTCAGGTAAGACTGCCATTATTTATAATAATATTAAGTAAGTACTGTGGACTGGTTACACAATTTTTTGCCTGGTTAAAAAACTGTATTAGTATTGCTAAGTTGTTATGGATGGTGCAGTGTTCTAGAAATGGTAGAGTATAATGGAATACTTTTCACTGTTAAGTTCTGTTCTTTTATATCTGAGGTTCAAATCCAGCTGAAGCTCAATAAAATTAGATTCAACCTTGAACTGGAGTTGATTCAATTGTCCACTCCCCTTCTCTACTTATTTGTGGCCTAGTTACCAGTCTAAGAAATTCTCATTATTATATAAAGGAGCTTGGTCGGGGTAATTAGTAGATAGAACACCAAACTAAATACTATTTGATATTTAGTTTCATTGTTGTAGGCTCCAATAATCAAATTCTGCCTGTATTGTCTTACATTTCATCTCCCTATAATCAGAAAGGTACCGGTAATATATTTGGATAAATTCAGTTAACTTTAGCTTTGCACCCTATCCCCATCTCTTCTGCAAAATAGGTCTTGTACCTCCTTCCTTGTCAAAAGAAATCATTGTCTTTGTTTAATTAATATTCCAATTAATTTTACCTACAACCATATTCACACATCACTGATTCACATGGAATTTTAACCTACAACCAATCTTCCACATTATGTCAAAAATCCCTTCCTCTTTTGGTGGATGGAGGACATCTTCAGTTGTTCTGTTTATTTAAAACAATTTGCAAGAAGATTCCAGACAAGTTCCAATCAGTAACTGCCTAAGTAATAACTCTTTGGACTCTACTGAACTGGTACTGCTGCCACCCCTACCACCACCACTATTACTACTACCATGACCACGAACAACAACAATACTAATGCAGCCACCACCACCACAACTAATGACAACAACACTTGAGCCATTATCTATTTGAATGAAATTTAAATAAACTGTTTGTTCATATTAATTTTGGTTCTTCATTTGCAGTATTAACTTTCAGATTCCAAATGTGTGTGAATATATATATATGACTGGATGTAGCCCTTCTAGAACAATTACAGTACTTCATAATGACAACGTTTTATTGTAGTTTCTGTGGTGCTAAGTGGGATGAAAGACAACCTTATCCTCGGAAGGGATGCCAGTCTATCCATCACAGGTAACTGGAAAAATTAGTCAGTTGAAGGAGAATTAAAGATCTATTTGAAAATATATTGGTATTCATATTCAATTAAGTGTATGTATTACATGTGCCAAATGGTTAAAAGTTTGTTTTGCAATCATGTGGTTCCAGATTCTATTCCACTACACGGTTCCTTGGACAAGCTTTGTGAATGAAATTGAGCAGATGGAAACTATAATACTCTTAGGTGGTCCTTGCTGCAATTCAAAAGGGGGGACAGCATTGTCACACTGCATCATGCTGATTCTGCCTGAGAATTATATTAAAGGTACAAGTGTATGTGGAATACTTAGACACTTACATTATAGAATTCAATATTTAGGTAGTTCCATTGATCAAACAATTGGAATACTCGTCATCAAAGTCAACAGGATCCATTTACATTTATTACCAGCCTATATTTCTTAAGCTGTGTTACATGGCCAACAACAAACTAGACTTCCTTGATTATAGCATGATGCCTCTTTAGAATACCTGAGTCTTTCAAGCTATATTACTGTTAACAAACTGGATTGCCTTCTGTACTAGTATCTACTATCTTTCCACCTCTTCTCAATCACTAAGTCATATCAAAACCTAGCATTTAGTTTGGTACTCTATCTACCCTGACCATCTCCTTTAAATAATAATGATTTCTGACTTAGACACAAGGCCAGCAATTTTTAGGGGTTGAGGATTATTTGCTTTAACACTGACCCCATTACTTGACTAGTATTTTATTTTATCAACCCTGAAAAGATGAAAGACACAGTTTACCTTGGCATGATTTGAACTCAGAACAAATGTCAAGGTATTTTTTTCTGACATTCTAACAATTCTGCCAATGCACTGCCCTTAATAATTGTTTCTAATATAGGTGTGAGATCACAAATACATCAAGAAAGAGCATCGTCAATTAAATCACCCCAGTGGAAGATTGGATCTGATTTTAACAAGAAATCAAATTTTTGCATGACTGGCCATTCCAGATGTGATATGATTTTACAACTGGTAGATAATGCTCTTCTGTGCTTTTCAAGTGATGGTGAATTTGAAATTCTTGATCACATGAAAGAATTGTAACTGCCAATCAAAAGCATTATTAGTATTTCAGCAAATATAGTATAGTAGCAGTAACAACCTGGTGAGGGAGATTTCTAGTTGTTGCTTATTTGATTTCACCTACCATCTAAATCATAGTCCTTGCATCTATTATTAAAACAAGGCCAGATATTTGGGAAGGAATGGTTGTGACTAAATCAATTCAGTATTTGACTGGTACTTATATCTAACCCAGAAGGATGAGAGGTAAAATTGATTTTGACAGGATTTCAACTGCCTCTTAGTAATAGTAACAATGCTAGAAGGTAGATGATGTGGGTTGGTTACAAGTTCTCTCACTAATATAACTTACCAGGTTGGTGTATTGCTAAAAAATGGCAGAGCTTTGCATTTCTACTTTACTTCTTCAAGCTCCTTGTGTGCTTACTCCATATTACATAGTCTGCTCTCCCACTAAGAAATGTCTGGTGTTTAATCATTGGTGATAAAATTACTTGGAACTTCCCAATTAGTAGCATCAAGAGCTAATTCTGTGTATATATAAAAATGTGATTCTAAATTCAAGATACTGGATTACTGGCCACTGTGTGATTGTCTTTCCTCACACACGAGACAATTTTGCTTGCCTGTTCCAATTTGTCTGAATGACATAAATCTGGTACATCCCCTACTTCACAGTAAAGTGTTTAGCAATAGGAAGAACAACCAGTTGTAAAAGTAATTATTGTAATGAAAACCACCCTGCCCATGCAAGCATAGAAATATGTTTCTTTCTCTCTCTCTCTATCTATCTATATATCTATATATTGTTTTAATGTTCAGTTTTCCATGCTTTCACGGGTCAGATGGAGTTTGAGACAGATTTTCTCTTGTGGCCAACCCTCACTTGTTTCCAAACAAGGTAATATTTCCCCATGGCCAGACATGTTTTTACAGAATATTGAAAATGAATTACACTGCTTGTATGACAGTGAGATTCATTTACAACTATCATGCAATGTCAAGGTGACACATATAGTCAAATTGAATATACATACTCAAAGACATGATGGGCTTCTTTCGGCTTCCGTCTACCAAATCTATTCACAAGACTTTGGTCAGTCTGGGGCTATAACAGAAGACACTTGCCCAAGGTGCCACACTGGAACTGAACCCAGAAACGTAGTTTGGAAGCAAATTTCTTACCACAGACACACCTGCTTGTTTGTCAAGGTTACGAGAACAGCAAAGTTTAAAGATTTAGGATTAGAAGACTGTCAGGATAAATAGAAATGTAATTGTGCCTCTGAGCAGTTACTCGACCTGCTAGAGATAGCAGCCAAATCTCCCTCAACTCTTCTTTCAAAGAATGACATTTTGATGATTACAGCAGAAATGCTTTGATCTGGAGCTAAGAAACAACCAGGATGTAATTAAAGAAAAAGTGTCAAGTTAGGAGCTGAGGCTCATTCATCAAGTATGCTCTAAGTAATCAAATAGTGAAGTTGCAAGTCATAGTCTCTTTTGAAATATATCACATTATTAGACTGTACAAAGTGCTTTTTTGAATGACATGTATGAATGTCTACAAAGGGGAAGATACATTAGAGGTATGTATTACAGGTCTAAAACTAATAGAGGTAATAAAGGTAGTAGTTATTATAAAAATATCTTCAGAATAAAGCATTGATAGGATGCAATTTAGGCTTATGACAAGAGGTGGGACCACCGAGTTTGAAGCCAATATGCAAACATATCACTATTTTTAGATCCACTTTTCTTCATGCAGGCATGGCTTAGATGAGACTTGTTAAGGCAGTGTTCTATGGCTAGATACCCCTTTTGTTGCCATAGATAATGTTTCAAATAAGAGATATTTTTTATTCCACTACTCGTCATAACTGAGCAAGCCACAAGACATTGGTTATGACTGACACTGAACAACATTGTCTATGTAAAGACACACACAGGCTTCTGTACAGTTTTTCATTTACCAAATTATATTCCCAAAGTATTGGCGAGCCCAAGTTTCCACACCATGATGGAACCCCAAAATCATGTGGTTGTGAATCAAACTTTGTATCCTATCCCTATCATGCATTTGTTAACCTACAAGACTCCTGTGTCTGTATTATTCAATGAGTTATATTAGTAAACTAGTTGTAAATGACTGGTTTGGAAGAACTGTTTAAGTGTTTGAGGTGCTAAAATTGATATAGTTAGTCGCAGCTGGGACAACCAATATTGAATAAAGCGGGGAATGATTCTCACTGTATGTAGAAAATAGGTAGACACCAGACCAAATACTGTTTAGTAGAGAATCCCTCTCCCTGCACAAAGAAATATATATATATATTAAAAATACACCAGTAATAAAGAGCAGTCGTTAGCTTTAATGATAATTCATACCAATAAAGACAACTTATATTCTTTGGATGAAAAGGAGAAACTGGGGAGTGAGTGCGATTTTTAGATGATGCAGTGACAATTCTGGACAAGTATTATTAGATCTAAGCAAAGCCTAATCTTATTTGCACCTGACAGGATAAACATTTGAGAACAAAATATTCACTGATTTGGCTATTTAAAATAATCCTTTCTATTATAGACACAAGGCCTGAAATGTTGGGGGGGGGGCTACTCAATTACATTGACCCCAGTGCTCAACTGGTACTTATTTCATCAACCCAAAAGGATGAAAGGCAAAAGTCAACCTTAGTGGAATTTGAACTCAGTGACATTTTATCTGTCTTTATATTCTAAGCATTTTGTCCAGCACATTAGCAAATCTGCCAACTCACTGCCTTTTGGCTATTGAAAGTAATGACTTGGAAACATTTCCCAAGAATGTCTTAGACATGAAAAGCAAAAATAAGTAAGAGATGACAGTGCAAACTATGAATACACAAATGGTATATGTCGCAGCTTTCTAAAGTAAACAATATGGCTAACATTAAACTGAATAATATGGACTGCTCAAATGAGTCTTAACAATAATAGAAACATTTTGTTACCAGGCTACTAAATAAGCATTAATCTAGGTGGAAGATGTTTTGAGGACTGCTACCCCTGCTGGAAACAGAGTTTCTATGCATGTAGTAGAGATATGATGGTATTCAGTAAAGAATAGTTTGAAAATTGAGAGGAATGGACTCAATATCCTCAAGCTGGATGCATAATGTTAAGTTATCTCTGCTCAACTAGAAAAGTATAGAGCACCATGTCTATTGGCTGTGGTTTCAAGAAACAACTACATTGGTATGGATGATACATATGTTAATGATAGTAGGTAGACATATAGTAATTATAGGCACAAGCAAAGTTGTGTGGTTAAGAAATTCACTTTGCAACATGGTTTCAGGTTCAGTCCCACTGCATGGTACATTGGGCAAGTATCTACAACTATAGCCCTGAATACATCAAAGCCTTGTGAGTGGATTTGGTAAACAGAAACTGGAAGAAGCCTGTTGTATGTGCTTGCATGTGTGTGTTTAACATTTTCACTTCGCCAAATATCATGAGCAGTGATATTGTCCACTGGCTTTGTGCTGTAAAATAAGAGTTGCCTTACTCAAAATAAGGGTTAGTGACAGGAAGGGCATCCAGCTGTAAACCAGTGTCTTAATAATATATATTCATCTAATCCCTGCAAGCATTGAAAAACAGACATAAACAGGAATAAATAAATGCTAGACTAATGATTTAAATATAAGGAATCAGACATAAATTCTTTTGCTGTTTCCTGTCACTTGACTGAAGCCATGTTGGACCATCACTTTCAAGGGTTTTTTAGTCAATTATTTACTTCTATTTATCAAACTGTCAGCTACAGATATGTCCTGTAACATAGCAATGTTTGTGTATATAAGATGTGCTTCTACCAAATTCCACTCCCTAGTTAGTTAATCGGAGATTATAGTAGAAGATGCTTGTCCAAGGTACTATATAATGAGACGAAGCCCAGAACCATATGGTTGTGAAGTGAACTTTTAACCATACAGCCATGTCTGTAGGTTTGGACTGGAGGAAGGAGCTGTACTCTTGAACTTAGCAGGCTCAGTGAGATTAATGTGGTTTGTCCTGCAGTGGAAGGATAAGGTGAAGTGCTTAGTGTGGTGTCTGGCAGACACAACAGATGGAGAGACAAGTCAGTCAGGAGTGCTCAAGTGAAGTGCAAAAAAAAAAAGAAACACATTTGCTGTTTGCAGAATGACTTAATATTTATTATAATTTTTCAGGTGATGAATGGTAATTGATATTACGAGTCTTCCCAAAAAGTAACTGTAGAGCAGTGAAACTGGCACAGTAGGCAGAGTACCTTATGCTGTCTAGTTTGGTACTCCTCACTTATGATTTGAAGTTCCACCAAGTGTCTTATTTTTTGTCCTTGAATCAATAAACGAATGTACAAAATGATATTGTATTCCAAAATATTGCTATACAAGCTGATTTTGTTTCAGAAAGTGGGTCCATAAAAATCTAGACTAATCATTGGTATTACACAGCTCTTATTATCTGAAGACTTATTTACATAAGAAATTTGAACATATTTGTATGATACATGGTAGCTTTATATTAACATCATGGATTGACAGAGGAAAATAAATTTAATATATTAACATGTTATGTATTTCTACAATAAATGCTTCTTATACAGAGACTGAAGGTGTTCAATGAAAATAGAGAACTTTTTTTTTCTTTTTTTACATCTCAACTCGATTGAGACATTAATTTATAACAGAAAATAAAATTTTAAAACCATCCAGATTTATGTTCCTATGAAAGTTGAAATCAATAAAAATTGTAATTAAAGTAGTGACTTATTTTTTTCATTAACTTTTCTATATTTTCTGTTTCTAAATTATTAGGAAATCTTTCAACCAACTTAAAAAGTTTCGCAAAAATATATTCCTCTCGTGTTTTTTTTTTTATGGGCAAAATGCTTGATAGTATTTGAAGTCCAGTATCTTACTTTTGGTGTCATAGCACCTGGAAAATAATGGGTTTTTTTAATACCAACACTAAGATCATAAGATATTACTGCTTCTTTATAAAAGGAACACGAGGAAATTAAAGTAACTAGGTCAAAGATTTTACATAATATTATGTTGAATCGATTTTCCCCTCTGAAATTCAGTTGAATATTTGTAGAAATCACTGGAGACAAAGTAACAGTATGTTACTCCAATACAAGTCCCACATTTTTTTAGGATACCAATTTCTTACATTGTCAAATTTTAGTAAAATGGAAATGTAGTTTATGTGTTTACTAATTGTGGAAATGGAAATGTATTTATGTGTTTACTAATTGTGGAAATGGAAATGTATTTATGTCTTTACTAATTGTGGCTCACAACACTTCATCACAAAAAAATATTCTTCTATGGTTTGTTTTCACTTTATTGAAGATAACGTCATGATGTCACACAAGCACTTCCATTTATTCCATAAACGACTCCTCCCTGATGTGTACTAGACATATCCCTTGTATTCATAGTTCTTGCTGTATATTGTGTAAATGGACTCAAATACCTGCCTCATGCTTTGTGGAAGAATGGCATTTAGACTGTTAATCATATGGTTGTTGCAAGACATGAGTAAACAATAAAGGCTGGAGTTTAAGATGTTCTGCAGGAATAAAAAAGAGAAAGAGAAAATTGCTTAAATAATTAGAATTTTGTTTCAATCATAGAAATTAGTCATATGAATGTTATTAACTTAAAAACATGCAAACGAGTCTACTGAGGGAATTTTATTATGTTCTTAAAAGTCTAACTACCCCCAGTATATTAATGATAGTTGCTTTAATAACCCTAGAAGAATAAAAAGCAAAGTTGACCCTGGAAGAATCTGAACTTGAAACTTAAATATCACCACAGCTTTCTTTCTTAGAAATTTATTTTTTTCAATCTATGCAAGAATGGGTTGGTTAGTTTTGCAAAAATTGGGAATGTGTAGAAATTGTTAAGAATCAACATTTCTTTTTTCACTTAGTCACTTATTTGCAATTAAAGTATAAAGTGGGACATGATTTCACTTAGTCACTTATTTGCAATTAAAGTATAAAGTGGGACATGAAATAGTTTTCTGTTTGATAGAATAAGTTGAGATATTATAAACTTAAGATCTTTACAGCTGTGACAGAGAACTGAAATGTAACCCTATCTTAAATTCTAGTAGCACAGTTTAACAGTTATGACCAGCAGTATAACAGCTATTACCACCATCAGCACTCAGTAATAGCCACTGCCCTTAGCCCAGTAGTAGCTATGACTTTCAGTATTCATTAACAGCTATAACTACTGCAATGATAAAAAATCCAGTGATACCACAGAATAAGATTGATAAACAGTTTAGTATTTTGTAGCAAAACTAAATATATTTTTAAACAAGTGTATAGTGTGTCAGATATTAAACTATTTCAAACTTTTGCTGTTAATGTGTAGAAAGGGTGAGGAAAGGATAAACAATTTTGGACACAACTTTTATCTACATGCGATTTCCTTATCCATAAAATTGTTTGGTACTAATGACTAAGTATGACAGTGTTTAACAGGTTTCTTTTGTAATTAAATCAAAAGGGTATCTTACCTTTACAGATGGTAAAAGAGTCACATTTGAATATGCAGCAATGAATTCAGCTATCACATAATTGACCACACTGTTCAGCTCTGATTTGTGGATGGACATATTATTTATCAGTCTATAGGTAATAAAAGAGAAGTTTAAGTTGTATATAGGTATACAAAACAGTAACTTGTGATAGAGAAAACTCCTGAACTGTAAAGTAAGTGAAAGTATATCATTATCACCATTGTTTTATTTGTGCTTTTCCATGCTGGCATGGCTTGCACGTTTTTTTTATGGCAGTGGTATTTAGTTGTAGCCAGATATCCTTCATGTCACCAACCCTTTTAGTCACATCCTATGATGTGCAGGGACAGTGCATCTATCTATCTATATATGCATATATATACAACTTTTTAGAATAGGTACATCATATCCCTGCATGCAGTTAGAATTAAAGAAAAGGAGTTGGAGTCAGAGTTGTAAAAATGTAAGAACTCCAACAAGATGTAAATAGTAATATAATGCACTAAAATTTCCAATTTTACATATGCTTATACACTCATTGTATGCGTAAGTAAGGGAAGACTGTGGTGTTAACATGTACACATCAGCCACTTGCTGCATACACTGTGTGCATACAGACAAATTCAAAATATGCTGGTAGTAAACATCAAAACAATGTGCTGATATACATTTTTATTTTAATCATACATACATATCTTTATATATAAATAGCATCTACATTCTGCCATGTGTATGTGAGTATGTAGTGTTTGCCTTTGTTCATGAATACTAACACTATTAGTTTCAAAGGACACTACATTTACAGAAATGTTTACTTTGCAAAGACAATGCTTTGACAAACATTGCTTTATTATCAAGTGTCTTTATCTTAGACCTGGAACAAAACAAAATGGTCGAGAAGGAAAAAAGGTGTTCTTGTTGAAGGTTGTAAACATATCTAATTTGATTACAATTTGGGAAGTCTTCATATAAGTTAGTAGGAATGTTTCTACTTAAGGATGCTCTTACATGAAAACACACCTTTGAGCAGTGGATAGTCACATTGGTGCTACATGCAGAGAAATAGGTTTACCATGAGGCTAGATACAAAATGATGATCAGTGGGAAGCAGTTGTTTCACAGTCACCTTTAAAACTGTGAAGCCTCTTTATAGTTCTATTATTGGACTTAGAAGTGAAATAACTCTTGAAGAACATCATTCACATTTTTTAATATGCATAGTACTTTGTTTTTGTCTCACTAAATACATAAGCTGGGTTACTTCTGCCCAATGAGTTGTGTTCTGCTCTTTTTAATAGAAACTAACAGACTGCTACAAAAAGCTAGTTACACAAATAAGAGTTATTACATAGATTTATTTACTTACCTTGACAATAAGTTAGCACAGTTACATATTGACTTTTCGGCAGATTTATTGTTGCTTAATTTATCTTGGGTTCCTTCACCAACCACAGCAACTATCAAACGTCAGACAGGTCAAGGAGTAAAAACAAACTAACAACAAGAAAGACTGTGACAATTTTGTGGTGTATAAAAAAAGAACTCAGAAACAAAAAAAATGTTCTTTATATAACTGGGTATGGCTGAAATTTTCAGAATCAGGTTTAACCATTTAGTATTTTAACTGGCCATATCCGGCCCAAATATTGTACCTGTTTTATGTTCAGACCAGACATATCTTGCCTCTCACATGTACACTACAATGTCATTCTAAAAATATACAATCACATCATCAAAATCTTAAAGATACGAGATAGTGAATAATAAATTTAAAACAATGTGAATAAATAAGCATTATATTTGACAAAGTTAATTTGAATGCTAAAGGGTTAAAGATATAAAAATGATTAACATAATGCTTCATTACACCAAAGATACAATTGTTTTGCCACCTCTTAACCTAAAGTATAACCTCATTTTCTATTATAAAACAAAAGAAAATGAAAATATTCACTTTCCTTAAACAGTTACTAAGCTTATCAGATGAACAGTATATAGTATTAAGTTTCATCTCTCTACAGTCTCTATACTTTGTTTTTGACTTTAAGTGCTTGAGGAAGGGGGGGAATAGATAAAAAAAAATACTTTCTGTATATTATGCCACATTTTGTGACTAAATAAAATTTACATGATATATGATATACAAAATATATCATTTACAAAAAAATTAATCTAAAAATATATCTAGTTTGCATAAAGTACTCATTGAAATCTAAATTCATAATAATAACACTGTTCCTGGTCAGTGGCCATCACTTTTGATTAGGGGGCATCTATGCTAAAATAGTTGCCAATTAGACACAAGTTGCCCTGGCATTTCTGCACAACATTATAACATCATCATTTTACATCTGCTTTTTCATGCTTGCATGGGTTGGATGAGTCTTCTCTTGCACAGTGTATCACTAATCCTTTATTATCTTTGTCAGGTTCAGTCTCTTGAGATCAGCTTACGAGTAACAAGATCTGTCAGTGGGCCTATTCTCTTTTCTGTCTCAAATTAGTGTTTATATTGTTTAATATCAACTGCATAAAAAATACATAAAAAAGGATATGTTTTACAATTCCAATGAAACTTGGAAGTGACAGCAAGATGACACCTGTGTATTCTGTGAGCAGAATGTTCAAGACATCATAGAGAGCTTGGAAAACAGCCTCAAAGGTTGCTGCATCAAGGTTTGAAAGAGGAACAAATTGGCAACCAAATATGATGTGTAAAGCTGTCTGGGGTGCCATGGTTTTCTGAAAAAAAAAATATATAAAAAGGAATGTTGTTAGATAAAAATTGATTACTTTAACACTGTGTTTGAAAAAAGGAATGCTTTTTTTTATGTGGGAGCAATTGTTTTTACTAACCCTTCTTACCATTAACCATTTTGCAAAGTAAGGATTGGAATAAGTTTCTTATTTTCATCCTGTCTGATAAAGTAAGTAGAGTTAAGAGCATTTCTCAAGAACACAATGCAATGGTTGTTGTTGATAGTCACAAGTTGGCCTTGACTAAGCAGATATTTTGTTCGAGGCTTCAAGATTCTGCTAATCTATCATTGTTAGTTTGTTGTGCAATTTTCTTATATAAGTGATCAGTGTTCCAGCTGTGGCCAGTCTTTTATTTTCAGATATTTTAGACTACATTATCCAATGTGTCCTTCCTTTACTAAGACAATAATGTGCGACTTGAAAGAGGTTTGGTTGCTATTTCTAGATGTAGATTTGGAGAAATAATACCAGGACGTGCCATAATTGAATATACAGCATTGTAAAATAGCACCATGCAGTTGACTCTAATATATGGAACCATTAAGTGATCCAGAGAGAGAAAGAGTTTATTAACCAAATCTCTCTCAATACACTTCTTAATCTTTTTGAAATGAAGGACTACATTTTTTCAACTCAAATTCTTAGGAGTGCACAACCTGTAATTGATGGCTACAACTTAGACAGATTAAATATGATTCAACTTGGACTGCCATGGCCAGACATTAACATCATCATATCTGTATATTCCAGTAGTATGATCTGCTTTTTGTGTTGAAGATTTAATGAAACAGAGTTGGTTGAAATAACTTAATTACATCAACATCATCATCATTTAGCATCCATTTTCCATGCTGGCATGGGTTAGATGATTTGACTGGAGACTGGCAAGCCGGGGAGCTGCAACAGACTCCAGTCCGTTTTGGCTTGGTTCCTACGGCTGGATGCCCTTCCTAACACTAACCACTCCAGAGAATGTACTGGGTGCCTTTAATGTGTCACCAACATGGGTGTTTTTTCCTAATTTGATAGAATTAACCATATGACATCTTTTTCAACTCCTGTATCCACAATAACCATGATTTCTGAAACATTAATGTTCTCTGTAACACTTTGGCTCTGAACTTCATCCTTCCATTTGGTTCCTGTTCTATAGCACCACCTAGAAGAGAAGATTACACAACACAAAATCATAAAGTACCCCACCCCCATTAAAAATACCCTCCTTTATAATGGCACTTTCAGATGCAATGTTCACAGCCTTAACAAGGGAGATAGCAGCAATACTTATTGAAAACAAACAAACAAACAAATCCAACCCTATTGTCACTGCCTGCTGTCGTGATATAATCAAGGTTTAACAAACAGCCTACCTTCAACATTTTCACTTCCAAGTGAAGCAGTGGTATGAATATTTTAGTCATCTTGTCCATATTACAATGCCATTGTAGCTGCTGGAACAGCAACTGGGTTGAGTTCAATATCTACAAACAGAAATTGAAGTCTGAGGAAAAACAGCAAAAGCAAAAGGAATAAACAGTATCTTTTGAACAGACAGAAAAACAACTCCTGAAAGCAAAGCAAGAGATAGAATAATCAACTGGATTACCTTTCATAATTCATATGGAAAATATTTCATTAACCCTCAGATTACTATGTCAAATGTAATGCTTATTTATTCACATAGTTTTGAATTAAACATGCATTATCTCATAGCTTCAAGATTTCAATGACGTGATTATTTAGTTTTAGAGTGACATTGTAGAGGAGGTGTGAGAGGCCAGATCTGGTTGATATGAACATAAAACAGGTAGAATATTTTGGCTGGATATGGTCGGTTTAAATGCTAAAGGGTTAATGTTGCAAGAATGAAAGTAAACTCAACACTTTTGGAATCTGAACTTGGAACAGTAAAAATTCAAACTATATAATACCAAAAGAAAGATCAAGGCTGTCATTGTTCCATCCATGATCTTCCTTCTTTTAAAGATACATAAGAATTCTCTGAGGGAGAAAAAAGTCGATTTTATAGTTGGTCAACCCTTTAATCATAACATAATAAAATATTCTGTGTTTCAATTAATTTCGAAAATGAAGAAGTTGGAGAGGGTTTAATGAAACTTAGTTGTTTATTGGTATATTAAACTGGTGTTTGAAACATGGGTATTGTATCAAAGAAAGCAAGATGGTATCAAAAGTGTTAAATCAATTGCTAAAATGCGAAGTGATGGTTTGGCAGAATTTTAAAGCCTTGGATAAAATGTCTTGCAGTATTCAGTTCTGAGTTCCAATCCCACTAAAAATCTACTTAGCTTATCATCCTTCTGGGTACAATAAAATAAAATACCAATCAAATACTGGTGTTAATTAATCAATTGACTATACTCTACCTGAGGAATATGTGGCTTCATGTGTCAATTTAGAATCTGACCACTTACACAGTGGTCACACTTATTACTGTGGTGAACTGTACTTCTCATGACATCTATTTACAGCTAGGTCGAATGGGCCAGAGAATGTTAAGTGTCACAGTGACAGAGACAGTGACAAAATAAGAAGAAGACTACACCTTTTGAGCAGTGAGAGCTCACTCAAAAGTTATGGTTATAGCAGTGAAACTATATTGAGAAGCAGATATACAATGGCATTATTGCAACAAAATTAGACAGGTACAAAACCATACATCTGCAGTGGAGAGACAGTTGACCACATTGATCCTATATGAATGGTATTTATTCTAACAACTAGAAAGCTGCTTAAAGTGTTTAGACATAGCAGCCAAGTTTCCCTGAAATTATATTCTATTATCTATAAATAAAAAAAAAAGAGATACATTAGATAATGTAATCCTAGACACTACCAACAAAGGATAGAATGGTGATGGCCTATAATCAGACATTTGCTTGACCAGAGTTGTCCATCAGTTCTTTGAGTCAGAGTGTGTTCTTGTGTGCATGTATACACATACATACACACACACATAAAAGCACCCAGCACACACTGTGATGTGGTTGGCGTTAGGAAGGGCATCCAGCTGTAGAAACCAAGCCAAACCAGACTGGCATATGGTGTAGCCCCCCAGCTTGCCAGCTCCTGGTCAAACCGTCCAACCCATACTTGCATGGAAAACAGACGTTAAGGGATGATGATGACTATTCAATTTTTCAAAAACTGATATCTACTCAACTACCCCAAACTTAACCCAAAATATTGCTAATTCCAACATCCCTAAGCTTATAACTTAGCTAATGTCAAACACAGGTTTAGTGGAACTGTTCAAACTATGGCTCATATTCTGTAGTCTCAAGAACAATCTCTCAGTGCACCATATAAACAAAATATACCTCAAAGGCTTATGTTGGTATGATCTTGAGCTATTTCAAACAAAGGTATTGCATCCATTATCCACACCTTTAGAAACACTAATAGATCTAACTGGACAACATTAACTTCCTACATCTGGAAATTGACAAATAAATCTACACTCTTCCACCTAATCTGAAAAATCATGAAAAGAACAGTCATACTCAGGTAATAAGAAACTGCAATCTCTGCAATATACAAAGCCTGGAAATTTTAAACAAATATTCTGAAGACTTTTTTATCTTGCATGCACAGGATTTCTAAGGTGTAGAAAATGTTAAACCTAGTAACTGCCCCACAGCTAATGGATATGTTAATCTGCTCTTTATAATATCAGTCTTAATTTATTATGTTATTTTTATTATGCACAAATTTTGATTTACAATTTCTGTCCCCTCATATATTTAAATTTTTCCCAATTACTGTGATTTTTCCCTCAATCTTACTTACAACTACAGTTTCCACATCATCAGCCAACATTATTTATCCTCTATTTTGTTCCCACCTATAGTTTCATTATTCACATATATTTGTAGATTCACTTATTTTCCTTTATGATTCTTCTTTCTTCATCTTCCCGCTTCTTTATCATCACAACATACAACTTATAGCTACTGTTAGTTAGTAGTTAATGTCACTACCACTACCATGATATATACCATAATTTCTATTTAATACTAGGTGATACACCTTAAATACCTATAAACGGTCAAATGTAAATTACGTTTCATTCTGTTTCTATCACTTGGATTTGATTTAGTAACAAATAGTCTTTGTTAGTGTTGATGTTGTTGCACCTATCAGCATATTATTTCCATCCCTTCATTCTTCTCTTATTTATTAAAAAGCAGATATATGTCATATACAGTCACTAATAACAATTCTTTTTCCCTCTTCACCTAGAGGCCAGCCAATCTAGATGCATCCCTATAACTACTACTTCCTTTGCTCCCCCAGTACATTGTTTACACTCCTAATTAATTCAAAGCTTACTGACTAGTCAATTGACAGATAATGTCTGCAATTAACCACCAGCCTACCCCATCCAAGCCATAACTTTCACATACACTACCTAAGACTTTTCTTTATTCCAATGCTCTCAAATGAATTTTCAACACAAAGAAACCCATAATTTTAATAAATATTTCCATGTGTGTGAGAGAAAGAGGGAGGGGGGAGATAGTCAGTGTGTGATAGGATAATTAAACTTAGACTAGTTTGGACACTATGACAACAATATTTATCACTGCATATGCTCCACATTGTGTTGGGAGATGAACAGAACAACTGATTCTATGAGGCTGTCATGTACCTTCATGATGAATGACAATGACCTTATTGTCAAAGCTGGAAACTTTAACAGATACAGAGGCGCAGGCGTGGTTGTGTGGTAAGAAGCTTGCTTCCCAACCCCATGGTTCCAGGTTCAGTCCCACTGCTTGGCACCTTAGGCAAGTGTCTTCTACTGTAGCCTCGGGCCAACCAAAGCCTTGTGAGTGGATTTGGTAGACGGAAACTGAAAGAAGC